>CM029670.1:13652004-14223865 GCA_017311315.1 Dendrocalamus latiflorus | reverse complement strand
TCTAAAATGTGTGATTTGCCATTCCAAATAGATCTTGTGGCAATAATAAAGTGAATCACAGAGGACACTAGAGTGTGTGATTTGTTTCATACCCTTCGAAGGTCTCTTTGGCATATGTTATTGCTACAAAGTCTCTTTGGCATATATTATTGCTACAAGGTCATTTTGGAATACATTAACATGCCATTTAATAGATCTTGTAGCAATAACATGACCCTCCAACTCACTTAGAAAAAATAGCTCCAACAATTTATCTCTAAATTCATTCCCTAGCTATTTTATCCCTAGCTATTCCCTAGCTACAACTACTACTCCAATTCGGAGGAGGGGACATGTAAGAACATTTGGTGACTTATATTATTGCTACAAGACAATAGAAACAATAGCTCCAACAATTTGTCTCGAAATTCATTCCCTAGCTATTTGATCTCTTGGCACGTATTTCTAACAAAAATATATTCTACTTAATAGAAAAAACACTGTCTAGATAGATCTAACAAAAATATGTTCTACTTAATAGGAAAAACACTATCTCAAATTATTTCTACAAGGATTGCTAGTGTGACAGAAAAGACGATGAAGCAAAAAGATGAAGCAAATCCATACCTTCGACTGGAGCTAAGGCAAAAGGGAGGAGAGGCAGTTGAACTAGGTGGGGGCGATGACAAATCTGACAGGGGCAATGGAAATCGGCGGGGGTGACGACGGATCCAACTGGAGGCGACGACGGATCCGGCTGGGGGTGATGGCGAGCTAAGGCAATAGGGAGGAGAGGTGAGGAGGCGAAAGGATGTGTGGCCAAGTAAGTGAATGAGGGCGCAAACCCTAGCGGGGCACTACTTATAGGAGGAATTATCACAGACGGTTCTTTAAAAGAATCATCTGTGATATTAGTATCACAGATGGTTCTCTTATAAAACCATCTGTGATATAAACCACATCACAGATGGTATCATAATAGAACTATCTATGATGTTGTAGTATCACAGACGGTTATATTATGAAACCATCTGTGATAGTCCTATTTTCATTAGTAAATGCTACCCATGCCCTATGAAAAAGCAAACTTCGACCACTTACAAATTAACTCCTATGACCACGGCCACTTCGACCATAGTCACGACTGTTGTTTTGACCACGCCTTTGACTGCAGCTTCGACCACACCTCAACGCAATTAGGATAGTCAAAATTAGTTCCAACAACATATACAATCATATATGTAATTATTTCTTAATTACTAAATCAATTACAATAGAATAATTCCTTAATTACATGCCGAGTTTCTTACAATTACATTGAAATAATTTTGAAATAGGCGTTCGCCATGTGGGATCATTACACTTGGCTATTTGCTTTTAAGTAAAGCCCTTCACGATGGTCGACACGCATATAGTTTGCTTCATTGCTTGGTTATTCCTCGAGCCTAATGCTATCTCCGAATAGAGGCAACTCATCAAATTAATTGTACTCTTCCTCATCCAAGACATTCTCAACTCCAACAATCCTTCTTTTTCCATCAAGAACTATGTGGCGCTTCTTATTTGCTAGGTCGGTTACATAAAAAAACTTGAACAACCTGCCTTGCGAGTACGAATAGTTCATCTTTGTATCCTATGTGTTCGAGGTCCACAGTAGTGGCGCCGTACTTGTCGACCTTTACACCCTTTGGAAGTTGGACCCAACGGCACCGAAATAGAGAGATCTTAAAAATCATGTAGTCGAGCTCCCAAATCTTCTCTACAAGCTCGTAGTAGGAGCTTGGGCCAGCTGTGCTGAATTGTTCATCACGAAATGCATCTATGTGGGCACCTGAGTTCTGGACTGTACTCTTTCTGTCCTGATCTGTTGTATAAAATGTATACCCATTAATGTCGTATCCTTGCCATGTCACAATTGTAAATTTTGGCCATTTTGCTAGCCATTACAGTGTTTCACTTGACGACCTCCCAGTGAATCAGACCCTCAACCATTCATTACATAGATGGTTCTACTGCCTCATGATCCAAACCTCTGACCAGCCTGGATTCTCTTGGTGTAGCATGTCCTTGTGCTCTTCAATATACGGGGATACTTCAGTAATGTGTTGCAAGACCGTAAAATGGGCTTGAGTGTACGTATCTAGATCAGGAGTTATTGCTTTCCTTCCGATGGTACCGATACCCTCTAACCTCCCCTTGTGACGAGATACAAGCACACCTATCAGTTCGACTTGAGACATGTAATCGATGCAGGACTCAATGACCTCGTCAGTTGCATAACCTTCGATGATGCTACCCTCTGGCCGAGATTCATTGCGTACATAGGACTTGAGAATTCCCATGTACCTCTCAAACATGTACATATGAGTAGAAACACGGGGCCGCATATCTTTATCTCTTTCACAAGGTGGACAATGAGATGGACCATGATATCAAAAATGACAAAGGGAAATACATCTCAAGATGACATAGAGTCATCGCTACCTCAATTTGCAGAGCATCTTGACCATCAGGATCGATGACCTTCTGAGCAATTATGTTAAAGGAATAACACAACCTCATGAGTATTACTCGAACCATGTTCGGCTAAATACTTCTAATTACAATAGGAAGTAATTGTGTCACTAGCATATGACAGTTATGAGACTTTATGCCAATTAATTTTAAATCTTCCATGCAAACAAGTTTCTTCATGCTGGTGGAGTGATCGGACAGAACTTTCACACCATGCAAGCACTGACACAGTTCGGTTCTCTCGGACTTATAGTGTAGCAAGCTAGGGGAAGGTACGTTTGGCCTTTATCAGTCTCTATCAATACTAACTCGGTCCTGATGTTCATAGCAACCAAGTCACGCCGTGCATTGACATCATCCTTTGTTTTGTCATGAATGTTCAGTAAGAGACCAATCAAGCTATCACATATATTCTTCTCTATATGCATGACATCGATACAATTGTGAACTTCTAAGTGCTCCCAGTAAGGTATGTCCCAAAATACTAACCTCTTCTTCCACATGTTCTCCTGATGAGTCCTCAAGTTACGTCCCTTTCCAGGCACAACATCGATATTCTTGACCATATCGTAGACGTCTTTTCCGCTAAAAGGCCTTGCTGTTGAGTCACCCTCTTTTTTGTCAAATTGTTTCTTGATCTTGCAGTATAGGTGATACCGTGGAAGGAACCTACGGTGATGCATGTATACAATTTTGCACGAGTTGTTCAACCACACACACTTGGTATAATCTAAGCAATGCCGACAGACTTTGGCTCCTTTTGTACTCAACCCCGACAGGTTACCAATGCAAAAAAACCATTGATGGTGCAGAACAACATAGCGCGTAGAGTGAAGTTCTCTCATTTGTCCACATCCTATACCTGTACCCCTTTGTTCCATAGTGTCACAAGATCTTCCATCAATGGTGCTACATACACATCAATATCTTTCCCAGGTTGCTTCGGCCTTTGGATAAGTAGTGACATCAAAATGTACTTTCGCTTCATACACAACCAAGGAGAAAAGTTGTACACGCATACATTTACTGGTCAGGTGCTATGTCGACTGCTCATGTTACTGAAAGGATTTATTCCATCTGTTCTCAACCCTAACCTTATATTTCTCTGTTCTGCATCGAAGTGTACAAACATCCTATCGATGTTCCTCCACTGGGTAGAATCAATAACGTGTCTTATCATTCCATCTTTCTCATGCTCCTCCGAATGCCAATGCAGTAATATTGCATCCTTTCGGTTCTTAAATAAACGCTTCAAAAGGGGAATTATAGGTAGATACCACAAATTCTTAGCAGGAGGTCATTGCTTTACCTCGATGCCCTCGTCGTTATCGGAGTTATTCTTACGCTTGTATCAAGATGCTTTGCACACTGAACAAATATGTAATTTTGCATACTCTTTAGGTAGAGGATACAATCATTCAGATATACATGTATTCTTTCAAATTGATTGTATTATTTCTTGTCCACTACATTCTCAACTCCAATAATCCTCCTTTTTCCAACAAAAACTATGTGGCGCTTCTTATTTACCTGGTCGGTTACATAGAAGACTTGAATAGCTTAGTTAGCGAGTACAAATAGTTCGTCTTTGTATCTGACATGTTCGAGCTCCCAAATCTCCTCTATAAACCCATAGTAAGAGCTCCTCAACCCATCGGTATTGAACGATCTATGCAGACATCGCTATTCTAGTTAGTGCTCTTTATATTCAGAACCTGCGTATAGAATGTGTACCCATTTATGTCATATACTTGTCATGCCACAATTGTAAATGTTGGCCCTTTTGCCAACCATGTTAGCATATCACTTAACGAGCTCTTAGCGAATCGCTCCTTCAACTATTAGTTGAACCGACTGTTGTGTTGTCTCATGATCCAAATATCCAACCACTCCGAATTCTGTTACTAAAGCACGTTCTTGTGCTAGTCAATATATGGAGACACTTCAGTTATGTGTTGCAAGACCGTGAAATGGGCTTGAGCATATGCATCCATATCTAGAGTGATTACTTTTCTTTCGATGGTCCTAATACCCTCAACCTCCCCTCTTGGCGAGATCGAGGGACATCTATCGGTTCAACCTGAGCCATGTAATCGATGCAGAACTCAATGACCTCTTCAGTTGCATAAACTTCGATGATGTTGCCCTTCGGTCGAGATTGATTCTATACATAGTATTTAAGAATTTCCATAAACCTCTCGAATGGGTACATACTACGTAGGACACACCGGCTTGCACATCTTTATCTCCCACACAATGTGAATGATGAGATGGACCACGATATCAAAAATGACGAAGAAAAATACATCTCAAGATGACATAGAATCGTCACCACCTCGTCCTGTAGAGCATCTAGTCCTTTGGGATCGATGACCTTTTGAGAAATTATGTTAAAGAAATAACATAATCTTATGATTATCTCTCAAATCTTGATCGGCAAAATACTTCTAATTGCAATAGGGAACATTTGTGTCATCAGCGCATGACAATCATGAGATTTCATGCCAATTAACTTTAAACCATCCATCGAAACAAGTTTCTTCATGCTAGCCGAGTAACCAGATGGAACTTTCACACCATGCAAGCACTGGCATAGTTCAGTTCTCTCAGCCTTGGACAGAGTGTAATAAGCAAGGAAAATATATGTTCGTCCTTTATCAGTCTTTGTTGATACTAACTCAGGTCTTATGTCCATATCAACAAAGTCAAGCCGTGCATTGACACCATCCTTTGATTTGTCATGAATATTCAGTAAGAGGCCAATCAAGCTGTCACATATATTTTTCTCTACGTGCATGACATCGATGTAGTGGTGAAATTTTAGGAGCGTCCCAATAAGGTAAGCCTAAAATCTTAATCTCTTCTTCTAGATATTCTTCTCACGAGTCCTCGATTTATGTCCCTTTCTGAGCACAGCATCTAAATCATTAACCATATCATAGACCTCTTTTTCTCTTAAATGCCTTAGAGCTAAACTGTCCTTCTTCTCTCTGTCAAATGATTTCTTCATCCTGTGTTTATGGTGGAGCCCTCAGAAGGAATCTACGGTGACGCATATACACGGTTTTGCTATGAGTGCTTCAGTAATACACTCTTGATATCACCTAAGTAGTTAGTACAGGCTTTGGTCCCTTTTATACTCTATCCCGATAGGTTTAGCAAAGGTAGGATAATCATTTATGGTGCAAAATAACAATAAGTATTAAGTGAGGTTCTCTTATTTTTACACATCCCATACACGTACCCTTTCAATCCACGGTATTTTTAGATCTTCCATCGACGGTGCTAGGTACACATCAATATCATTTCCCAGATTACTTCAGCCCTAAGATATGTATCGATAGCGAAATATACTTTCACTTCATACACAACCAAGAAGGAAGGTTGTAGATAAGAGATACAGAGAGTCACAGGCTAAGTGCTATGTCAACTGCTCATGTTACAAAAGGATTCATTCCATCTGTACTCAATTCAAACCTTATATTCTTTGGTGTCTACATCGAAGTCTCCAAATATCCTATCGATGTTTCGCCACTAGGCAGAATCAAAATGTGTCTTAGTTTTCTATCCTTCTTACACTCCTCCAAGTGCCAACGTAGCAGTTTTGACTCCTTTCGGTTCGCAAAAACCTGCTTCAAAGTGGGGAATTACATAAAGATACCATGCCACCTTAGCAAGAGGTCCTTTCTTCACCTCGATTACCTCGCCGTTACCTGATTGATTCTTCTTGACTTTATAGGTGGTTTTGGGCAACTCAATTTTCCTCCATAAGCATGTTTACTAAAAGACCCTAATTGCACTGTAAAACTCTTATCAGACCAGCCATTGCTTGCCTTTAATTTCAGCAGTCCAAGCATGGCTGATATCCTCGTGTACTTTGACTTGCAACATGTGAGTCCTCCAGTTAAGCCCCGGAATTTAACATATTCTCTCATCACAGTTTCCTTCTGCATCATGAAGCATCTAATCCAGATTGTCATCATGCAGCTATCCAAATCGGAACCACAATCGACATAATCCGATAGCATATCGTTGACTTCATTAGCGATGTCTTTATTACTATCTTCCTATGTAATCTGCTCTTTAAAGTGACTGGTCCAACATGTATACCCTTTTTCGAAACCCCTTGAAATCAAATGTACTTCGATCTGCGCTCGGTTCTTAAACATCTTCAGATTCCTCACAGTCAATGCGTGAATAGTACATATATTCCACCCCCTTATTCAACATATGCCCCTCGATAGCTCTTGTAAAAGATAGACACGCCATTAATGTACTCTTTACTTACACAGTTCTCAGCATACCGAGCTAGATCTAGAATATTATGCAATTAGAAAACAAATTACTAACTATAAACAGTCAAGAATAAATGAATCTACAATCACTCTTCCCAAATCCGTGGTCTCCACCTCCTCAAAGTAGTAGCCTGTGAGAACAAATCTGGAATTTAAGATAGATCTATGAGGGTCGAGTCTGTAAAAAGTGGAATTATCATAGATGATTTTTTAGTACAAACTGTCTATGATGAGTACTCTAGTAATATCATAGACAGTTCTTGTTCATAACCGTCTATGATACTTCATAGACGTTATTCAACACGAACAATCTATGATATTACATCTTCACAAATAGTTTTAGCGTAGCCAGTAACACAGATGGTTGCTAAACCAAAACCGTATGTGATTGTATTTAATACTGACAGTTTGGTCAACCGTCTGTGATGAGGCATCCAGTATTAACCTGTTTGTAGTAGTGAGAGAGGAGGGGATGTTAATTATCTCTGATGTAGGAGACGACAACCATATATAGGCAAAAGAACACAATCAAAATAGCACGTTGGAACGGAGCCTTACATTCAAAAGGTGAGTTGTGGGCTTAGCTTCACATGTGACGTTGACTACCTCCCTAAGCAATTGGGCAGACCATCCTACCAGCAGCTGGGAACCCCCCTATACCCTCCTCTTTCCTCCCTAGGAACCCCCTAGCATCAGAGAACAACATAAGGTGGCGTCAATTGGCCAATCATGTGTGTAAGACACATGAAGGGTGGCTTGGAGGTGGTCAACGGGGTGATTGGTGCAGTGATTGGGGCCTTGGTCACCCTTGGTACCCGTGTGGGTGGTGCCAGGTAGGGCGCCAGGTAGAGGCAGGAGTAAACCACAGAGGCTGAGGCATGCTGGCCCCGACTGGCTAGGCGTAACAGTGTAGAGCAGAAGCCAGTAGAGGGAAGCAACCCCAAGCAAAATGTCTAAGGCTAAGACTAGTAAGTTCTCTCAACTCTTTGTCTTAGCTCTCAAATGGAATAATGGATAACGGAATTGTGATTTTGCTAAGAAACCGCCGATGTCATGCAAGCAAAACCTGATGTAGCAACTGCTGATGTTGTGCAAGCACAACCTAAGGCACCAAGCGCCGGCACTACACAAGCATAAGGTGAGGCAGCAACCGCCGGTACTGCACAACCACAAGCTAAAGCAATACAACAACAAGAAGAAGCCAAAGGTATTAAGGACCTTAATTTGGATCACATTGTTACTAATCCAGGGCTTCGTATTCCAATTGATGAATTTGATTTAGACATTAGGGACCAAGTTAGGAGGGCTTTTTTGTTGAAGGGTCCTACTCAATCAATTGGTCATACTTTTTCTCACAAACAATATGGAAAGGAATTTAGGAGCTTTAAGAAGTAGTATAACAAGTATGATTGGTTGGAATACAATGTGGAGAAGGATGTGGCTTATTGAATCTATTGCTTTCTTTTTAGACATGATCCCTTGGATAGAAAATTTGGTCATAATATCTGTACAAAAGTAGGGTTTAGCATTTGGAAGAATGCATAAAAATCATTTCCTGATTATGTTGGTGGAGCTAATAGTGTCCACAATAAATCAAGGATAGCATATGATGATTTTAAGAATCGAAGGTCAAGTATGCCATAATGGTGTGTCTTGTAGCAAAAAAGCACAAATCAAATATGAAATTCATGTGCTGCATGTTTAGATTGTGCAAATTATCTCCTAATGTAAGGTCATTCATTTTGTGGGTATGATGAATCTTTCTCTTCATTAAACAAGGATATCTTTTATATTCTATTATCAAATTGTGACACTACGGATTCATCTATCTTTGACATTTGACATGCTACTTCTTCTATAGCTCATCTTTTGTTTACACTATTATGTTCAATAACTTGATGCCAAACTGTGAAGCAAGCTTAATTAGTGAGGTGTTTTTCAATGTCCTACCATCATCTTCATATGTTGGCATGCGAAATATAGTTGTTGCTTTCATTTAGTGTCATATACTCTTATTAGTGTGATTGCAACATAGTTTGACTATAGATTATTTTACTTTTGGGTAATAGTGTTTACTCCACATTTGTGAGTTCGCCGTACCTAAATTTTAATCCTTGATCCGCCATGCTAAGCATGACGACCACAATCATGATGACTCGGAGACACATATGGCAGTGAATATGACAATGAATACCTATCGGAGGAGATAGCGGCAGCAGAGGGGTGAAGGAGACGTGCGTTGAAGGCCACAAAAGGGGGAGGGGAGGTTGCCAGCAGTGAGATTATTGAGCTACATTAGCTAAATTCAGGGGGGCAACGGTGTGAATTTTGGGACACGAAGCGATAGGACATACAGTTGGGTAAAAATATAAAAATGGTTGTAGTTTATAGGTCATCGTATAGAGACTAGTAGAGAAACAGTTGGAGTAGTTGTATCTAATACTCTCTCCATCCAAGTTTATAATGTGTATTTTCTCTTAACACATAAACTAAGAAGATATTGAAAATGACTAAACTATCTCTAATTATTATCACTAAATATTATATTCAAGAGAACATAAAGTAAAGCGTGATATTTATTAGAGGTATAAAGGAAACCTCATACTATTTTTGTATTGGAATATGAAATATGTTCCATATTTCTGAACAAGATTATTTAAAAACTATACCTTATAAATTTAGATAAAGAGAATTTTTTTGAACATAATGTTGAGGTGTGTACGTGATAGACACAACAACTGTCTCTTAGGCTAATGATGCCCTAATCAATAGCAGGAGCGCTAATCTAATCTCCCATCATGCGTATATCACTGTATGCTAGCTTATAAGTTGTACTTAAGCGCATCTATTGCGCCTGTAGTCTTGCTTGATGAGTTTTTAGCATATATATAGCACTGTTGTAGCGTGTATTTATAGAAATAGTTGTATATGTCGAGTATTGGTAAAAATGGTATTTTTGTCATCTGGTGGTCAAACGGCAATGTCAGAGAGGTGACACGTGTCTAGGGCTGAAAACGAAAACGGTAATTCTCGGTTACCGAAAATCGTTTTCGAAAAATTACCGATTTTTTCCCCTAAACGGAAACGGTGACGGTAACCGATAAAACGGAAACGAGAACGGTAAAAATATCCGATAATGAAAACGAAAACGATTTAGCTCTCTTCCGATCGTTTTCGAAAAATACCGTATTTAATCGGTAATTACCGTCGGTAATTACCGATCTCCACGCCGAGCCCCATCTCTACTTCTCCTCCCGACCTCCCCCATCTCCTTCTCTCGGCTCCCTCGTCTCTCACTTTCCGCCCCGCCTCGGCTCTCCCAGCCGCGCCACCGCGCGCCTACTCGCCCCGACCTCCGTGCTCCCCTACCGGCTCTTTCTCTCTCTCCTAAGTGCCGCCTCCCCCTCGCCGACCCGTATGCCCGGTCGCTCCTCGGCTTCCTCCGCCGTCTCACCTACTCCCCGCGCCGCGCCTTCTCCTACCTCACCGGCCCTCACCGCCGCGCCTCCCCTCGCCGCACGGTAAGATACGGCCAGATCCATGGCCTAAGGCCTGGATCTGGCACCTCCTTCCCGATTCGGACCCGATCCACTCATTTTCGAGTTGCTACTTTTGGTTTGCTCTCACGGTTGCTTGAGGTGCTAGGTTGGGAGGTGAGCTACTCTGGGCTAGTCATGGCCGAGCTAGAGCCGCCCGCACGCCGGCGGAGTGAGCCTCGGTCCCCTCTACTCTCCCTCTACTCCCCTCTTCTATCTCCGGTAGTTACTCTCTGTGCTGGTTCATGGTGGATAGTTGTGCTAATCAACGGCTACTGGTGTTCTATTGTGTGTGGTAAGCAAGGTTTAGTATTGAAATGAATCTCAAGTTCATGTATGATTGGGGCTACCTTTGCCGGTGGATGGTTGGGTTACTGTGGGAATGAATCAGGGCTGCTTGTGGCGGTCGCTCTCCCGGTGATGTGGACGTCGCCTGGTGGTGACCTCCTCCTTCTCGTCCCAGGGCTGACGGTCTCGGATTGGTGGTCCATCCTCCTGCCGTTGCGGTCGCTGTCGCTGTGCTCCCGGTCGGCTTTCCCGGCCTTCGTCGCCGTTGTGGGCTTGTGGCTTTGTGTGGTGTCTTTTTATTGCTATATAATATATGTGTCTTGCCTCTTGTGCCATGGATCATAACTACAGTATTATTTTTCATGTGACCTAGGTCAATATATACAGCTATTGTCATGCTGTGCAGATTGGTGTGTTTATTGTATTTTAGATATCGCTTTTATGATTTTCGATCGTCATCGATGCACTTTTGATTGAATAGTTTCGTTTCCGAATTTACCGGAATATCGATGTCGTTCTCGTTTCCGAAAATATCGTATCGATTTCGTTTTCGAGAAAATAATGTGAAACTGAAAGTGATTTGACCTCCTACCGATCGTTTCCGACCGTTTTCACCCCTACACGTGTCCCTACCATAGTGCGAGTGGATGGCAGGTAATTAAGCTGACTAATTAACTGGTTTAATTACCTGTCTTAATTTTTTACATAATATTTATTTGAATTTTTCAATATAGCCAAATGAGCTCAAAAAACACAAAATTCTATTTATAGCTCCAGACACAACATACTTCATTGTATAATTTTTCCATAATTTTATCCACTCTGAATGTTATTGAAAATTTTGTAATATTTAGATAATTGCAGGAGTTGTTACATATAGCAAATGAGCTCCAAAAATTACAAAATTTTATGTGAAGTCTCTGACACAATCATAGTATTTGTGTAATTTTTTGAGAATTTATGTGCTTCGAATTTGCCATGTTAATTTATATTAATTTAATCATAAAATTATGATGTTCATGCATCTTTTACAGTGTCTGACCTCTATCGTTTGCACATAAGTCAGCCTGTTGCTGCTATTTTTTATTTCTCACTGTGTCCTTCACACATTTGTTACTCTATCCATATCGTCCCCCCTCGCGCGCTCCCTCATCTGCACTAATGTCATTATGTCCATGCCATCCCCCCTCGCCCGCTTCCTCTTATGTACATTTGTCAATGTTACCATACTGTCCTCCCTCATCCGAAGTGCTGCGTATCGACAAGAAGTCCTTAATTTGTGGGGTGAGCGCACAGGGTTCTCTTTATGCTCGGCCATAAATACGAATCTCTCGCAATTCGTCATCGCTCATCTTAGTTGCTCATCATAGAAGCTCATTCTCGTGGTCGTCACTCAAAATTAAGTGTACGTAGCTCCTTATTTTGATATGGCAGTGCATAGCTCATTAAGGACGCAGTAGGAGGACATGGCAGTGCTGATTGCTTCTCCCAAAAGGCAGTTAATTTTTTATCACATGCTTTCAACATTATTCTTGTAGTTGCAATTAATTAGTATTATTTAGTTAGTCATAATTAATATAGTTTGTATTACAAAGTAAGTAGGTCGTAGTAATTTAGACATAGCTTTTACTATTTTTTGTGTATGTATGGTACCCATAATCTGTTATTATATAGTAGTGTATAATTAAGCAGTCATAATTAATGTAGTGGCAATTAGTTAGGGTTAAGTAATAAGTTAGTCTAAGTAATTAAGTGGTAACGATGACGGTAATAAATCACTTGTGATTTTTTCAGACTGGTAATCAAATTATCAGTAATTAATAAATTATTTGTATGTAGTTACACGCATGTAATCACTAACTTGTAATATTTTACTGTCATTATCAATCTTCGCACTAATATTTCATCTATCCCATATTTTGCGAAGTACTCTCAAAATTAAGAGTGCATAGCTAATTATCAATCACTCATAATGTTTACTGCGGATCTGGTTGTTGTGGCTTCAGGTAGTCGCAGATATGAAACACTTGACAATGTTCTATGGTGATGGTCTTGTACAGGCTGGACCCGATGGGTTGGACCTATCGACATGTCAATACAAGGTGCTTCGGGCCTATGGGCTCGACGTCATGAATATTCACGAGCTACGAAGCTGCATCCAGAGAGAGTTCACCATGGAGGCAATGGTGATGAAACTTGCGATTTAGGGGTTCACCTGCATGAATTGCGTGTGGGAGCTTGTGAAGGTGAATGGCACCGTAGCATGGAGGCAGTACATGAAAATTGCCTCCCAGCCTGAGGCGGCCATTTATGAGAGGCCAATGGTGTACCTTAGTTTTGTGCCCCAGGTGTCAGAAAACGTTGATGAGCCTGGCCCCTTGACACCTGGGGAACCACTGGCAAAGCTTGAAGACGATACCACTGAATGTGTTGTATCGGAGGGACCAGTCACCACTGATTTCATGTAGAATGATCGAGCGGGCATGTGGTGGTCAGCTCGTATTGACTGCCATGAGTATCTACCGGAGTAGACGCTCGGTTTGGATTCTGACAAGGACACCGACCCATGCTCCGATGATAACGACGATGACGCACAGTAGACAGCTAGTTCCACCCAGGGGAATTGTGTCATCAGGGGTGCCCTATGTGTCCTCTAGACTTCAAGATGGCATGGTGCATTCCCTCATACTGCCACAAGAAGATGGGTCCCAATGGGGGTTTCAAGGTGACACCCTTCTAGTTGGGCAGCGCTTCCCTAGCTAGGCAGCTGTACAGCAAACTATTGCACTGTACGCCTTGTCTGTCAGCCATGTGTACGAAGTGCAATGGTCCAACCTAGCCAATTGCGCAATGAAGTGCGTAGTAGAAGGTTGTCCTGCAAAGGTCAGCGCTCAACGAACCAAGATTTTTGGTTCGGTATTCTCGACCAAAGCGATGATCAACCACATTTGTGTCCTCAGTGAGCCCATGCGCCATCATTGGAACGTGACTTCCACATATGTGGCAAGCATCATTAGCCACCTAGTTGCGGTGGACATGTCCATCTCCCCGAAGATTCTCATGTCGGAAGTCGCCAATGTGGTTGGCTATCCAATCAGCTACAGTAAGGTCCGACGAGGCAAGCAAAAGGTAATTGAGTCTATGTACGGGACGTACGAAGAGGCGTACAACCTTGTACCGAGATTGCTTCACCAAATAGCCGATGCAAGCCTCGGCACGTACATAAATAAGCTTGAGCATCCAGATACTGATGGAGGGTCCAACTACTTCATACTGGACCGGTTATTCTGGGCTTTCACCCAGACCATCGAGGGCTTCAAGTTATGTCATCCCGTGGTCACGATGGATGGTATTTTCCTAATAGGGAGGTACAAGGGAACCATTCTCACCGCAATTGCAGCCGACGCGAATGACTGACTTCTCCCAATGGCACTTGCCATTGTGGTGAGCGAGAATACATACAGTTGGCTCTAGTTCCTAGCAAACGTGAAGCAAGCGGTGGTTGGCGATCGACCCAACATCTGTGTCATCACGGATCGCAATGCTCGGTTGACGGCTGAGCTAAACACCATGTAGCATGGGACCAAACCCCCTTAGCTTTACGAGATTGAACAAAACTGTGAACTACAGGGGAGAGTACCATGCTATAAGCTTCTCTATGCGTGCCTACTAGTAGAAGGTGACTCGTGCTACCCACATGGAGTGTTGCAGTGGGGGCGTCTCAAATGTGGTTGGCCGTCATTGTAGTGGCTTGCATATATGCAGCTAGGGTTCGTACAGCAGCATGTGGGATCATAGAAACTTCCTATGTTGACGACCTCCTTGTTACCCCTCTCGCGCTACATCTGTTGGCAGAGATCATCGTTCTCCTCATTGAAACTATCAATCCACGCCTTCATCTCTAAGATTTGCTCCCACAGTGTATCCACGTACCTCACAACATAGCATTCATGGGGAGGATAGATCCAGCTGACGAAGTCGCATTTCGCCATCTACTGGAAAAGAGGGTTAATATGGAAACTCTATTAGTAGTAAGAGAAAATAAACTATTGGCTAATTGTACCCCAGAGTATGGGCATCATAAGAAACATCGCCCTCCATCGAAATGGCCTTTGACAACCTACACAACAGTGTCCTCCCTATGTTTGCCATGGCATCAAATGGTAGTTAGGGCCGAAGTTCTCCCTCCTTTGCAGGGGAAGGTCTTCCTTCAGCGACCCCGCTCCGACTGGCCCCACGGCGTCTGCTATGCTATGTTACTATATAACAGAAAAGGTTCTTCTTTCTACAAGAAATGAAACGTAGTTTACATGAGTGATGAGCGATTGTGAGAGCTCCGTATTTGAAGCCAAGTGAAAAGGGAACCCGATGCGTTTCCACCAGAAATTACGGATGCATCGTCGCCATGCAGCACCACAGGTGATGGGGGACAGCATGGTAAGAATGACATATGTGCGCATGAGGGAGCGAGCAAAGTGGGGCGACATGGATAGACAGACATTTGTGCGGTCGAGGGGGGACGACACAAACATAACGACATCAGTGCAGATGAGGGAGTGCACGAGGGGGACGGTACGGACAGAGTGACAATTGTGTGAAGGACGTAGCGAGAAAGAAAACATTGCAGCAATGGGCCAACATATGTGCAAACGACAGAGGTCAAACACTGCAAAACATGCCTGAGCATCGCTAATTTCATGATTAAATTAACATAAATTAACATGGCAAATTTGGAGCTTATAAAATTTCCAAAAAACTACACAATTACTATGACTATGTTAGGAGGCTTCACATAAACTTTCGTAATTTTTGGAGCACGTTTGCTATATATAGCAACTCCTGCAAATATCTCAATAATACAAATTTTTTAGCAACATTCAGAGTGGATAAAATTATCAAAAAATTATATGATGAAATACATTGTGTCAGAAGGCTGCACATAAAATTTCATAATTTTTGAAGCTCATTTGCTATATTTAAAATTTTGAACAAATATTATACCAAAAAAATTGGCTTAATTACCTATCGTACGGTCACCGAATTGCAGGGGGCACTTGCCGTCCGGTCACCGGACGATAAAAATACTATTTTACCATTTTTGTTAATATGCGATATATATATATATATATATATATATATATATATATATATATATATATATATATATATATATATATATATATATATATATATATATATATATATATATTTCTATAAATACATCATGTAACATTGCTATATATGCCGATACATCCATGTTTGACAATGGTGTAGATGAGTACGAATACCTGGCCTGCCCAGATGTGTATAGGCCTCCCCACATGGCCCTACAGTACACACACATAGACATAGGCCTCACAATAATGCCTTTATCATTCGCCCCCGGCCAATACGTCAAACAGTTTTGAGAGCTACCACATCAATCGCCAATGCCATGAGAGATAGCCTGCAAAGTAGCAAAGAAAAAAAAGAATAATACTGCAGTGGTACTATGTTGCAATATACACACACCATTTGTCCATAGTTTCTTCAACTCGGTCTTGAGCACTACCCTAGCTAGACCTCTAGCTGGTTACTGGCTCTCTTGCACAGTTGCACCTCTCCGGCTCTTTCCTTTCCCTTTTCCTCCTCCTTTTAGCCCCTTCCTTCCGTTGGATCTGATCGCACCATAATGGACATGGATACTTACCAAGCTTTGCATTGCAGCAGCAGCAGTAAAAGTAGAACTAGATCCAATATTGCGCTAGCTAGCTAGTAGTTCATATATACCACTAGAACAAGAAGTTTCTACCTCTCCACCCACTTCTGTTGCTAGTTTGGTTTAATTTACTAACTGAATCTGCACAAATGTTACCTCCTTACCCTAAAAACCCCCATCGTCATCGTCATCATCATTATTACCATTGCATCTCCCACCAAGAATCGCCTTCACCAAACCCTACTGCTGCTTTCCTCATGCCGACTGCATCTTTGGATGATTATGGCCAATTCTTCCCCGCCGGCATGTACAACCAGGATACCCTGGAGGCCGTGCTCCGGCAGCCGGTGACGGCTCCGGTGCCGGTGGAACGGGAGCCATCTGGAAATGGGGCGTCAGTGGATGGTGGCCGCGCCGATGCCATCGGGGCGCCGCGGAAGCGCCCGTTCCGGACGGACCGGCACAGCAAGATCCGCACGGCGCAGGGAGTGCGAGACCGGCGGATGCGGCTGTCGGTCGGCGTCGCGCGCGACTTCTTCGCTCTGCAGGATAGGCTCGGCTTCGACAGAGCGAGCAAGACCGTGGACTGGCTGCTCACCCAGTCCAAATCAGCCATCGACCGTCTCACCGACGCGGCGGCGCCGGGGGCCGCAGTGCCGGTAACTGGTGACGGACCGATACTGAAGGAGAAAGGGGAGGCAGCAAACTCCTCGATCGCCGGTTGTTTTAAAGATGCGAGGGAGAGGACAACGGAGAGGACGAGAGGCAGAGGCGGCGACGGATCACCGACGGTGCTCATGGAGGAGCGCGGCGGCGGCGAGCTCGACTGGACCATGTCGGAGGCGACAGCGGCAGCGACTGAAGAGCCGATGGACGGATTGGAGTACTACTACCAGTACTACCAGCTCGAGGAGATGACGAGAGCTGCAACAACGGAGTACTAATTAAGGTGATTTCTTGTATATTCGTATGCAAACATTAGGTCTAAAGGGTGAAGGCTTATATGGCTTGATTAGGCCTTCGGCCTTCATGATCCTATGCTAGGTACTATCAGGTATGGATCAGCTGGTTTTCTACTATGAACTAGCAGGATTGCCCGCATATTTACGCGGCTAGATTTATTTTAAAGTTTGTAGTATTAAATGATATAACTTAAATGCTTGAGAATATATTTATATATTTTGCAGGTTATTTAGATTTTAAGACATTATAAACATTAAAAATAATAATAGAAACTTGAAAGAAAAACGAAACTTAAGAAACATAATACAAGTAGGAGCTTTGATGGAAGAAAATCATTGAGAGCAATATATTGATTATGTGTATGGTAAGTTATCTTATTAACTTACATGGTATTAAAGTACCTTACTCACGCATACACTGATGCATCATGGGCGACCTACATTGAATTTATCTTCCCTCATATGCCGGCTTTCCCACCGAACCGTGTGCCTTCTACCTCTTCTAGCTGCCATAGCTTTTTTGCTTCAACCTCCAACAGAAAGCCCAACTCTTGATCAATCTCTCTTAGCTGCCAACCCTTTCAATGCAATACTCTATCACTTAATTATCTTATACTTCTTTCTAGTTGTTGTTTAATGCTGACTGCTGCAACATTAAACATGCATACACATATAGTCATCAATGATCTATGTCAGGGACACCCATCATGCTCTCTTCGGTGGCCCCGAGCATATTCTCTATGGCTACGTCATCTCTACTGCGAACTCTTTGCTCCTCTGTTTCTATTCATACAGATGCATGCATGATGTTATACGTGCTCAATGTCCTCTTCTCTCATGTCGATCACTCCTCTTCTTAGATGTTGACCAACTCAATATTGTGGCTTTCTCACTAATCACAATGATCTCCCGTCTTCACTGATGCCAATGTGTCTGCTTTAGTCGCAGTCTAACGATATAGATAATCTTCTCACCAACGATTGCACGCTCCTAGCTACCTGATGGCTTCATATCGTCTATAGCATATCTTCAATGCAAAGCTTCATCTCCTCTCTGCCATGGCTTCCCCATCATCAAGCATATTTTGCAACTGCTTCTTCAAAAACGCCAACACTCACCACTTGTCGTCACGGCCCTTTGCTCATTTGACTCTGGCCTTTCTCTTCAATAGTTCCAGCAAGTAGCACGACTTTGCCCTCACCTCAATTGCCAGCGCCCGGCTCTTCTTTTCCCCATTGCACTGTATCGTGGTCTCCTCTGACACCATTCATACTATGCCTGTTATTACTTTTACATTTACTCAAAATTTTAGTTATTTTTTATTAGAGTTTGTATACAAATCAAATTGCTAATTTTATTTAATTTATTCTTTATTAGAGTTTGTTATTACTTTGGAATTCATATTGAAATAAAATTGCAAATTGTCTTTCATTTTTTTATCCAAAATTGATTTCTATTTTGTTGGAATTCATATACAAATCCAATTTCTATTTTGCTTTATTTTTTGTTCTAAATTATAATTATTTAGGGATATCAGTTTGGAATTCATATTGAAATCAAATTGCTAATTTTATTTTTTTATTCTAAATTTTTATTACTTTTTGTTTGAATTTATATATAAATCTGATTGCAACTTTTTGTTTGATTTTTATTATGAATTCTATTTATTTAGGGATTTTACGTAGAAATTCGTATGAAAATCAAATTGTTTATTTTATTTTATTTTTTACTCCAAATTTTAGTTATTTTTTATTGGAGTTCCTATACAAATCCAATTACTAATATTATTTAATTTATTCTGAATTATAGTTATTTAGGGATTTACTTTGAAACTCATATGGAAACCAAATTGTAAATTTTGTTTATTTTTTATTTTGAATTTACTGACTTTTTTAACAATGCTGACATTCACCACTCGTCATCACGACCCTTTGCTCCTTCTACTCTGCCATTTCTCTCAATGGCTCTGGTGAGTAGCACAAAAATGCTCTTGTCGAATAGCTAAGGTGAGCAACACGACTTTGTTCTCATCTCCGCCGTCTCGGCTCTTTGCTTCCTTCTTACACTCTTTCGTGGTCTCCTCCAAACCATTCATGTTATTCTTGTCATAATTATAATTTTAGTTATTTTATTGGAGTTCATATACATAACAAATTGCTAATTTTATTTAATTTATTTCTATTTTTTGTTATTTAGGGATTTTAAATTAGAATTTGTATGGAAATCAAATAACAAATTCTCTTTAATTTTTATACAAATTTTAAATATTTTTACTGGAATCCGTATACAAATTCAATTTCTAATTTGATTTTTTTTTCCTAAATTATAATTTAGTTATTTTACTTTGGAATTCGTATTGAAAATAAATCACTAATTGTTTTTATTTTGCATTTTTTTTGTAATTATTTATATACAAGTCCATTTGCTATTTTTTATTTTTATTCTGAATTATATTTATTTAGGGATTTTACTTAGAAATTTGTATGGAAATCTAATTGCTGATTTTTTTTTTATTTTTACTACGAATTTTAGTTATTTTTATTGAGTTTGTATACAAATGCCTATTGTAATTTTATTGAATTTATTCCAAATTTTATTTATTTATGGATTTTCCTTTTGAATTCATATGGAAATCAAATTGCAAATTTTCTTTTATTTGTATTTTGAATTTCAGTAAGTTTTTGTTTGAATTCGTTTAAAAGTCTAATTTCTATTTTATATTTATGGATTTCAGTTAAGAATTCATTTGGAAATTAAATTGCTATTTTTTATTTTGTTTTATTCTAAATTTCACTTATTTTTGTATTGTAGTTGATGTGGACTCTTTCTTTCAATCTAGACCGTCATAATTTGGACCAATCATGATTGGCGGTGTAGATCTTTTTATTTTTCCACCAATTAACGTTGGAATTTCCTTCCCCTATTTTTCCACTAATTAACGTTGGAACTTTATAATAGACACCAGTTATATAACTTGTGTGTGTGGTAACCGGCCAGTCGAGACTAATTAGTTACGGGCTAATCTTATGCTGCTGCTGGGTGTTCTTCAACTAATCTTGCTTCGATTTTAGTTTGCTGATGTGCTAATTTTGAGGTTCTTGAAGTATTTCTGAGTTTTCGATCGAGTTCTCCATGGGCATACGATCCTTCAGGCACATTTCAATCGAAAGGTCTGAGCTATCGTTTTCAGGTGAATCCTTGAACCCTAGATAGAAGCAACTTAAGTACTCTTGAGTGTTTGGATCACGACTTTTTGGCAGAATCAACTTATGTCGAGATGAATAAGGTCTTGCTTAAACTAACACAAACGGTAGATTTGCATAAGGAGAAATTTCTACTTTAGCAGGGCCGCATAGTATAAGGATGTACAGGTTTCAGGTCTTTGGTTAAATGATGTAGACCAATTTAAACTTTTAGCTCTGCAATTCCATTATTGACCAATTTGGAAGGTAGACTTGAAAAGAACTTAGCTGTTTTGATCTATTTCTTCTAGCGTCAAAGCGAATTAGTGTTCTATTCCATATATTACCTGTTTACCTCACCTCAAAGCTCCTCACACAAAATTCATGAAGATCTAGAAGGCCAACATGCAAGGAGACATACCTATACACCTGTATCTGGAAAACCATAAGCAAAATAGGTGCATAAGTTAACAAAACATAAATAACATGTATATCTAATGAGACAAACGTTTGGTAGAAACTATTCTTTTTAAAGGAAACAGTACAATTAATATATTGCCAGACTTACAAAAGTTACATTGTATTCAATAGTATAAATGCATGATGTTTGTTCATAAACGATACCAATATATCCATTGGCATACTCTATTTAGAGTATATATTCCCACAAAGAATAATCATTTGCTTCCTATTGGTAAATTTGCTATTGCATTTCAATAATTAATATGAATAATATTTTTCGAGAATTATGCAGTCCTTCCATTTTGTCCAATTAATGCATGGCACTAGATCTTCCTGACATAGTGACGTAACATTTTTACCTTCTACCTTGATCACAGATAATTCCCAATAGTATTTTCCTTAATAAGTTTTCTTCCTGATACTAATTGAAATAAAAGTAACTCCCACACCATGTTCTTCAAGAATCAGTAATATTAAGCTTCCTGCAGGAGAAAGCATAACAATCTAAGTCGATCAAGCAAAGATGAAACACAATGGGCAGCCTTAATTAATTAATTAGTTACCCCGATACATATAATTTGCTCCCATTAGTATGCCAAGTGTATAACAAAGTTAGGAATGAAGTACTGTTCGAGTGACAGCAAGTAAAGAAGTTTTATGCGTTCAATCATTGAACACACAGTCATATATATGACAGCAAGTAGGGTCATGTGCAAGCTCTACACAACCACATTTCCTGATTTTAGTCCCTCAATATTGTTGACTAGCCTCAATTATTTTTTACTTATATAATTAAAGGAAATCTGTTCCTACTTGTTATCTTGATGTGTGTGCACAGTTATTTCCATATAGGTATATTCTGAAAGAACCAAAACTTCAATTATAAAAGGAGCTGCATGTATTTGATCTGCCCAATATGTAGCCTTCTGTGTTTAAGGATCTGATGTACAAGCCAATTACTGAACTCTATCCAGCATCCATTTTTATCATTTTATACTATATATCAACTACCCTATTGAAATTAAATCCTAATATATAAACAATGAGCACTTTTGTGTGAACAAAATTGTCAACTCAACTTGCAATGATGCTATTCTGGTACCTACATAAATTGACAAGAGGATAAGAACAAGAAAAGTCAATAATTTAAATACCATAGTCATCCATATGTAAGCACATGAACCAATTTTGGCTCATTTTGAAGGACCGGCGGACCCAGGCCAGCTTATATTAACTTTCTTTTCCATTGCTTAGACAAGTTTTCACATGTAATGCGATTTAAATTGTGACTACTGACTATAGCACATACATAAAAGCCAAATAATTTTTGTATAGTCATGCGGTCATATAATTGTCTGCCTGAGCCAGCACCTCTACGCCGTGCCCGCCCACGCGCGACAGAGAAGCCGAAGGTGATGGAAGCCCTCGCCAAGCCCGGATCCGTCTTGGAGATGGCTAGATTCGGCCACCTCTGGCTCTCCCCACCTTAGATCCAGCCGCCTCTGGCCGTCGGGCTTCACACAGCCACACCATTCCTGGCCAGATCCGCCAAGGAGGTGGACAGATCCAACCCATGCCGCTAGTTCACCACGTGGCATGCTTCAGCTACCAACCCGCTAGTCTTCTTGTTGTCCTTCGGGGAAAACACACCTCCTGAGCCACTCCCAGGCGACTCAGCCACCCGAAAAAACCACCCTCATCGCCGCCAGTGAGCAGAGCAGCGGTGGGGCCTCCCGCAGCCGCTTGGAGGGCCATGCGGTGAACTGATGGTGTGGGCCAGATCTGTCCACCTCCTTAACAGATCTGCCGGGAACAACGTTGCGGTGTGAAGCCCGACGGCCAGAGGCGGCTGGATCTGAGGCGGGGAGAGCCAGAGGTGGCCGAATATGGCTATCTCCAAGGCAGATCTGAGCTTGGCAGGGGCCTCCATCACCTTTGGCTTCTTCGTTGTGCGCGAGTGGTCATGACGTAGAGGCGCCGGCTCAGGTAGGCGCAGGCGTTGGTGCGGGCGAGCATGCCGGTGTCAGCGCTGGGCTGCACATGGTGGCACTCAGGGGCCCAGAGTGTCACGACCATGCATGTGCTGCGTGGTGGGTGGGCGGTAGTGCTTGGCAGCTCCAGATTGCGATGGTGCCCCCATGAGGTTGGGGGTTTAATGGAGGCTGGGCGAGCCAAGACAAAAGAAGGTGATCACCGGGAGCAGCCGCTAGAGTTGGATGGAGACGACAGGGTTGCAGCTGTAGAGCTGGTCCTCGTTGCTCTTTGTTGGATTGAGGGCCGGCCAGTGCATGGCCGGGCGGGGCTAGTTGGCGGCGGAGGTGGACGGAGTTGCTAAGCGTGGAGGCCGGTGAGCAATGCTGCTCTTGGGCTGGGCGACCTTGTGAGGCGGTCACACCCAGATCGTGGAGGGTGATGGCCTTGTCCTGGGTGGTGTGGCACCGTGCTCTAGGTGAAAACCCTAGATCTGGCTCTCCTTAGCAAGATCTGACGATGACGACGTCCTTGAAGGTGTCGTCTTAGAGCCGTACCTCACTCACCACAGGGTCTTGTGGCATTTGTCCAGGGTGAAAACCTCATATCCGATTCTTGCTGGATAAGGTGACGATGACACTTTTGGTGCCGTTCCCTCCTTGGAGTTGTTGCCTCAGACCACCTAACCCTACACTCCTCGTTTTTCCGCGTATTCGTTGCTTTTCCATTGGCCGGTGCTTGTCTATCGGTGGTGGCCGTCCTCTCGACGCCGTTCTTCCTTCCCTGATTGTGGCTAGGCTATCTCGCACCTCAGCGCTCAGGCCAGATTTGCCCTTCTTCTCGCTAGATCTGACTCCTCGCCCAGGTGGTAGGGTGGCTTGGTGCGGCTCTCGTGTTAGGGCAATACGGCAAGTGGAGCCTGTGTGCGTCGATAGCTCGAAGCCAATTGCCTTGGCCGATCGTGTGGTTTTGCTGGCAAACTAGCATTCGTCGGCAGAGGCCCTTTGCTGTGAGGTTTGTCACCGTGTTGATGTGTGCTACCATGAGGCGTGCTACAGTGAAGTTGGAGTAGCCGGGTCGTGGGCGCGATGGGTGGCGATGATAACACGTGTTAGGTCGAGCGGTGGTGCTTATTAGTCGCGTTCAGCATCCTTCTCGGCATTGGGTGTGTTTGCCACGGACTTTTGTCTTGTTGGGCTTTCGGAGTAATGTTTTTTTATACCCGGTCCTTTCTTGAGCCTTTCCTTCTTCTCATATGAATAAACAGTAATGACTGTTTTTTCAAAAAAAAATGAAGAGAATAATATATACTTATATTTCAGGGAGTTTTGTGAGATGATGCTATTTCATGCATCACAAGTGATTAATCTTACGGCAAATTTAATAATTTATGAGGAAACACCCCCCCCCCCTGATTTCATGTATATATTTTATCCTCTCTTTGTCTGCAGCGTGAAGAGATTTTTTTTTTTTGGTGGTAACTATGGGTTCTGCATCTAGCTAGCTCTGAAATGATTTGCAATATGTGATACATCTTTTATGCCTAAATTTTCAATGAGAATAGAAAGGTTCCGAGGTTCCTATAAAGAGTAGCCTAAATTAAAAATAGAAATTTAATACATACACATTTTTCCTTTGTATATTAGTCATTAGGATATATAGAAATTCTAATAGCACAGTGTGTGTAATTGTCTGACGTGTTGGCTCCTTGACAGTTTGCCTAGGCTACAGGGTCTTGATCATTTGGTGAGTGATGGAGAGAGCTAGTTTTAGTGTCGTAGTATGCAAGGTGGTGTATATCAATAATTCAATGTACTAAAGGCCGATCGGTGTCTATATTTAATAAACTGGGGATTATACATCCTTAATTTGATCCAAAGGCATATACTTCTTCTATGGCAATTTCCTATATGAAGTGAACCCATCTAACAAAAGTGATGACCTTGATCGGACATCATTGCATAGGAACTACAGAAAAAACTAGTTATATACAAAAAGATAATCTTAATTAGGAATTGTAGGTTGCAATTATTACTCTGTTAAGCATAATAGAATCTTACGAATTTAGGATTTCTTCCTATGCGCATGCTTAGGATTTTCAGATGCGAGCTCCATGAAATATGTAGTGCATAAATTATAATTTAAAACCTTCTCTGTCGCAACCTTTTTTTTACTAATCGATGTGCTCGAATAGATTTTTTTCCTCAATATAGTTTCTCCAAATTAGCCAATGAACAGGCTAAGTGTGCAGTGATAGCTGTCTGTATTTATGGTTAGTTTAGAAGAGTAAGAACAATCACATATTTCATCACTTAATGGAGTTTGGACTCTACAGTATAGCAGGAGTGGAGTCTGGAGGACCATTCATATGAGAATGCATGTTCTGCAGTACGTTCAGCAAGAGTAGTACCTAATGCAAGAGTTTCAGCAAGATTTCTTAGCGTGCATCAAGGCTCTACACCACATGGTACTGCAAAGATGAGAAATCATTTAAAGTTTCGCACACTTGCGCGCATAAAAGCTCGGTCCACATATTGCTCAGAGTTCAAAAAGTGGTTAAATGAAAACCGTAATGACAATAAGGCAACAAATAATGAAACTTCGATAGTCGATACAACTAAGCTGCGTTATATGTACGATGTTCATTAATTAACTCTACACATATGCATGGAAGATGGGGTACCATCTTACAGTTTTACAGCATTAATTAGTGAAGAAACATCCCATCATACTTTTCATTGGTGTCACACACAGGCATGCATATATACACTGGATACACAAATTAAGGGGAGAATGAATGTAATAACATATCATATGAGCCATACATATGCATGCATGGTAGAGAAAACGGGAAAGCGTACCGGTTATGCGGTGAGTTCCTTCCTCCACACCGAGCGAGCGAGGGATCGATGCATGTGAGATGTGAATATGACAATTAAGTAGGATGGAAAGAGCAATATATAATAGGTTCTTGTGGCCGTTCTGCTGCATGTGTCCCAGTTTTTTTTTCTAAAGGAGGTGATGCCCATGATGATGAGTGCCACTCAAAATCAGATGGCACTCAACAAGTCAAAAGATATATCTCACACCCGCAGATGGATAGCCCCGGACAGGTCGCAGGAGCAGCCTGGGCACGCCGCTACCCGCCATGCCATCCACACCCTACGCCTCTCTCTCTCTCTCTCTCTCTCTCTCTCTCTCTCTCTCTCTCTGTGTCTCTGTAAAGAGCTCGACTTGACGTGTGTGGCTATCCAAGGATGCATACTGCATACCACCTCTCTCTCTCTCTCTCGCTCGTCTGTGTGACGCTTGTCGTTCGCTCGTAGAGATGGTTAGTGATGGACGGCTAGGATGGGTTTTCGCTGAGGCTGCGTCTAGGGTACTGCAGTACTGCTGGCCGCCTTCTCGGCTGTTCTGTTTTTTTGGCGGCACATCGAGGGTGATTAGACGTAGACGCACGCGCATTTGTTAATTGGGGAATAGTCGTTGACAATTCAAAGGTTCCAAACCCAACGTGTTACAGTTATCTACTCATGTGTCCTTTTTAGTTGAATATTTACATTTGTATAGTTACATCTGGATGGGACAACATGTTACAGTAATCTTATGTACACATCTTTCATATAGAGATAAGATTAGATAAAAAATTCATATAGAAAGCGCGTCGAAGTTGGGTGTTAATTTGGTAAAACCATGCAATATATATAGCTAGAAATATGGCAGGCATCAGAACATTGTATCCCCACATTAAGGCCTGTTGAACACCCAATTTTCCGAGGTGGCTTTTTTATTTCTCTCGCTCGCTCCCGTCTCGCTCTGGGATAAGACAGAGGGTCACAAATACATCACTCACCCACTTCTTTCGCTTCCGTCCCATGCATGCATTTCTTCTTTACTTTTTCCACCACTCGTCTAGCTATTTTAGTATTTTTTTTCAATCCCTACTATTCAATTTCAGCCAAACACCATCAGTCGCAGCTAATATGAACATGCTCTAATTGTGACATGTACAACAAGCTCGAATGTGACATTATACCACAATTTGTTTGCCAATTTGTGGATGCAAAAATTTGTAAAAAGACAACCTGCCTATTTAGCTACTGGAATAGCGTGTAATCTTCAGATATTTCAGTTTACTATTTTCAACTCTTTTTGGGATAGATGGTTGTAGGGATCAGTAGGGATTGGGGGAATACGTGGGTATATTTTTTTGGGCTGTGGCTAATGACTTTTGACTGCGTTTTTTGATATGGTGGTAGACAGCAGAAACACCAACGCAAACCACATATATGATTTTGGGCTTAGGAAGCGGCTTAGAAAAGCGGCTTCGAAAAGCTACTTAGAGAAACCGTCCTGTTTGTTTCAATTTCTGAAAAAAAAAGTCAAAACTAAAAGCCGAAAAGACCAAAAAGAATAAGGCCATAAGCATAGTCCCGCACCCCGCTGGCAGGAAGGAAATTCTCTGGGGGAGGGCCTTGAACCCCTCCCTTGAGGCCTTTCCCCAAATCCTACCACATGTCTATCACTAATCCTAATGAACCCTATCACTACTTCATCACAGACGGTTCGGAACTGCCATTACAAACGGTTTTCTGAGCCGCCTATATTTATATGTCAGTGATAATCGGAAGTTATCACAAACGGTGAGTGAGCTGTCTGTGATAAAGACAACACAGACGATTTGTAATTAGAACCGTCTGTGAAGAAAAATATTATAGACAATTTGAAATAAAAACCATCTGTGATACTCACACATCACAGGCGACTCTAGTTACCAACCGTCTGTAATTGACGAGTATCACAGACGGTTGGTATATAGAACCGTTCATAGACGGTTTATAGCACAAACCATCTGTGATAGTTCATCCTATACCTATGTCCTTTGAAAACAAGTAAATACAATGTCAAACACAACAGCATATTTCATTTACATTAAGATTAGAATCCACCATTACAGCATAACAAGATAACGAACCTAACTCTTTAACACAACAAAAATATATAAGAAGCAGAGATTCTAGCAGACAATAGAAGCTAGATGCATCGGATGGCGCCCGGATATCACCGGCAATGGAGAGGCGATGGTAGCGCCACCTTTGTGGCACGACGGTGAGATTACAGAAGACACTTTTACGACACTTACGACAAGAGCATGTTGTGCAATCGACCAAGGTGTCACAACGGAGGCGCTAGCTCACGGTGGTAGTCGGCGTCATCGAGGAACAAGTTGGGTGTATCGGATGGCGGCCGGATATCACCAGCAATGGAGAGGCGGCGGTAGCGTCACCTTTGTGGCACGACGGTGAGAATGTAGAAGACACTCTTACGACACTTACGATAAGAGTGTGTTCCGCAGTCGACCGAGGTGTTATAACGGAGGCACTAGCTAACAGCAGTAGTCGGTGTCGTCGAGGAACAACTGGATGCATCAGATGGTGGCCGGATATCAATGGCAATAGAAAGGCGGCGGTAGCGCCACCTTTGTGACATGACAGTGAGAATGCAGAAGATACTCTTATGACATTTACGACAAGAGTGAATTATGCAGTCGACCGAGGTGTCACAACGGAGGAGCTAACTCACGGTGGTAGTCGGCGTCATCGAAGGGAGGAAACTATATAGTGGATGAATTCACGCGTGACTTCTGGTGGATAGGTAGATGGGGAGTAATTAATAAGGGTCGAGCGGTGGAAAGGTAGATGGAGAGCAATTAATAAGGGCCGAGCGGTGGAAAGGTAGATGGAGAGCAATTAATAAGGGCCGAGCGGTGGAAGGAACCGGTGCCTACCATCCGATGTGGAGAGAATGGACAGTGAGAACGAAATCATGTGGGATACGCCACAGATCGGTGATGTGTCTTTATCAGACACGGTTTGTTACATGAACTGTCTATGATAATGCACATAACAGAGACGGTTTGTTATACGAACCGTCTGTGATAGTTTTATAGACGATTCTATTTAAAAATCATCTGTGATAATACGTAAAACACAGACGGCTTTTAAACCCAACCGTCTATGATAGTTTCAGAGACGGTTTTCAGCCATGAACCGTCTGTAATAATCAAAGCACAGACGGCTCCACATAAATTATCTATGATGAGACGTCCAGTATAGTTTATTTTGTAGTAGTGTATAGATAATTCATCCCCTTTTCTTCTTCAAAGTCTTGTTCAGTGGTAAGGCAATGACGCTGCAGATGGAGCCGCCGGAACCACCGCTGAGGCAGTCCGTTTCGATGAGCTGCGACTTGCACCTGGGGGAGGCATTCACCGACTTCTGCGCCACCTGCCTCCGCAAGCGCCTTGCCGTCCTCGAGGTCACTGTGCCGGGCCGCAAGTCCACCTCCGCCATCCGCTCGCTCTTCTCAAGGCCTTTCACCGGCGGGGCGGCCTCGTCGAGCTTCAGAGCCGCCCTGCCAAACCTCCGCCGCTGCAAGTCCTTCTCCTGCGGGCACGGGGTGATGTGCTCGCTGCGGCCATCGCTGACACGGACCATCCGCAGCGGCGGTCGTGAGACGTGCGCGGGCGGAGCATGCTCTGGGGCTATTCCACCAGGACGACCATGAGTTCGTCCATGATGGCACAACGTTCGGCGCCTTCCCGACCTCGTCCTCTGCTGTGACCGCGGTGCTCGCCACCGAAGTCCAGCCGCCGCCAGCTCCCCGTAGCCATGTGTCCCTGAGGTGTTTGGAGGAGGAGATTGTTGTGGCTGTGGAGTCTGACGAAATAACTCCGATGGTGGAGCCAATATTGGTGGTGGTCACCTCCGGGGAGATGGAAACTGAAGCCAATGCGACGCAGGAGGCTAAGGCCATGAAGGAACACATAGATCTCGAGTCCTCGCAGTCCAAGAAGACGCCACCCAAGGACCTGAAGGAAATCGCCAGGAGCTGCCTCGGTGTTCAGCAAGAAGTGGCAGAAGTGGAGGCGAAAGTAGAAGATCAAGAAGCAGGAGGCAACCAGCAGTAAGGCTGCAGCAATCCCACTGCTGGAGAAGCCCTCCAAGCCTTCATTCCTCTGCGCTGAGCCGCTTCCGTGGCGAAGCCTGCTCAGAATTCGCCCGAGGTTGGCGTTCCTTCAACATCGACCCAAGATTCTCCCTGGATGCTGGTCACATGTTTCGTCGACGATGTAGGCTTCTCTTGGGACGAGCCCCTGCGCGTTGTGCGACGGCTACCCATTCCGCACCGGAGCCGGCATTGGCCTTGGCCGCCCGCCCCCGTCCCCGCCGCTCTCCCGCCTCCCACCCATCCTCTCCGCGCTTGATAAGCTAGAGGTGCTTTAGAATTAGTGATAGACACGTGGCATAATCTGAGACGAGTTCAAGGCCCACCGGAGAGAATTTCCTTCCCGGCCGGCGCCCCAACGCGCTGTACAAACGTACCCTAGCTTCATCGTAAACACTATGGGGCTGTTTGGTTGCCTGCATGTGCTCATGCAGCTGCATGAGTGTGGCCAGGCTGAGGAGGGAAGCTCCTCAGCCACGTTTCTCCTCAGCTGGCTCCAGTTGATTTTTTGCATCCACTCGTGCAGGCTCTCTCCTCCATGCAGGCAACCAAACACCATCTCCCTGCATGCGCTGATGCGAGCCACCCCCATGCAGGCAACCAAACAGACCCTATAATACTAGCTAGTATCTCACACGACAGTAGAGACCTGGAGGATTCTGCGTGTTTGGCCGGTCAAGCACGCTAATTTGCTGTGCCTATCTCGCAGAGATCTTCGGTGTCAGCGAAATTGGTGGGTAAGCTAGCAAGCACAGGTCGCACAGTTAGCATAAGCTCTGCTCCATTGTATCAACCGAAGAAGTAGCACTAGTACTTGCCTACGGACTACGGGCGCACGGCTCATCAAATTGGAATTTGTAGTAGCTAGGAGTAGAGAAGAGACATAATGCCTGGTACTAGTACGTGTGTGGCGCGGCCTCCGATGAAGCAAGGTAAGAGCTGCGGAGCGATCCCACCACCGGCGCGCGGACGCCCGACCGCCAGCTGCTTCGGACATGGCGACGTGCATCGGCAGGCAAGGCGGCGCGTTGTGGTGTGTCTGTGCCTGTGCGTGCTTTATTTATTTCGACCGACTGTATTATCGTTAGTTGGGAGAGAACTAGGTGATGGTGTTAGAGCATAGGCTTCAATGCAATGGCTTAAAAATATATAAATCTAGAGTCTCCTCAATATTTTACATTAGTTTAGAATCATGCTAGCGCAAACAGTAAAAATATAGATGATATATCGACCATACTCACGATTAGTTAAGAAAGACGCAAATATTATTAATTATCAGATTACCGACCTTATGGTCAAGCTTACAATTAATAGCCTAAAGAGCGCAGAAAAAAAATCAAGGTAAACACAGTGGCCATTCGACATGCCTACTGGCAATCGACTGGAGCAAAAATCCTAATCTGCGAAGTCGTCGAAAAATCATTCCTCAAATACCTCTTGTTGATATGATATGGTTTTTTTCTCAGCAACTAAGCAATAATAGATATAACCGTGACTACATAGAGTATTCAGTAAGTTATTTGTAACAAGATGCAATATATAATGATGCAAGACATATCAAAGAAAGGCTGAAAGGTTATTTTGAGGAAGGCAACAATTTTAAGTAAATATAATAACTAGATTAAAAGCGCACTTTGAAAATAAGTAGTAAGTAAATAAGTCAAAGAAATTAAGTAAACCACAAGTAAATTGACCATTCACCTCCCATCCAAACCCAACCAAACCCCAAGTTTTATGAAATCTCTACCCCTCATATGAAATCACTGAGCATTGTTCATAATCAGGGACATGGTTATTCGAATAGATTTACACTCTACAAAAGTTGCACAACTTTACCCTCATGATATGGCCATCTTGTAGTGTCACTAGTATAAGTTGCTTAGGTGTGCCGACCAAGAAGATCACAACAAGACATTTACAATGCTTAACCTCAACCCAATTCTGCCCGCTAAGGTTTCGCTACCGAGTAAGCTTTGACCTAGTCGGTAAAACCCCCCTCTTGCGCCAATGCGTGACAATGGCTGCAACCACACCCACATTTATCTAAATGGCGGAATCAAAGTTGAAATATCACAAATTTGTAACCCAAATCCATCACATACTGGACATGTGATTGCACGATAAGACTCAGATCAATGGTGTACAAAGTTAACTTCTTAGACATTACTCAGGCGAAGCATCCACATCCCAATGTGCTAATAGCACCCAATTTATCGCACGATCACACGTCCAAGTAAAAACCATTTTGTTTAACCAACACTAATGACACACCCATGTCATAGTACACAAAGTTTATAATTATAGCTGACCATCATGATTCAATATCTTATTAAGTCAAAATTAATTAATTAATCAACATGTGATGATGAGCCCAGCACTATAAGTATGGCTAAGTATACTAAACGTACAACCCAAGTGAATACTAGTATTGTATTACTAGGAAGCTACCCATTCTATGGTGACAATGAAATAATGGCACTCAAATTATCCATTAAAAAATTAATCAAATTGGTTGATAACTATCAAGTACAAAGGTTTGTAATAAGCTAGTAATGCATGATAATTTAAAATAAAATAATGAATAATAGATTTAAAATAATACGTTCAACATGATCAAAAGTCATGGTTTGCCTTGGCTTTGCTCAGTTGCCAATTCCTAATCTTCAGCTTCAGCTTCTGCTCCTTCGATGATATTATCTAATGAGAGAGAAAGCGAATGAGACATAAATAAATTCAAATAAAATCTAAAAATTAACTAAACTAGAATCAAAAGGTAGAGCTCAATTTTAGACAAATTTTGGAAGAAGAATCGGGTCGATCGGAGCTAGGACAGAGAAGAACGGGCTCTTGAAATGTTTAAATCTAAAAAAATAAAAATAACACTATTTGGCTTTTTCTGAATTTATTTTCCTAAAGAAAATTTGGATTTATGATGTCAGCAAGGTTTTTGGATTTTGACCGAATTATTTTTCTAAAGAAAAATTAGCTTTGGTCATTGACAGGTGTGGCCATTGGTCTATAGACCAAGTTCATGGCAAGATCTGCTAGTCTATGGTGCACTGGGTCTATGGAATAATGCTATGGTAGTGGGGTCCACATGACATAGAGACAATCTACCATGGACCAAGTCCAGGTGGCTTGGTGAGAGGGTGCACATGTAGGCAGCCATGTAGCTTGCCACGTGGGACAGGGGCGCTGACAAGAAAGCTCAGTGGCGAACACGTAGCGACACACTGGACGACTGACATGGCTTAAATCAAAGGTTGAGGATAGCTCAACATCGTTGATGGCAACAGCGGCGAGCGGCGATAGGCAAGGTCACTAGGGTCTTAACGGTGGTATGCTGAGCTCGACTTATGGCTCGTATTGGCCAAAGGCACATGATGTGGTGGTTGGCAACGGTGGAGGCAGCGAAGCTTTGCAGGCGCACGGCTAACCGGGAGCTACGGTGACTCAAGCATCAGTGAAGCACTGAGGAGGAAGAGAAAAGCATGGCAAACCTCATGAAGAAGACTGTGAGGTCGTAGCGGCTCTGACGTGATGGCTATTTTTTGTCGAAGGCAGCGACGCTACAAGCTCGATTACGGCGAAGATGGAGAAACCAGTGTGCAAGGGAGAGGGAAGGGTCTGTTCGGGGTGGAGAGGGTAGAGGAGGGCACTATTTAAAGCGCACATGCCAAGATAGCGGTGTGACATGCTGATACGGCGGTGATGGAGGGAGTCTGGCGCGACTACGGCTCGGAAAAGACAATGCTGACTAGCGGGGTCAACTAGGCGGTGAGTGAGAGGAGAGGAAGGCTGACAAGCTAGGCTAGGCCATGGCTTGCGGGCTACGTGAGCGAGTTTCTAGGTCGTGTGGATGGGCTGGCGCGCGCGAAGGTAGAGTGGACCGGGCCAGGAGAATTAGGTCGCGCTAGAGGAAACAAGGAAATAGACTAGCCTGAGAAGAAAAGAAGATGGGTCATCGGAAAAAAAAGAAGATTCTGGCCGAAGAGGCTTTAGGATTTTGTTTCAGGGTTTTCTAATTTTCAGATAAAGGAATAAATCCAATTGTGCTCCAATAAATAGCAAATAAACTCTAAAAAATTAAATATATATATATATATATATATATATATATATATATATATATATATATATATATATATATATATATATATATATATATATATATATATATATATATATATATAAATATCATTGCAACACAAGAACCCAACAAAAACTTGTTTTTAATTTAATTGATATTTATTTTATTCATATTAAATCTTTTTATTTTCAAAAAAATTTAATTAAGCTTTAATTAATTTAAAAATCCCAATAGTTATTTTTATTTTAAAAAAATTTAAAAGACATTGAAAACCGGGATGTTACAATCTCGAAATGACAGATGAAAGTGTCGGCATGCGTACGAAAATTGACGCATATATGCACTTAGCTGGGAATTTTATTTGCCTTTCCCCAAAAGATATATGACAGGGCCGGGGCAGCTAAAATTTCCCCTAGCCAACGCCGTTCCAAACTGCAATCGCACCATTAGTTAGAAAGCAATAGCTTGCAAAAAATGGATTTTGTTAAACATTATCAAGATATTTTCTTACTAATTATCATGCAGGTTTAGAACTGTTAGATTAAAGATCTAATGGTCATGAATTCTCCTCACACCCCTTTGAATTCTCTATTCCCTCCCCCTTAAAAAAATTTCCCCTTAAAAAACATAGGACCTTTGATCTCTAATCAAAGTATCATAAATTTAGATGATAATTAAGAAGAAAAGCAAACAATAACGTATGTACGGTACGTACGCGCGGTCAGTGTTGTAGCAGCAGATGGGCCGGAATTTGGAGTTGGGAAGCGTGGAATTCGACCGCGCGTGCGCATCGCCACATCGGAACCGTACGCCATCGCCAGGACCTTTATGCACGCAGCAGTTGCAGCGCACGGTCCAACGACTGCCCGCGCGCGCCCGCGACAGCGCCATTTGCGCCGCGGCCCGCCCATGGACCCCGGCCGCTGCCACGTATCGCCCCATCGGCTGTCAGCCTGTCACTCCCTCGCGCACACGCCCGTCCTGCTCGGCGCCCGCGCGGGCCGCTCCGGAACGCCGCCGCGCGCAGCGGCCACCACCACCACCCTAGCCGCTACCAACGCGCGGCTGGTGTGAGTGGTGCCTCACAGCCGCGGCGTCACCTTCCAACGGAGCTGAGCTGAGCTGAGCTGTCCGACGGCTGCCGATCCCGGCGAGGAGCCAATTAGCCACCGGACCGCAGGCCGCAGGAGACAACCACGTATAGCTAACAATCGCGCAAACTGGGTAACCAATGTGGTATTTTTTTTAAAAAAAAAATCTTTTGAGGCCAGCACAACGGCTGCCTTGTCCAGCTGCAATCGGAAGCGTTGCCAAATGAAAGGCCGCATTTCGAAGATTTGGGTCGTCTGTTCATAAACACGAACCGACCAATTTGATGCCGAGATTGAGACCAATAGCACCCGGATCATACGAATCTTTCTGGTCTGCACTTGTTGGTCCAGCCACATGAGATAACTCACACATCACATTTAAGCGGTGACTCGCAATCAAGAAGGAAGAACACAATTGCATAGAGATATTTTTCAATGTCAACGTATGTAACTTGACGTCTTTTCTTCTCTCTTACTCTTATTATCCTATTCAAAACAGGTTACAAGTCTTCTCATTATATAAACTAATGCTTTCCGACTAACATACGCGAATACTTCAAGTTAGACTCTGACATATCAACTAAACTAAAAAAACTTATCATCTACTATCATAATCTAATATTTACTACTAAAATAGATAGTGCAATACATATCATGCAATCCTATTACTTGGTAAGTCAAAATTATTTTCAATATTTTTCCCTATAATCTTGACTCGAAATACTCCTAATTTAGTCTCAACACATTTTCTAAACTACAAGCTATGCCTCTACATAAAGCAATCTACATGCGAACTAAGCACATAGTTACATATAGTGTAGAATCGACGATGGCAATCAGAGGGGGGTGAATGATTGCAACGCCTAGCGTAACTTTTCTCTCAAATTTTCTGCCTTTTAATTGTTTAATCTGCAAAAAATAACAAAACGAAAAGTTTTTTTTCTGATTTTACTGTAGCAGTACAGCAGCGGCACTGCACCGATTACTGTAGCAGTTACTGTAGCAACTAGACAATGCGTTGCTGCTGAAAGTGCACATTTTCGTTCAATCTTCCAATCGATTTTTAATTAAAAACTGATTCATGTATGTAAACAAGAAAAATACCTAGACATAGATCAATGCATGAAGAATCCATAGGAATCAAAAAACCAGGAAAAAAGATAATATATACGAGTTAAAAAACTCACAAACTTTTATTAGAAAAGCGCAGAAACTATTCATCTCCATCCATTAGCACAGTAGTTTCTCGGCCGCTGCTTTGTATTTTTTCTTTTGTTTTTTCGCTCGATCACGGCTCGAGGACGCTGGCGCTGCTGTCTCTCACGTGCGAAAGATGACGCCGATGTTTGCCACAGACGACGCGAAGAGAAACACGTCGCCGATCAGATTTCTTTTATTCCGAAATAGATCTAGATTTTATTTCTGAATCATGGTGGCTACAAAGTGCCGCCTCCTGGCACTCCTAAACCCTAGCACGAAAATAGCATTTCCAAAAGCCACACGGTTAGCCTCCAACCCCGTCTCTATTTATAGTCTAGGGCTCAAAACCTAAGCTTATCCTAACCCCATGAGTTCTAATCCAATTCTAACAAATAAGGGACCCGAAACCCTTCTTAATATGGGTTTTCCAAAATTCCAACTACAACTTCTCCAACTCATCACGTGTCGAAGCCTCCAGGACCGCACCTCCTGTATCTTCTCCACGTATCATCCACCTTTGATCTCCATGTGCTCCAGCATGAGCCCAACCACCTTGTGACATCCTTGACCGCCTGGACCTCAGATTTCCTCCTCCTAATCCCGGTCTACCTCGTCACCGACTATGACCGTCTCCACGCCCAACCTGCATATGCAAAGACCAAAGAACATTCTTCTGGCACAAGTTCGTCCAAACTTGACTAACATTAATCCACACACACGCGACACAACTCGCATAACAACGCTAAACAAAATTACCAATTATTCATCATCACAAATTAACCATTGTCAATTATTCATTACCAAAATATCCTAAACCTAGCCACATGGTCTGACAATCTCCCCTTTGATGAATACATTGACTACACCTCAAGATAGCATGATAAATTAGCTTCAATTAGATATAAGAGAAGAACTGAAGCCACAAGTGTCAAATCTCCCTCTCAACACAAGAGATGAGTTTTAGCAAATTTCACTAATATATCAGAAAGCACACCAAATCTCTCCCCATTTGGCAATGTAATCATCAAGAAAATTCAGAGAAAAGATAATTCTGAGAAGAAGCAATGAGAATAAAAATCAAGAAACTTTGTAGATTATCCAAGTCACTTTGAATTGATTTAATAATTTAACCAAACCATATTTTTTAGTAGAGCTATCTAAATCATATAAAGTCATATATCATATAGCAATATCAAAACAAAGTTTTCAATATAATTAAGGAATTTATATCAATGACAGGCAATTCAACAATGACCAAATCAATTATAAAGAGCACAATAAGATATCACAACAAAAAGTCAAAGCCTAAAAGTGATGCAAAATTTTTTAATCTAGATGAGCTAGCAGTCTCATATTACAGCCAATTGCTCCATATTCAATTCTTACGCATGTGGCATGCTTGTAGCATACTTCTTTTCATGATAGCTTACTTCTTGTAAATGGTGGCATGCTTAAAGCATACTTCTTTTCATCTTGTGCACTTTTTGTGCCCTTTTTTTGTTTACCATGGCATGTTTGGAGCATACATATTTTCAAATGTCTCTTTTCTATTTTTTTTATAACATGCCAAATTGAATGGTCATAAAAAGATTGCAATATGAAACATGTGAGCCTCATAGCCGAGATTTAAAATAAGACTCACAATTAAGCTAATCCTTTTTGATGAACATCGTAAAGTACTATTTATAATCAATCTAGTCAAAGTATTCCGCCATGTCATATTTTAGTTCAAGTGCAACAATTTAATTATAACAAGTTATGATCAAAGCTACACAGCATATGAGTAAATATGATAAAGAGAGCTCCATAACTCCTTTAAATTTGATGGCTTGAACTTGTTAATTTAATTGACAAGTATAATAGACAAAGGTTCCTAAATTCTTAAACATTAAGCTCCCCCTCAGAATAATCCTATAGGATGCAACACGCCCAACTCACTTCGCAAAAGAGCAAAACAAGAGGAATCAAGTGGTTTTGAAATAATATCAGCAACCTGAGAATCCAACTCAATAAGGTGTAAGACTACATCACCTTTTCCACATGGTCTCTCAAAAGTGAAATCTCTGGGAAGCCATCAAAGAAGTGAAGAACCATTAAGTGTTCCAATCAAGCGATGATGAAAAAGGCCGGAACCCAATTTAGCTCATGTTCTCCATCATTGTCAGCTGTTCTTACATCACAGGAAACATCGGTCTCACAGTACTGGGGTTAGTGAAATAAGATTTAGGAATCCAGTACTGTGACACACGACGTTGAGAACCAGCAACAAATCTAGAGCCAAGCATGAGCATGTGGGTGATCAAAATGCCAAAAAGAACGTGACTTATTTGAATTATATCCCAAACCAGCATGTGAAGTAGATTTAAAATCATCATAAAAGTTCTCTAAAAATATAGCTTTCGCATTTGATCTAGAAACAAAAAAGACAATGCACCTTTTTGTCTTAAAGCATTCAACATTTTCTTTCTTTTCTTTATTAGCCCGCCTAAAACAAAATTCATGCAAGTGTCCATCTCTTCCACAGTAGGTGCAATGAAATTTAACATAACCAGAATTCTTTTGAGATGATGAGCTACCACCTATCTATTATTCGATGAACTTTGCACAAAGCCAGCAAATTTAAACACAGTTTGTTTTGGTTCAGATTTTACTTCAATCTTTCCAGGTTCAAGAAACTTAACAATCTTAGGAGGATTATTTTTGACATGCTCAACAAAATTAAATCCTAGACCACGATTTTTCACACTTGTCTTTGGCTTGTCTAGAATCATATTCAGATTTTTCTTGCCAAAAGAGAATCTCTCTAAAGTGTTCTTAAGGTACTCATTTTTCTTAGCCAAAGTGGAACAAGTAGTGCATTTAACAGGTTCATTCACAAAATTCTTGGAAGCACTAGATTGAGCCAATCTTTCCTTTTCAGCAACATTATTCAATTGCCTAGTTAAAGCATCAATTTCAATATTTAACTTAGGACAATTTGAGCAGGACATGTTCTCATGATAAAGCATTTGTTGAATAGATGAATTAAGTCTAGCTTCTAGCAATTCACAATTAGAGCAAGTTTTAGATTGAACACTTGAAATACTTGACTCTAAACATGTAGAAGAACTAGATTTGAGCTTTTCAATTTCATCATTTGCAAGTTTTAATTTTTCATCACAAGAGTCATGTGTCAATTTTAATTCATCAAATTTATCAGTTACATCTCTAAGTTGAACCAGGTTTGATGCACTAATAGATCTAACAGCCTCCAACTCAGAATGTAAAACTTGGCAAGGCTCACATGATTCATCATCAGGAATTAAAGCTCTAAGTCTTTTAATTTCAGAATTTAGACTTTCAACAACACAATTATTTTCTTTGAATTTATGTTTTGTCTTTTTTAATTCAATAGCAAGTTTAATCAAGTCATCTTCAAGCTCATCATATGATGGTCTTACTTCATTAAGATCACATGCCCGTGAAGTCATCGTTGTTCTTCTTCTTACCTTTAGCATCATCGTCGTCGTCATCGTCGCAACTCTCATATTCCACATCGCTCAAATCAAGACGCTCAATAGCTAATATGATTTTTTCAGCAAACTTGCGACGAAAATTTCCACCCTTGGTGTTGTGGTTCTTGGATGGCCGACGTCGATAATTCTTGTCTTTCTTGATCATCTTCCCCTTGAGCTTGGGACAATCCATCTTAATGTGGCCTGACTCACCACACTCAAAGCACCTGATTGGACCTAACATGCCACCTCGCTTCATCCTCCTCACATTGTTAAGTGCTTTGTATGCCCGTGAGGAGATCAACACTAAGTCCTCTTTAGAAAGTTGTTCGAACTGTTCCTCTGAAAAAGAAGACAAGGCAGACAAAGAAACACAAGACAAAGCACTTGACGAAGCAACCTGCACGGGGGTTAGTCACAAGTGCTAAAGATGAAGATTTATTAATCTTCGATGGCAAAGCTTCCATCTCATAGGTTTTCAATCTAGAGTAAAGATCATCTATGGTTAAAGTATCTAGATCGACAGTTTGATTAATAGTTGTGACAACCATCAACCACTCAAAACCTAAAGATCTCAAAATTTTAGTTGCATTATCTTCATTAGCAGGAATAACACCAACACTGCGCAGATCACTCAATATTTTCTCAAAACGAGCAAAGAGATCATCAAACATCAATGGATTCACCAGGCTTCATAGAAAAATTAGAATATTCTTTTTGATAAAAAATTGTACGCACTTTCTTGATTTTAGTGGTTCCTTCATGATAATCACAAAGAGTTTTCTAAATTAAATGGGCAGAATTAATATGAGCTGCACGATCAAATTCTTTGCGAGAAATCTCTTGAAATAGCAAGTTACGAGCTTGAGCATTTAAATCAACATCTGCTTTATTTAAATTAGTAACAGTAGTAGGAACCTCATAAGGTGTAGAAACTTTATTCCAAACATCACTACTTTGAGCCTCAATATAAGCTTGCATCCGACACTTCCAAAAAGTAAAATCAGTACCATCTAGCATGAGGGACGATTCACATACCTCTCTGATGCCATAGCAATCCACTCTGATACCACTTGTAGGATCGTCGATGGCAATCAGAGGGGGTGAATGATTGCAACGCCTAGCGGAAGCTTTTTCTCAAAATTTCTGCCTTTTAATTGTTTAATCTGCAAAAAACAAAAATAACAAAACAAAAAAAGAGGATGTTTTTTTTCTGATTTTACTGTAGCAGTACTATAGTGGCACCGTAGCAGCACTGTGCCTATTACTGTAGCACAATACTGTAGCGAACACTGTAGCAGTTACTGTAGCAACTAGATAATAGATTGCTGGAAGTGCGCGTTTTCGTTCAATCTTCTAATCGATTTTTAATTAAAAACTGATTTATGTATGTAAGCAAGAAAAATACCTAGACATAGATCAATGTATGAAGAATCCATAGAATCAAAAAACTAGGAAAAAGGATAATATATACAAGTTAAAAAAACTCACAAACTTCTATTAGAAAAACGCAGAAACTATTCATCTCCATCCATCAGCACAGCAGTTTCTCAGCTGCTGCTCTGTATTTTTTCTTTTGTTTTTCGCTCGATCACGGCTCGAGGACGTTCGCACTGCTGTCTCTCGCGTGCGGAAGATGACGCCGATGTTTGCCTCGGACGGCACGAAGAGAAACACGTCGCTGATAAGATTTCTTTTCTTCCGAAATAGATCTAGATTTTTATTTCTGAATCATGGTGGCTACAAAGTGCCCTCCTGGCACCCCTAAACCCTAGCACAAAAATAGCCTCTCCAAAAGCCACACGGTTAGCCTCCAACACCGTCTCTATTTATAGTCTAGGGCCCAAAACCTAGACTTATCCTACCCCACGAGTTCTAATCCAACTTCTCCAACTCATCACATGTCGAAGCCTCAGGACCGCACCTTCTGTATCTTCTCCACGTATCATCCACCTTTGATCTCCATGTGCTCCAGCGTGAGCCCGACCATCTCGTGACATTCTTGACCGACTGGACCTCAGACTTCCTCCTCTAGTCCCGGTCTTCCTCGTCACAGACCATGACCGTCTCCACGCCTAACCTGTATATGCAAAGACCAAAGAACATTCTTCCGGCACAAGTTCGTCCAAACTTGACCAACATCAATCCACACACACGCGACACAACTCGCATAACAACGCTAAACAAAATTACCAATTATTCATCATCACAAATTAACCATCGTCAATTATTCATCACCAAAATATTCTAGACCTAGCCATATGGTCTAACACATAGTAACTCAACTCAAATGGTACAAGCCCATCCACATGCAAATACTCTAACTTGATAAGACAGTCGGTCGCAACTATAATTTACCTAACTCATACTTAGGATGACGAACACATCTCTTCAATATTTCAAACTTAACTATGTGGACTTAACTTAGGATGACGGGCACATCTCATATCACAGACTCAACTCTACTTACTTGATTCATGATGGCGAACACATCTCTTCAACATTTAAGATTCAACTTTACTTTACTTTTGACGACAAATATATCTCCTCAATGTCCCGGAGTCAACTCTTCCTACTCGACTTAAAATGCTAAACATATCATCTTAATATCTTGAAATTAACTCTATAAACTCAAAATGATAAACATATCTCTTCAACGTCAATGTCGGCCTCACACCAGCATGCCCCCCCCCCCCCCCGGGTATGGCACCTACCATCAACGTCAGCCCACACGTCTCCCTCGAAGCAGAGGAACCTTGCCGGCGCGCCGTGCGCTTACCTGCTCGCCGCCGTGCGCTGGCCTGCAGCCGAACACTCGTCGGGGAAGCAGCGCTAGTATCTCCTGCCTGGCCTCGGGTTCCGTTGTCCATTTCTTCTCTCTTCTGGCGCTGTGGTTGCTGGTTGTTCTCTCTCTGTCTGGAAGCAGCGCTAGTATCTCCTACTGCATGGCCTCGGGTTCCGTTTGCCTTCTCTTCTCTCTCCTGGCCCAAGGGTTGCTGCTGGTTCTCTCTCTGTCTGGAAGCAGCGCTAGTATCTCCTACTGCATGGCCTCGGGTTCCGTTTGCCATCTCCTCTCTCTCCTGGCCCAGGGGTTGCTGCTGGTTGTTTCTCTCTCTGTCTGGCGAAGCTTTGCTCGGAATTGGCGCTGCTGCCTCGCGTGCTGTGCGCTGGACTCCTGCGGCGTAGGGTCAGAGGCCGCTGTCTGGCGCAGCTCGGACCGATGGACAAAAAAAAACTTTCCTTGATATTCGCTGAAAAGAACCGCTGAGTAAAACGCTGGGCTGCATCGCCGGCTCTATAACAATTGATAGCCCAGCCTGGGGAGAACTAACGTATCACGTTCTAGCGGGAACTCGGACTATCACAGAGAAACACAATAACACACGAATTTTATCTGACATCGTCATAATTTCACATTTTTTCTCTGAATCTTATTCTCTTTTGCAAAACAGGTTATAAAACCTTCTCATTATATAGAATAATACTCCCCAAGTAACATAAATATTTATACTTTGAGCTAGACTCTTAACACATCAACTAAACTAAGAAATATATCATTTACTATCATAATTTGATATTTACTACTAAAGTAGATATTGCTATACATGTCATGCAATCCTATTACTTGGTAAATCAAGATTATTTCCGACATCACTCAACTTAAAAAAAAAGAGCTTGACAAGCTACGCAAGATGAACAGATTGTCAAAGCAGCAGCAAGCGACTGATACCTTCAGAAGCCTCAATACAAAAGCAGCAGGAGACCTGCCTCACCACATCATTTGTGCAGCACAAAAGACTTGCGAATCAACATGTGGCAGAAATTACTAACCGCTATGCTGTGTCCAATGTAGTAGCTCCAATGTAACTAATGTTTCATAACCGAAAACACTATATTTCGTCTACATGATTTACATCTGCAAGGAGGTACCCATGTTCATCTTAACAATAATTGCCTGTAATTCTTTTCAGTTTATCCTGTAATTCTTTGCAGTTTTCTGGATTTGCAGGGGTATCTACAAACTGTAGGAGGCAAAACAGGAACACTTCAGCAGCCACCACTTGCAGGTTCAATTGAGCTTCGGAGGCCATTTCCCCTAATCAGCGTGTAGTGCTCCCCGGCTTCGGACTGAGAGCAGATAATAACCACTGACAACCCATTTACATGCGCCTCTTGCATGATATTGACAGCGTTGTCGAGGGTCATCCCAGGGATAACCTTCATCAGGACTTGGGACGACGTACTCACGCCTGTTGTTGTCATTGTGCAGGATGACATAGTATGGAGGTGTCATTTTGCGGGATTTCCTGCAGACAAAAAGAATGCTGTCATATCTTGTGTTCTACGTTTAGAACCAAGTTAGTTGAATGATTGAATGCGCCATTAAGCTCATCCAAGAAGGCAAAGGAGAGTATTTGTTGATGTTGATCTTCAAGTTAAATCCTTCTAAGCAGTACTGCATATCTATCAGTTTTCCTTCAGCTATTTATTTTCTTGTCCCGGATTATGTTTGTTAGGGCATGTGGATTGTTTTTAGATCTTGTGCATCCTTTTCTTGTACTATATTTTGGAGTTTTATTGTTAATATCAATATATTTACCAGTAGGGCTCTCCCCTAACGTTCTAGTAACCAAAAACTGCCATAATCTTTTCAAATAGAAGACAGCCCAATAATTGTAATTTAGCCACCCTGAAAAAACTGACAGCTTACAAAATTGTATATAGCCTCTCTATAAGGAATGCTGGTTTGTCGGCTCACATGCCTTACTAAGCATCAATCATCAATGTGCCAATATATGATATACAAGAACAGCAACTATAACCAATCTGCAGAGTGCAGACAGACTGCATCACTATATGGCATAAGCTCACGATCACATTCGCAAGCACAAAATGATCAATATTCTATTTTACATGTACAGGCACTTGGAATACTAGACATCAGGTCCAACAACCATATGATGTCAGATTCAAGACATGTTACTGTAGTTTCAAACTATAAAGCTTTTGAAAATGAGATGACACTCCTTGCGCATTATACACGAAGAACCATAGTTGTTTTAGGAAAAGACAAGCTATAACACCAGCCAAATAAACCCATTAACCTGGAATGGTTCATAATATGCTACACCAATCACTTAAGCTTGTGCCAGAAGACATCAAGTGTATATATTTGACGCAACCCCGAAGGTGAAATTTGCAGCTTTGCCCCAAAAACAAGGCAACTTATCCACATCCAACTCTAGAACTACATGTCTAAATGTACAAATTAACCAACCCACAATAAGAAACCTACCAGGACTGGAAATATCTCATTCAATACCAAACCACGGTAATGCACAAAGAGCAGACCATCACTGAGAACAAAGAGCAGACCATCACTGAGACCACTGTGTTTGCAATGGAGCTTGTCAATAGACTTCATGGCAAGCCCAGTTGACATAATTCTGACAAGAATACAAGAACAAGAGCATGTTTATGGAAAAGTAAAGTTATATATCACAAATAAAAAAACAGATATGCAGCTTTGAAATAGTTCAGTTAGGGAATGTCACGTCCCGTACCGGAACGAAGATCATAGTCATGGAGCACGTAGCTTGGGCCTACGGCCTCAGTGTCCTGGTGCCGTGGTAACCAGAGAGAAGGCACAGGGGAAGGATGCGCATGAGGTAGAAGGGAACCACAGAGGAAGAAGGAACAGAGGTAAAGGAGTTTGATAATTTTTGCCTATTTTATTCATGCACCAAATACTCCATATATATAGGACTCCTAACAGATATCATGTGTAAACAAATCAATAGGATCATAAGGATCCTAATTAACAAATTTAAGGATCCTAAAGATCTTGTCTAATCTTGAAGGGATCTTAAGGATCTTATCTAAGCATGGAAATAAAAGATACTAGCTTGGTGGCAAAGAAACCAAAACTGGAGGAGGTCCTGTGCCGCCAGGCTTAGGCCAGCAGCTATAGGTTATGCCGACCATGACATCACTCCCTCCCTCAACAAATAGCTCGTCCTCAAGCTGAAAATCCGGATATGTTCGCTTGAATTCATCAAGAGGTAGCCATGACATTTCTAAGTCTACAAGACCCGTTCATTGGACGAGGAGCTCGGAAACGCTGTGGGCTAACTGTGCATGCACCACAGCATGGGGAGTCGGGATAATGCATCCTTGATGAAGCACTGGAAGAGGTGGCATGCGGCTTGGAGGACCATGATAAGGCTTGAGAAGACCTGCATAGAAGACGTTGTCGATACGCGCCCACGGTGGAAGCTCTAGCCGGTATGCGACGGACCCAATTTGGTCAAGAATATTGTATGGACTGAATAAGCATGGAGCTAACTTCCAATGACCCTTGAGTGCTATGGTGGATGCCTAGCGATGTTGGAGTCACAGCCACACCCATTGGCCAACCGTGAATTGAAGCTGACGGTGGTGAATGTTGTAGGTGCGCTTGTAGTACTGCTATGCTTGAAGAAACCTCTCACAAACATCGGCCAGTAGCTGATCTCACTTGGCCAGAAGTTGGTCAAGGGCCGTGACCCTCGCTGAACCATCATATGGCTGAAGCAAAGGAGAATCACATCCATAAACCACTTTGAAGGGGTTTTCACGCAATGATGATTGGTAGGAGGTATTATAACAATATTCTACCCAAGAAAGCCATCGCAACCACTCTCGATGCTAGTCGCCAGTGATGCACCGGAGGTACATGGCGATTGTCTTATTGATCGCCTCTGTTTGGCCATTAGACTGAGGATGAAAGGCTGAGCTGAGGTGCAATTTGACACCGGCAAGGTGGAAGAGTTCCGTCCAGAAATTCCTAGTGAATACTGGGTCACGGTCACTGACAATGGAACATGGGAAACCATGTAACCATACCACCTCATCGAAGAATACGCGTGCCACTGAGCTAGCCGTGTACGGGTGCGCAAGAGGAAAAAAGTGGACATATTTGGAGAAGCGGTCAACGATGGTGAGGATTACCGATTTTCCATTGACGCACAACAAGCCTTTGATAAAATCCCTAGAAATATCCATCCAAATGTGTCAGGGCACCTCCAATGGTTGAAGCAAGCCGGTCGGCTATAGCTGCTCCACTTTGTTGCGTTGGCAGACCACACAATTGCGAACATAGGCTTGGACCACCCTTTTCATGTGCGGAATGTAGAAGTCTGCCTTGAGGCATAGTTAGGTCTTTTGGACCCCTTCATGGCCTGCCACATGAGACAGGTCTAGAACCGTGTGCAGCAGTGGGGAGGCTAGATGAACATAGACTTTGTGGTCATAGAGAACAGGCCATCTGCCATGCTCCACGGCGTGCTGAGCCCCCAGGCTAGGACTTGCGCTTTAATGTTGGCAAGGTCGGAGGTGCTGGCGGCCTCTTATTGCAAGTCATTGAAGAAGGAAAAGCATGGCATCGAGATGGATAGCAGTGCTGCTGTCTCAGTATCACGGCGGGAGAGGGCATCGGCTGCTATGTTAAGTGCTAGGTTTGTACTCCACATGGAAGTCAAAGCCCAGCAACTTGCTCACCCAATGATGCCGATGGATGTGGAGAGCCGCTGGTCCAGCAAAAACTTGAGGCTATAGTGGTCAGTGCGAACGACAAAGGAACGGCCCCAAACATAAGCCCGCCAATGACGGATAGCCTGGACCAAGACAATGAGTTGCGCAATCAGGTGACTAAAGAAGGCCACTGGTCTGGTTTCTTGGTGTAGGATGGCACCAATTCTAGACCCTTAGGCATCGCATTCGATGATGAATTCGTTATTGAAGTTTGGAAGTTAGTGAATAGGTGCCGTAAAGAGGGCGGTCTGGAGTGCCTGGAAGGCCTTTGCCGTAGCTTTGGACCACTGGAATGCCTCCTTGGGTAGTTGCGTGAGTGGTTCCGTGATGGCGCTGAATTCGTAGATGAATTTGCGGTAGTAGCCCGCAAGACCCAGGAATCCACACAGTGCCGCACGGAGCGCGGTATCAGCCAATCGAGGATCGCCTAAAGCTTTTGGGTGTCCATGGTGATGCCATTTGAACACATTTGGATTTCTTAAGGAAGAGCTTGTGCTGCAGGAGGAGGCGAAATACCGTATGAACATGGCACAAGTGATCTGACCAGGTGTTGTAAATCAAGATATCATCAAAAAAGGCAAGCACAAAACATAGTAGAAACGAACAAAGGATAGATTTCATGAGGGTTTGGAATGTGGCGGAGCATTTGTCAAGCCGAATGGCATGACAAGGAACTCAAACAGCCCTTCATGTGTGTGGAACATCATCTTCTCGATATCCGAAGGATGCATGAGCACTTGGTGATATCCGGAGCATAAATCAAGTTTGGTGAAGAATTTTGCACCTGAGTTCATCAATGAGTTCATCCACGATAGGGATGGGAAATTTATCCTTAACGGTCTTTGCGTTGAGCGCCCGATAGTTGACGCAGAACCGCTAGGAGCCGTCGTGCTTCTTGACTAGCAATACTGGTTAGGAGAACGAAGAGGAGCTAGGCCAAATAAGGCCAACGTGCCATCTCGCTGCACTGCTTTTCCAATTCGTCCTTGAGCAACTGCGAGTAGCGGTATGGCTGAACTGCCACCGTTGCTGTTCCTGGTAGGAGGTGGATGCGACGGCTACAGGAACGAGCGGGCGAGAGGCCTGATGGTTTGGCGAACACCTCGAAGAATTTGGTGAGCAGCTCCATGAGATTTCCCGTGCACACAAAGGATGTAGGGGTTATCGGGCACAATCTTGTGGTCGTGACACCAGAAGGACATCATTTTGATGGTGAAGTCCCTGAGAATTGGGCTAAGGGTCCTGAGCCATTGTATGCCGAGGACGAGGCCGAATTTATCAAGAGGGCTTGCATAGCAATCGATGGCGAATTCCTCATGGTCCACCTTGAGCCGTAATTGTCAACCCAGGCCCTCGCTTGAAATGCATTCGCCATTAGCGACCCTGACGCGAAGACCATGGCGAGGCTGCACGGGAATGCCTTCTCGCTGGACAGCCTTTGTGCTGATGAAATTATGGGTCGAGCCGGTATCCAATAGAGCCGCAAAGTGGAGCCAACGAGCTTGACGTGGAGTTGCATGGTACGGCACGACTGGGGCTAAATACTAGTCAATGTGTACAACGAGATGGTAGGCGCTCCATTGTCGGCATCGGCGTAGTCGTCATCACCAGTGCTTGGGGGCAACAAGACTAATCGCTTGCACCGGTGATTCAGAATGAAGCATTCTTCACAATTGTAACAAAGAGCCACTTCTCGATAGGCTGCCATCTCCTCTGGTGTCAGGTGGCGTCGTTGCATAGGTAGAGGAGACGCGATAGCGGTGGCCTCTGTTGCTAGTGTTGTGGCAAGAAGTGCGAGGGGCACTGCTAGTTTCAGTGCAGTGGGCGATGGGTGTTGAGTCTAGGTTGGGCGTGGTAGGAGGATTTCTGTTGTAGCCACGACCCATTGCTCGTATGCACACACAAGAGCCATGGCCATCTATAAGCTAGCCGGATTCTGAAGCTCGACACCCGTGCAGATTGGTTTGATCAGTCCCGACATGAAGGGTTGCACCTGCTGTCTAGGTTGGAGGTGCTCGGCGTGGCAGAGAATTGCTTGGAATTTTCCCTGGTATTCTTCCACCGTCCCAGTCTAGCGTAATTCCTTTAGTTTGCCCAACAGGTTGTGCCGTATGGACGGACCGAAGCACAAGTTGACGAACTCCTTGAAATTGAGCCAATTGGGTTCGCCTTCATCACGCTCCAATTGTAAATACCACTGTTGAGCTATCCCCACAAGATGGTGTGATGCGAGGCACACCTTTTCGGTCTCTGCCGTCTTCTGTCCTTGGAAAAGCCGCTCTCTACACTCCAGCCATCCGAATAGTTCTCTTGCGCCGTCATACGTCGGGAATTCTTGCTTATGGAAGCGTGGAGGTTGTCCTCTCTCTGCCTGCGCTGCTGCTGCCCCATTGGAGTTCAGGGAGCCCGACGACTGTTATGAATATTGTGTGTATATTCATGAGGCCCAAAGGGCAATATACATAGGGAGTATAAGGGAATAAACGGAGGAATATGCCATATACAAATAAGGAAACCAAGGCATGTAAGGAAACAAATAACAATCTTATTCTATTCTTAACACCCCCTCAAACTCATGGTGGATCACACATACTGAGTTTGGAGAGAAAATACAAATGTTGTGCTTTAGTTTGTGGCTTCGTGAAGAAGTTAACAAGCTGTAACTCTAATGGCACAAACTGTAGAGCAAGTACTCTCTTCTGCATCTGTGAGCGAGTGTATGTAGCATCCACACTAATGTGCTTGGTGAGCTCATGCTTCACTAGATCACGAGCAATACTGATAACACCTGTACTATCAGACATAAGTGCCGTAGGTCCCCTCACAGGTACTCCAAAATATGCAAGTAGCCACCGTAACCAAGTAATATCTATTGTCACTGCTGCCATAGCTCTCAACTCAGCCTCTGCACTCGAACAGGAAACTGTAGTCTGCTTCTGCCTTCCAGGCAATCAAGGAGCCAAGAAAACACAGTATGCAAAAAGAGAACGACGATCAGAAGGATTATTAGCCCAAGTCGCATCAGAGTACGCCTGAAGCTATAGTGAGGTGGAGCTAGGGAAAAACAAACGACGAAAGATTGTCCCATGCAAGTAGCAAAGAACACGAAGGAGGTGACTGTAGTGAAGATGAGTAGGATGAGCCATGAACTGACCCAATATATGAATAGCATGAGCAATATCAGGGTGAGTACTCACAAGATATACCAGACTCCCGACAAGATGGCGATAATGGGTAGGATCCTCAAGAAGACCACCATCAGTAGCACGAAGCTGAAGGAAGAGCTCCATAGGAGTCTTAATAGTGCGAGTGTCAGTCAGACCAGACTGATCAAGAAGATCCTGGACATACTTCTGCTGGGAGAGGTAGTAACCCTCAGGCATGGAAGAAACCTCAATCCCAAGGAAGTATGTAAGCAAACAAAGATCAGTCATCAGAAACTGCTCACTGAGATGCTTGAATGAGGAATCGTCACTAGTAATGAGCATATCATCCACATATAGTAGTGTCCTACCTCGAGGTGAGACATGGACAAAACGAGCAGGATCGTGGGCATTAACAGTGAAACCAACATCGGTAATCACTGAGGTGTGATAGACCATGTGGAGGCGACCCCGTGTGTGTGATGAGTATTTGACATCTGTTTGAGGAAAGTCGAGTTTGGTTTGTGGACCATGTCGATACACGGTGCAATCGGATTCGGTCGGACTTGGCCAAACTTGGTCGAAGTGCTTAGGATGCCTATTTTCTTGATTCGACAGGTTTTGGCTGTTTTATGCTTAAGTTTACTCTTAATGCTATTGATGATTACATTATATCGAGCGGTGCTATGTGATGTGTTTCTTGTCTGTGATGGCTGCAGGACATCGAGGCGGAGTCGTGGCGAGGCACAGGAAGACCGGACTAGGCGCAGGTGGTGCTGAGGTCGGAGCGGTCGGGATGTGCCGAAGACGGCAAGGACTCGAGGTGGTTGCGAGGCTTGAACGGCAAGAAATGAGGAAACTTCCGGGAAGAAGTGTGAGGGGAAATTCGGTAAAATTGACTCAGGCTCGTGGAAGCGGATGCAGTTCTAGTTAGCGGATAAAGCGCTGGTTTGTTGGGCTTAGCGGGTAACGGGAGATGCAAACCCATTAGTGGAAGGCTATATAAAGGAGGAGTGTCTCCTGCATGTGGTCAAGTTTTTGGGGGAGTAGTTTTGCTTTGGGTCTCTTTTTATCCTTTATCTGTTGAGAGTTGGTAGGAGAGAGCAGAACTTCATTTTTGCTTTTGTCTCTCAGGCGTGAGTGTTTGAGATGGCTTGAGTTCTTGATTCTCCAGGAGTGTGTGTTCTTGATGTAAGAGTTGGCTGTGAACAATCCTTTGTAAGCATTCATATCTCCGTATCAATATCAATATGAGAACTTTATGCTTTGGATTGTTCTTCAGTGTTTGCTTTTCATTCACTGCTCTCTGTTCTATTCTGTTTTGAGTTGATTTCTTGATCAGTTGGTTGGTTCTTGTTTGCTCAGTGATGGGAAGGTGCCTCAAGACCATTTGGTCAGATAAATTCTCAAGAGCTCAATAGAAGAATTAAAGATTCTCTTATTTCCATCCTGCGCTCATCTCCTCTGTTAAACACTGTAGCTAGGGTTTGTTGTCAGGGGATGGGTGGTTTTCTTGATTTCCCTTCATGAGATGACATAAGTTTTGGGTTTTAGAGTCTTGAGTTCATTGCTAAGGTGATTGCAAAGAATCATGAGCAAAGGATTTAATAGTGGCAAGTAATTTAAAAATTTGTCATAATCTTAGTGATTTTTCAGATTTTCTCTCATGTTGTGATCTCTTGTTCTTTTGATATGGATCCTATTGTTTTTAAGGTCTAGTGGCTATTTAGAACAGGGTCTTGTTCTCTTGGCCTGGAAAGATTAGAAGGATTCTTCACTTTTCCCTGAAATCATCAAGTTCTGGTATTTCCAGTTTTTCCTGCTCAGACTGCAACTCTCGGGTTCTTTAGTCGGCTGTGCAAAAATTGCATCCGGTCTGACCGGATTTTACTTGGCGGTCAGACCGGCCAGTAAACACCGGTCAGATCGGCCTCCATCAAGCGGTTAGACCGGCGTGTATGGGGCGGTCAGACCGGCTTTAAGCCAGCGGTCTGATCAGCCTAGTGATCGCGGTCTAACCGGTCCCTCTGCTACTTGCGCCGTTCCTTCGGTTTGTTTCTCGTCTCGCCTTCTTTTCTGTGTGGTTGAGGTTCCAGTATGCATATGTTTACTTCTTCATAGTTCCAGTAACTATTGGAGGAGATATTCCGAGTGGATACTTTTGAGGGGCGGATTTTAAACGGGCACCATTCACCCCCCCCTCTGTTGCCGATTTTGATCCAACAAGGTGAAACGCGCAAACCAGGCATGAGGGGCCTGTTTAAGGCCATAAAGAGCACGACGAAGACAGACATGGCCATCTGGAACAGAATACCCAGGTGGTGGCTGCATGTAAACCTCCTCATGCAAAACTCCATTAAGAAAGACATTCTTAACATCTAACTCAGAGATAGACCAGCGGTGAATAAAAGCAACCGCAACAAGAGTGCAAACAGTGGTCATATAGGCAACAGGGGCAAACGTCTCATCGTAATCACGACCATACTCCTGCTGGAAGCCACGAGCCACAAGACGAACCTTGTAGCACTCAATGGTACCATCAGATCTGGTCTTAATCTTATACATCCACTTGCACGTAATAGGACGAGAATGCACAGGCGTCGGTACAATATCCCAAGTCTCCATACGTCTAAGAGCATCAAGCTCATCTGCCATAACGAGCTGCCACTCAGAATGAGAAGTAGCCTCATGATAAGAACTAGGCTCAATGACAGAGAGAGCATGAGCGGTCGACGTAAAACCAAGATGATCAGGAGGTCGAAGAGATGTCCGGTCACGAAAGGCGTAACGAGGAGCATCATCAGAGGAATCAGATGTTGTTGTCGGCAAGATACCAGAAGATGACTCTGGTGAAGAACGAGGACGTCTGGAGTAGTGTATCCCAGAGAAACGAGACGGTGGTGCTGCAGGAGCAAGAGGCGGTGCTACAGAAGGCAACACAGGAGGTGAAGGTACAGAAGGAACCACTGGAGACAAGCTAGAGGAAGGCTGTGAAAGGGGAGAAATGGGCAACGAGTCAGGGAGAGACAACCAGGAGATCATCTCGATGGTGGAAGTAGGACGAGGAGCTAAATCTTAATAGAAGAAAGGTCGCGATTCATCAAAAAATGTCTCGTGAGATCCTAATCCGTCGAGCAGAAGGATCATAGCAGCGATAACCCTTATGCTCAGAACTGTACCCAAGAAAAACACATTCAACTAACTAGGTTAACAGTTTGGTGCGCTCACGAGGCTACAGCAGGACAAAGCAGGTACAGCCAAAAACACAAGTGATTGTACTAGGGGCTCTAGAGTAGAGACGCTCTATAGGACTGACATTCTTAAGAGCAGTGGAACACTGCATATTGATGAGATATGCAGCCGTAGAAATAGCCTCCGCCTAGAACTGTGGTGGAACGTGAGAAGAAAGAAGAGTGTGAGCAATCTCAAGCAGATGACGATGCTTGTGTTCATCAACCTTATTCTAAGCATGGGCATCAAGACAAGATTGGTAAAGAATGCCCTGCTCAGAAAGAAATTGTCTGAAAGCACCATAACAGTATTTTCCAACGGAATCACAGCGAAAAGTACGGATAGAGGACTCAAACTGAGTACGAACCATCGTGGCAAAGCTACGCTAGATCGCAAGAAACTGACAACGATTAGACATACGGAAATGCCAAGTGAAACGGGAATAATCATCAATAAAAATTATATAGAATTTATGCCCGCCTTTTGAGATAACAAGCGCAGGTCCCCATACATTTGAATGAACTAAATCAAAAGAACGAGAAGACATGGACTCACTAGAATGATAACAAAGTTGTAGCTGCTTGCCCAACTTACAACCCTGACAAAACATTAACTTGTCAACAGTAACACGTCTAAGAATACCCTGACGAACTAATGACGAAAGACGGGACCCACACAAGTGTCCTAAATGATGATGCCACTGCGCAAAAGCTCCAAAGGTGGTGGCAGCAGTGGCGGTAGAGGCAGACATAGCAGGAGCAACTGAAGTGGACGGAAGGTAGAGGCAGTCGAGAATGTAGAAACCCTGACGATCCCTACGGCGCCGGCCAATCCCAAGTACCGTCTCTGTCTATCGATTCTGGACGAAATAGGTGTGAGTCAAAAACAACCCTACAACCAAGATCAGTGAGCTGTCCCACCGAAAGAAGCTGCATGGTAAGCTGGGGAACATGAGAAACAACTGGAACAAAAAGTCAGTGGACAAAAGAATGCCCGGACAACTGATAGACAAGGAAGTACCATCAGCTGTCTGAATAGAGATAGGAAAATCAGGAGGTCCTACTTAAGTAAGAGATGTGGAGTCTGGTGTCATGTGAAAAGAGGCACTAGAATCTAGAACCCAAGAGGTACCTAGAGATGTCTGAGCTAAACTGGCAGAACCCGTTGAGCTGTGAGAGAGCTGCTAAAGTAGAGCCTAGCAGAGCTGCTGAACAGAGTCACCTTTGTGAGCAGAAAATGATGAGCTGGTCTATCCTCCTATGAAGGAAGGGCCTCCCTGCCCCCCTTTGGTCGCCCACCCCCACGTGCCTTGAAGTAGTTGCACTGAACTTCAGTTGGTGCAAAAACAGTAATGGAGATAGACACTTGGGGAGAGGCCATAGTCAAAGCAGATATCATTGTCGTAGTCGAAGAAGGGGCAACAAGCACAGTCAGAACAGACTGTACTGCTAACCCAAGATGAATCTCTTCAACCTGAAGCGTCGAAAGGGCCTCTGTAACGATCGGCCGTGGAGAGCGGTTCAGCAGCTAAGCTCCAACAGGCTCAAACTCTGGGCGAAGGCAGCAGACGAAGTTATAAAGATGAAGGCGATCATGATCCGCCTTCTGCACTTTGTTACTCTCCCGACAAAATGGGGAGGGCAGCTCATCTAGCTGATGCCAGAGACTTGCCAGGGCCCAAAATAAGTCATCAAGAGAAGAATTTCCCTGGTGAAACATCTCCAACTCACACCAAAGCGAAAAGAACTGAGCATCACTGCTCTGCTGGTATCGCTCACGCAAATAATCCTAGATCTGTCGAGTAGACCATAGACCAATAATGTCTGCTGGATGGAGTCATCAACGCTGACCACTGGGATGGCACGAACACGGGCCTCGTCAGCAGACTAGCGCTCGAAAGCGTCAATGGCATACTGAAAAGCCTCATCAGTAGCATCAGCAACAGCCTTTGCCTCCTTGGCAGCATCATCTACTGCAGGAGGTGCAGAAGTAGACTGCCTAGGAGGAGGCTAAACAAGCGGTGGCAGAGCAGGGCATGCACCGATGACAGGTCCCCAAAGGCGGAGACCATCAAGCGTGATCTCCACGAGAGAAGACTATAACCTGTAGTTCATTCCATGGAGCTTTGTTCCCGAGAATGGGATCACATCAAATGGAATGGAAGCCATCGGTAGGCAGCGCTAGACAGCGTGGCGACCAAGGCAGCGAAGTCTAACAGGAGGCGCTGGATGGCGCAGCGGTTAGATCAACGTTATGTTTTTTTCTTTTTTCTTTTTTTGCTAATACAGAAAACTAAAACCGGCTCGGCCACTCGGCCGAAACACAGTCGATTCGCTCGGGCGTAGCCGAGGCGACAAGCAGGCGACCGGCGGAGCGGTGGCCAGCGGAGCGATGGCCTGCAGAACATCGACTGATGGCTTAGAGGACGTCGGCAAATTGACGCCTGATCGAGCGGGTACTGCCGGATCGGGTGGAGACAACGATGGTGGCCTGGGCGACGACAATGGCTCAGTTGGATCTGGCAAGCGGGGCTAGATCAAGCAAGGTAGAGCTGGATCTCGGTGGAGATGATGACGGCAGTTTGGGCAGCGGCGGCCCAGGCGGCGACAGCTCGGGTAGAGGTGGCCCGGGCAGCGATAGCGGCTTGAGTGGAGGCAGCCCGGGCGACGGCAGCAGCTCAAGCGAAGGCGGTAGCCCGGGCAGCGACGACGGCCTAGGCGACCGCGGCGGTGACCTGAGCGGCGACGACGGCCTAGGCAACGGCGGCGGCGGCCTGAGCAACGGTGGCAGCAGCCTGGGCGGCGTCGGAGGGAGCAAAAGAATAAAGTCAGAGCCCTAGCTCTGATACCATGGTATGAATATTGTGTGTATATTTATATGACCCAAAGGGCAATATATATAGGGAGTACAAGGGAATAAACAAAGGAATATACCATATAAAGATAAGGAAACCAAGGCATATAAGGAAACAAATAACAATCCTATTCTATCCTTAACAGCGACAAGGACAACAGGCCCTCTCCTGGCCTTTTCTCCAGCATCGTCACGCGATCTCGCATCCCAGAGACTTGCTCTTGAAGGGTTGCAAGAGATTGGTTGTTGTCCGTGGTGGTTACCGTCAACTGAGCAGGCTACTCGGTAATGGCAATGGGTTGTTCCTCTCCATCTTGATACCCGAGCCGCTTGAGATCACTGGCTTTGATACCAAGTTGTCATGTCTCGTACCAAAACGCAGATCGTAGTCGTGGAACACAGGCGGCTTCAGCCTAGGGCCTCAACAACCTTGTGTCGTGGTAACCAGAGAGAAGGCGCAGGGGAACGATGCGCATGAGGTAGAAAAGAAGCAAATATCAAGAAGGAACAAAGGTAAAAGAGTCTGATAATTTTCTACCTGTTTTATTCATGCGTCAAATACTCCATATATATAGGAGTCCTAATATATATCATATGTAAACAAATCAATAGGATCATAAGGATCCTAACTAATCAAACTTAAGGATCATAATGATCTCGTCTAATCAGGAAGGGATCTTAAGGGTCTTTTCTAAACATAGAAATAGAAGATACTACCTTGGTGGCAAAGAAACCGAAACTGGAGGTCTTGCACTGCCAGGCTTGGGCCGGCGGCTGTAGGTTATGTCGACCATGACAGAGAAAATCCAGACTATTTGGGGCCTCTGGATATTTTTTTATTTATGATTTCCCATTGTCCAAGAATGAACTAGTTGTGTGCTCTTGTAGTAACAACATTGAATCTAGAGTAGTTAACAACTAGACATTTTCAGTAACGCAGTCCAAATACTATTTGGATTGGCAACTTTATTATCTGTTTGGCATCACCTAATGTTATATTCTGTAGTTTTTTAGTTTCCATTATTAGGTGGAAAAGTATACCCTTATCAACAATGTTTAGTTCTGGGATCTGAGACTATACAATTCCCATTATCCCATTTCTAGAATTTAGACTCATTCTGGGATCTAACACTGTACAATTTCCATTATCCCATTTTCTGGAATTTACACTTTGTTGTATTTTGTGATCCAAATTTGGTCGGTTATGACAATTTGAATCCAATCATGTTTCGCTCAGAAGGATATATTCCAACTAGTATGATTGGTTGGTAATGCGAACTGGTCGAAGGTTATGATTAGGATCATCTTCTGTTCTTGATGGAATCTGCACCGACTTGCACCAGACGTGGTGTCCAGAGGTGTTTGCGAAGACTAGAGTCAAACATGGCTACTCGAGACGCTTCTGACTACATCTCTTCACTATCATCTTATGATACTTCGTTTCATCTCCAAGCGGGGTGGTGTTCTCGCCTTCGAACAGGTTATTGTTCATGTTTTCAAGTAGGTCTCCATTTCCATTGCCGACTCTCTGCCCCTTCCTCATCTGGGACTCTTGTTCCCAAGGTTATTTATACCCCTGTAAGCCTCATGATATATATATAGCACTACAAGTTATCTACAATTGTAAAACGTCGAGCGTTTTACAACTTCTCTATATAGTGATGTTGTCGATTTTGCGTCCATGGTTTTTTTCCGCAAGAGTTTTCCACGTTAAATCTTTGTCTAGTACTCCTGATTATTCTTCATTCATATCTCATCAAGTCGGTTTTCATAACAAGTGGTATTAGAGATTGCTTCTTCGCCTAATCAATCTAGGGCATACTCGACATGACGTCCATAAAGTATGATATTCCGCTAATAGGTCGTGATACACGATTCTCTCCTGTAAGTCAAGATATGAGTTGTTCTATCACAACTCGATTTGGATGATGCATTATTGGGAGTCGACAAGATGCCCGCTGCATATTCCGTTGAGAAGCAAAGGAGAGATCGTAAAGCTCTCTCAAATTCATCTATATCTTTCTAATAATATCCTCTAGAAAGTTATGAAGGAGACCACCACTACTACGTTATGGCTAAAATTGGAACAAATATGCATGACTAAAGATCTGACCAGCAAGATACATTTGAAGCAGAAGCTTTTCTCACTCAAGTTGGCAGAAGGCGGATCGGTGCAAGATCATCTGATCACGTTTAAATATGTGGTCATTAACCTTGAAACCATAGAGGTCAAATACGATGATAAAGATTTTGGTCTTATTCTGCTCTGTTCGCTGCCTATTTTGTTCTCTGTACTTAGAGACGCAATCCTCTACAATCAAGATACTCTTACTCTGAAGGAGGCTTAAGAAGTTTTGTATGCAAAAAGAAAAGAAGCAAGCAAAAGGTTTGTTCGTTTAGGGCAAACCAGTCGAGAAGTCTCTGACCAGTGATTCTAAAGGCAGAAGCTCGAGCAGATACAAAAGTCATTTGATGTTGAAGGCCAAGAAGTGTCGCTACTACAAGAAGGATGAACATGGTATCTCCGATTGTTGGAATCTACAGAATAAGGGGAAGATGAATAATAGTTCCAAGAAACATCAACAAGATGATGAAGCTAGCACAACCATTGTCACTAAAGAAGGGTCCGAAGTGGAGACTCTTATTGTCTTTGCTAGCTATTCCAAAACCAGCAATAAAGGGATTATTAATTCAGCTTGCACTGTCCACATGAGCCCGAATCGTTACTAACTCGTTACTTATGAGGTTATTTCGATTGGATCACTGTAATAGGAGATATTACTCTGTACAAGATTGCAGGCATCGGTTCCGTCCAGATCAAGATGTTTGATGGCACTATCGGAACCCTATTGGAGGTCCGACACATTCCAACATTGAAGAGGAATCTTATCTCGTTGAGTACTCTTGATGCCAAAGGGTACAAGTTTTCAGGTGGAGGTGGGGTTCTGAAGATCTCTAAAGGCTCTCTAGTGATGAAAGGTGGTATGAATGCAGCGAACCTCTATCATCTTCGAGGCAATACCCTAGTCGAGAAGGTTGCTATCCGAAACACATATGCCATAGACTTGCTCAAGACGCATAAGCCAAGTTTATGGCGTATGTGTCTCCGGCATATGACTGAAGCCAACTTAAGGAGTTGTACAAAAGAAATCTGCTCGATGGACAAGGGATTTACCGGTTAAAGTTTTGTAAATACTATTTCTTTGATAAACAGAAGGTGAGTTTCAACTCTGCAAATCAATCTTCAAAAGGCATATTGGATTATATCCACTCTAATTTGTGGGGTGAGACTTGCGTTCCATCCCTTGGAGACGCCAATTATATGTTGACTATCATCGATTACTACTTTCGAAGAGTTTGGGCATTCTTTGTCGAGTACAAGTCCGATGTGTTCAAAATATTCAATGAGTAGAAGATTATGATCGAGAAATAGATTAGCAAGCATGTCAAGAAACTCCGAACAGTTAACGGCTAGTAATTCTGTTCAGGAGAATTTGAAGACTTATGTTGATCGGAAGGCATTGTAAGGCATTACACAGAATTGGGCATACCTCAACAGAACGGTGTGGCCGAGTGCATAAACAGAACCATCATAGAAAAGGTGCGCTGCATGCTATCCATGTCTGGTCTAAGAGTTTTTGGGCTGAAGTCACTTCTACTGCTTGTTATTTGATCAATCGATCACCGAAAATTGCCGTCGACAAGAAAACTCCGATTAATATGTGGTCTGGTTCTCCTGCAGACTACTCAAGCATAAGATTTTTGGCTGTCCTACTTATGCTTATATTGATAAAAGTAAACTTGAGCCAAGAGCTGTTAAGTGCATCTTCCTCGGTTATAAGCCTGGAGTTAAAGACTATAAGTTGTGGAATCCTGAGACCCGAAAGATGGTCGTGAGTAGAAGTGTTACTTTCGATGAGTCTGCTTTATTGAAAGGAATTACAACCAGTGACGCTCCTATTAAGCCACAGAAGTCTAGCGTGCAGGTGGAGATTTAGGACTCTTACCAGAGGCCGACAAGGAGAATACACAGGATAACCTTGTTCAAGCTCTGACCAGTAATCCTCCGACATGAACTGGTAGGAACCAACAATCCTTTGTAGCTAGTCGGGAAAAGAGGAAAATCCAGCCTCCGAAGAGGTTAATTGAAGAAGCCAACATTGTGGCTTATTGTTTGAACATGGCAGAATATATTGAAGGTATTTCCAAAACTTCAACTTATTCAAAGGCCATCTGCTCTGACGAGACCGAGAGCTGGATGGTTGCCATGCATGAAGAAATGGAATCCCTTTAGAAGAATTCCACTTGGGAGTTTGTTGAGCTCCCGGTTGAAAAAAAAATCATACGCTGCAAGTGGAGCCTAAAACTTGAGAGAGTGGAGAGGTGTAGAGCCAATGTCTCGTGTTACGTCTGGGAATTGTTTATTCTTTGTAGAGTTCTTCTCCCTCATAGTGCCCTATGATACATACTTATAGTCATGAGGGAGGATGTTTACATAAATACCCCCTTGGGGCCTTCCATCGACGGGGGTATACCTGTCTTCTCCTTGGCATGCCCTATGTGGGCTTGCCTTTTAGTTACATACATACTTGGGCTTGCGTATGGTGGGTCAATTGGGACGAAGGAACACTTTGCCAACAGTAGCCTCTCATGGGCAAGGGCTTCGCAACCGACAGGCTAAAACCATGCAGTCCGTGCTTTGGCCCCCTCTATCCCTTTAGCCCACCGTTGCAATCTGTCAAATAGTCTATGCTTTTCACTGCGTTGTTGGGTTGGTTTATATGCTCCTCCTAGGGACCGTCAGGGCGACGGGCAGTCCTTGTCCTTACACCACTTCCGGTGGCTAGCAGGCTTCATCGAGGGCCTCAATTCACCGAGCGGGCTTTACTGCGGAATCCATCCATCTGATATACCGACTTTGCCCTTGGAAGTCATTGAGATGACCGACAAGCTTCCTTCTTGAATCATGAGCCAGCACGTAGCCTTCGCCCTCAACGTCCTCAAGGTGAGAAGCGGCCTTCACTACTTAAGCCTTTGGTGCGATGTGCAGGCTTCGTCTTAGGCACCGTCAAGTTGACCAACAAACTCCGATCTGGCACCTCGCATCAGTGCGCAACTTTCGCTTGCAACATCTTCAAGGTGATAGGCGGGCTTCGTTGCTTGAGTCCTTGATCCGACGCGCGGGATTTGTCCTAGAAACCCTTGAGACCGCTTGCCGGCTTCGGCCCAGAAACCATCTGAAGGATCATGTGAGGTCCAGAATATTGTTGTGATGAACCATTACCAAGTTTGTAAAACTGGAATTTGAATTTTGCAAAGTTTGCATTCTGTTAGTTTTGCTGTCAGACAAACCAATCTGACTGCTGGCTAACCGTTAGTCTGATCGCTAGCTTGTTGCCGATCAGACTACTGGTGTGTTGCCAGTCAGACCGCACCGGGTAGTATGACCGTGGCGATCGGACCGCCGAGCAGTATGATCGGATATTTGTTAGCGGTTGCATTATTCCAGAGAGGGTCATTTGCACTATGTTCAACCGGTCTGACCGGCCTCTGGATGGCAATTAGATTGGCCCTAAAGTATATCTCTTCGATTTTGGGAATTTGGTTTTGGGATGATTTGATGTTTGGTTAATGCATTAATATTGCATGAAGCATAGTTTGACTAATGTAGGTCAAATTGTGAAGTGCTTGTGCTCAGAAACGACCTTTATCTTTGGATGTGTAGGGAAGCTTGGAGTCAACCATGGTCAACAGTGAGGATCGGAGCCACTCATGGAGGAGCTGAAGCCCAGAATGGTCAAGGATGCTGAATGAGATGATTGAGCTCAAGCATAACACAAGAAAGGTAGGAGCTGTTGAATGTTCGAGCGATAGGTTACACCAAGTGACTTGGTCGGTCCAAGTGAGGCGTGATCCGGTGGAACTAGAATGGGAGACTTGCTGATGGTGGCAAACCATTGGTGCACCTACACGTGGCGAGCATGGTGATTCCTTGCAATGGAAGATGAAGGCCGAGTCAAGGCAAGGGAATTATGGTAAGTTGCCAAATACCGAAAACTACGTTGGATACCATGTTATGAATAGCGCTTGGCACAAACCCTAGGTATGCTCTGATACCATGTTATGAATAGCGCTCATATTCATCATGAGGCCAATGGGCCACTATATATACATGTACAGGTATAGCATACATGCAGATATCCCCTTATACAACAGGGAAAATACATACGTATAATACACATCTAACAGTATGCCCTCCTTATGACTTCAAGGAAGCTAAGGCATTACTTCCAAGCCCACAACATTGTAGTGCCAACCGGATATCATCTAGGTCAAGTTCTCTAAACCAGGGAATCATCAGGATGAATAGCAAAATGGGCGATCGAACTTGGGGAGTTCGATCTTCATTTCATTTCACGAACAACAATCAAGTCCCAGGCTTTAGCAGAATTCATTGCCGAGTGGACAAAACCTAAACCCATCCAAGGGCCCAAGTACGAAAACCACAAAGAGTGGACTATGTACTTCAACGGGTCCTTGACGATAAAGGGCTCGAGGGTTGGGGTAGTTCTAGAGAAAACATAAAACATGCCATCTAGTTAAACTTTTCCGCTACAAATAAAGTGGCAAAGTATGAAGGTTTACTGACAGGGCTCCGAGCGGCAAAAGCGCTCAGGATTCGCAGACTATTAGTGAATGGTGATTCTCAACTAATAACGAATCAAGTAGGGAAAGAGTATCAATATTTATGTACCATGGTTTCAACTTAACTTGCGGAAGGAAACTAGAAAAGCATTTCTTTGGTTTCGATGTCCAACACATTCCTAGAAAGGAAAACTTTCTAGCAAATCAGTTAGCACGCATGGCTTCCTCAAGATCACCCGTCCCACCTAGAGTATTTCTCGAACAACTCAACAAACCCTCGATAGTCGAGCATTCCAAAGACGCTCCAATAGATGTCGCTCAGATCAACCCCAATAATGATTGAATGGAATCAATCTACGAGTATCTTTAGCATGGCACACTTCTTGAAGATGACATAGAGGCTGATCATACAGCTCAAAATGCCAAATCATACACTCTGATCGAACGTACCCTCTATAAACAAGGAACTTGACTACAGAGTGTTGATGAGATGTATATGTCAAAAGAATAGTTTACAGTTACCATCCGACATACACGGAGGAGTCTGTGGAGCACATCATTCCTACAGAATAATGGTTGGTAAAGCCTTCCGATAAAGATAGTATTGGTCAATTGCCCTCCATGATGCAAAGGAACTTGTAAAACTATGTACAATGTCAGTTTCATAACCAACAAGTACATCAACCTACACAAGCTCTGCAAACTATACCACTTTCTTGGTCTTTCGCAGCCTAGGGTTTAAACATCCTGGGACCTTTCCCAAAGCACCTGGGGGGCCAAGAATTCCTTTTTGTAATGATAGATACATTCACAAAATGGATTGAAGCCAAGCCAGTTGTTAAAATAACAAAAAGGCAGCCAAGAAATTCATAACTAAAAACGTGATTACACGATTTAGTGTATCTAGACACATAATCATAGACAACGGTACCCAGTTTTTTTAGCGAAAATTTACAGTTCTACGAAAATCTAGGTATCAAAATATGTTAAGCCACAATGGCTCATCCACAGAGTAATAAGGTAGAAGAATGAGCCAATGTCATACTAATACAAAGGATGAAATGCTGAGTGTTCGACCAATTAATACAACGGTCATGGACTTGGGTATAAGAACTTCCTTCTGTATTTAGGTTGTTCGGACCGCGACTAGTCGTGCAACCGGCGAAACACCCTTCTTTTTAGTTTATGGAGCAGAGGCCATGCTTCCTCCAGAATTAAAAATTGGCTATACTCGAATAGATCATTACAATGATAATGATCAAGAAGATCATCGGATCGATGATATTAATTTCCTTTAAGAACGAAGAAATGAAGCTCTAATCCGATCGACAGTTTACCAATAAGCCATGCGAAGGTAGCACAATCGAAAAGTACAACCTCGTAACCTAGCTGTGGGGGATCTAGTTCTCAAGAAAATTCATAAGCAAGCAAATCATAATAAGCTTTTGCCTAAATAGAAAGATCCTTACACTGTGATAGATGTTACCAGACCAGGCTTGGTATGATTAGCCATGTTAGATGGGCATATTCTTCCAAATTCTTGGAATATCAATCAGTTGCATAAGTTTAATGTAGATGGCCCTTCTTGCTGCAGCGAATGCAGAGGACGAGCCAACACTACTTTAAAGCCAACATTGAGTCGTATGTGTATATGACATAGTAGGAGTGTTGCATGTGTCATGTATTTGTTTGTGTACGTAGGAGGTATGTTACATACGTGCGCATATTTGTGTCATAGTCATGTATATAGATGAGTCAGTGCATAATGCATGTGAGAGTGTGTGAGTTCTTGTGTTAGATGTGTCCACAAGAAAGTGTATATCTAGAGTACTTGCGTGTGTTCTAGTGTTAGTTGTGTCCATGAGAAAGCGTGAGTAATTAGGAGTGTGCAAGTTTGGGTCTGAGTCTCCATCGCCGTCAAGTTTTGTCACCTGTGAAAGACGATTGGAGCTGAGGAGGTGGTTGAAGTTGCCGGTGAGGTGTCACCAGCAGTAAAGATGTGGAAGACGTCGGCAAGTTGTGTCACCGGCAGCATCGTCAGCAAGCTGGCAAAACTCCTTGAAGACGTGTTAGGAGATCGGACTTCGTCTTGTGAGTTAAAGTATCATGATTAAGGGGGAAAATGTTAGAACTAATCTTGATATTTTAGACGTGGTCGTAAACTTAGTTTGGTTTCTTCATGCATGGTTACATGGTTGCTTAGTCATAGTCATAAGTTTGTTTAGTGGTCGTGGTCATAAGCACCTGTTAATGTGGTCATATGCATGTTTGTAAGTGGTCGTAGGAAGCAGTGTTGTCGGGCGCCAAGTCGAAATGTTTCGGTCGGTACTCGAAGAGTACTGTAGCAGTCCGAAAGTTATTGTAACAGTCGTAATGGGCACTGTAGCAGGCATGATTACTGTAGCAAGGAGTAGTCGTAAGTCATAGGAGCCCGAACGATGGTCTCAACGATGAGACCGGGTCTTTCGGGTAGTGTACGATGTGTGCGAGTCGTGGAATCGTGGCGGTTAGAACTGGATCACGGAGTGTCTATTTATATTTTGTAATTAGTTTGTTAAAGAGCAGAGGTGAATAATAGAAAAAGGAAAAAAACAACATTGTCGAGTTCGCGTCAAAAAAATTCTTTAATAGTATTCGTCTTCTTTGTATAGTGTACGTCCATGGACGATTCCTGAGTTGAGTTCGGACAGCCAATACAACCCCCGGCAATTTCTTATCAGAAAATTAACGGATTGTTTTCTTCCAAGCTCAAATTGTCCAAATCCTGGAACAATTTCCCCACACGAGCAACGCCTAAAATCAATAACGGCAACGATTCATGCCAAACTAGAACTGCACTTCCTCCTCAGCGAACCACTTACCCCATTTGGAGTCGGGCAATCCATTCTCCTAGCTACAACAAACTCCTGCTTGTCGCGTCAACCAACCTTATCCGGTATGAAGCCAGAGACCAGAGGCGCGGCTCCCCCAATTCGCATCCAAGAAGCGATAAGGTGCCAAGAGGTTGGAGTGCGAGGGTACCTGCCACTACGTGGTGATTCCGGAAGCGACTCGCGGAGAGAGCGATACGGCCGAGCACCGCAGGCCTCCATGCCTCTCGCCACCGCCCTTGCCGCGCCTTCGGTGGTGGGTGGTCGGAGCCTGGTCGCCTCGCCTCGCCTCTTGCGGTGGCGTTGCTCCGTGGGCCGGGTGTTGCTGTGCGGTTTAGAGGCACGGAAATATTTGTGGCCCAGTTGGGTTCGCAGGAGCCACCTGTTCGCCAATTTGCGGTCCGTACTAACATGAGCATCAACTCTTCGTGGAATTTACCCTTTTAGCCCTTGGTATTTGGTGAGAACAGTGGGCTGATGTCTATCTCTTCGTCTGTTTCATTGCTCTGGCCGGAGTAAGGGCCTGTTTGGGAGAGATTCATCAGCTTCAGATCCACGAAAAACAGCTCCACTTTACAAAATTTTACCTAAATATTCCAGCTCCGCGAAATCTGGATCCACCAAAATCCTGGATCTGAGGGCCAGATCCATGGATTTCATAGAGCTCCTCAAGGGGTGCTCCACCGTGGAGTTGGGTGGTAATTACCCACCAATACCACTAGTTACACACCCCATCCCACCAAAAGTGGCCATTCCCACCAAAACCTCAATTTTGTGGATCTGGAGCTGCTGTACAAGCCAAACACACCATGGTGGGATCCCAGATCCACGGTGGAGCTGCTGCTCCAGATCCACATTTTCAGTGGTGGAGCTCTCCCAAACAGACCCTAAACTACACCATAAACTATTTGTCTCACCGAGAGCATCTCTTTACTCTCTTAGCTTTAATTTTAGGTTGCCATGGCACCTCTTTTTTTTAATACGGAAATAATTGACTAGTGTTGTTATTTTGAAACTCACGACATATAGTGACATGTGTGAGCTCGTTTGATTTTGCTACTTATGTCACTTGTCTAATTTTTACTTATCAACTGAAGATGAATCTAAGAGCCACCACATTTAAAGTTGGAGGGCTAAACCTATCACTGAATTTTAAAGACGTGGATGAGACAGCCGCAAACACAAGTTAATTTAAGGACAAGAAATACGCAAGTTACTCATCTAAGTGAGACAATTAAATTTGTTAGTGTTAGTGTGGCAATGTTGATAGTCACTACTACAGAAAGGCTAATAGTAGACGCCAAATCACAGACAGTTTTGTGAAATCGTCTGTAATGTACACTATTACAGACGGTTTTAATTTGAAGGCCGTCTGTGGTATTTGTGGCGGGAAAAAGGAGTATCACAGACGGTTCTTACCGCTGAACCGTCTGTGATACTGGAATATCACAGACGGTTTTTATTAAAAATCGTCTGTGTTGTGTCGACTATCACAGACGGTTGTTGTTAAGAACCGTCTGTGAATGTTCACAGACGGTTTTTAACAAGAACCGTCTGTGATGTCCCTTTGTCTGTCATATTCTAGATCAGAGGTTAATATATAAGTACACATTGCTTCTAATAACTTAACTACAGAACTACTGAGACAAGAGATCACAAATTAAAGGCAAATTTATTAATTTCAATTAGAGGCAAATTTATTACAAAAGTCGCACAGGTAAAGAGTTTCCCAGATTGTAATCTTTTGGGCTTCGTACGCTTCTTCTTCGACTTGGGGACTTGGAGGATCAGCCGCTAAATTCTCAAACGCCGTTAAGATTGCCCTTGTCCTCAGCACTTCCTCCTCCAGCCTGGGCAAATGATCAGCAGCATCCATAATGTCGTAGAGGATAGCATGAAAAGATTCCTCAGAATCTGCTGTATTTGCTTGATCGGCAAGGCTATCCATCAGTCTCTCCAATGCGTGTAGAGCTTCTTCCGCTTTGCGCACATTGTGGAGAAGAACCAGGGTGAGGAATGTTTCCCTTTCTTGAGCGGCAGCGAGACGCCTCCATCGACGGCGGATGATGAGGTCGAGCTGACGGATGCAAGAAAGTCGGGGAATGAGAGCAGGGCGTGTGCGGAGAAGCTGCTCCAGATGCAAATTGCTGGCCGCCTGTGTAAGGTTCCGGCCGAACAATTCGTGATGAACAGATGAGAAGAAGGAGATGATCACAAGAATAGTAGAATCCATATTGTACGTACGTAGAAGAGACCTGGATTAGGCGCGTATATTTAACCTTTAGCATCGTATATGCAAACATTAATGATATAGACGCTTTGTATAACGATCGAGAGACGTTAATTAGACGATCGAAACACGAAGCGTTCTGGCAATCGAAACACGAAGCATTCTGGCAATGGAAACACGCGCGAAGCATTAATGATATAGACGCTTCGTATAACGATCGAGAGACGTTAATTAGATGATCGAAACACGAAGCGTTCTGGCAATGGAAACACGCGCGAAGCGTTCTGGCATGAAGCTTATCACATACGATTTTTTTATAAAAAACCGTCTGTGATAAGCTGGTTATCACAGACGGTTTTTAGTTAAAAAACCGTCTGTGATAATGACTAAGGCATTTATTGCGCTGCTCAGACCGCATCTGTCTTCATTTCGATCCAGATCTAGCCATTGCTGCGCACTTTTTTCACTCGGGAGGAAGCTAGGCGATTTCAGGCCAGTTAATTTGGTGGGAAGAGGCAGAGATTGAGCTTTGAATTAAGATTCAGACTTTCCTAGTTGCTGCAGATATGGTTAGTAATGAAATTTATTTTTTTCTTTAATTGCATTACAATTTAGGTCTAAGTAATCCATGAGTGGTACGTTATTGAAGATGGTTAATTTGCAAAATTGTTGGTTATATAATAGCTGTTGTGTTTGCAATATGAATTGAGCTAGCAAATTAAGTCTCAATATAATAAATGTGGCCGGTATATATGTAGTTATAATTAGTTAATCTAGATTTTAATACTAAGTTATTATATATGTACGTAACATAGGACCGAAGCTGGATGTATGCCGCGAGCCGTGTGAGTGAAGAGTACATTAATGGCGTTTCTGCTTTTATAAGAGCCGCCGAGGAGGATATGTTGAATAAGGGGGTGGAATATATGTGTTGTCCATGCACTGACTGTGAGAATTTGAAGATGTTTAAGAATCGAGGGCAAATTGAAGCGCACTTGATTCGGAGGGGTTTCAAAAAGGATTATACGTGTTGGACCAGTCATGGCGAAGTGAATGATCATATGCCGCCGGATGACACCGCCAGTGAGGTGAATGATATGCCCCCGGATGACATCGCCGGTGAAGTGAATGACATGCCGCCGGCTGATGTCGATTGTGGCTCGGATTCGGATAGGTTGCACGATGATAATCTGGATCAGATGCTTCGCGATGTAGAAGAGAACTATGATGAGAGAGAGAGTATGTTAAATTCCGTGGCTTGATGGAGGACTCAGAGAAACCTTTGTACACGGGCTGCAAGTACACGAGGTTGTCGGCCGTGCTTGAACTGTTGAAATTGAAGGCAAGCAACGGTTGGTCCGACAAGAGTTTCACGGCGCTGTTAGGTCTTTTAGCGGACATGCTTCCGGAGGGAAATGAGTTGCCTAAAACCACGTATAAAGCCAAGAAGGTTCTTTGTCCGTTGGGAATGGAAGTAGAAAGAATACATGCATGCCCGAACGACTGTATCCTCTACCGTAAAGAGTATGCAAACATGCATGTATGTCCGGTGTGCAACGCATCCCGATACAAACGTAATAATCAATTAGATGATGGCGAGGGAACAGAGGCGAAGAAAGGACCTCCTGCTAAGGTGGCATGGTATTTTCCTATAATTCCCCGTTTGAAAAGGTTTTTTGCAAATCCAAAGGAGGCAAAACTGCTGCGTTGGCACTCGGAGGAGTGCAAGAAGGATGGAATGATAAGACACCTTGCTGATTCCGCGCAGTGGAGAAACATCGATAGGAGTTTTGCAGAGTTCGGTGCAGAACCAAGGAATATAAGGTTTGGACTGAGTACAGATGGAATGAATCCTTTCAGTAGCATGAGCAGCCGACATAGCACATGGCCCGTGACTCTCTGCATCTATAACCTTCCTCCTTGATTGTGTATGAAGCGAAAGTACATTTTGCTATCGATACTTATCCAAGGGTCAAAACAACATGGGAATGATATCGATGTGTTCCTAGCACCGTTGGTGGAAGATCTAAAAGTACTGTGGAACGAATGGGTACAGGTATGGGATGCATACAACCGAGAGAACTTCACTCTGCGCTCCTTATTATTCTACACCATAAATGATTATCCTGCCCTTGGTAACCTATCGGGCCATAGTACAAAAGGTGTCAAAGCTTGTACTCACTGTTTAGATGGTACCGAGAGTGTGTGGCTGAGACACTCACGCAAAACCGTCTACATGCGTCACCGCCGGTTCCTTCGGAGGGCTCACCCATACCGCAAGATGAAGAAACAATTTGACGGAGAGAAGGAAGACGGTTCAGCTCCAAGGCATTTAAGGGGACACGAGGTTTATGATATGGTTAAGAATTTAGATGTTGTCCTCAGAAAGGGACGTAAATTGAGGGCTCATGAGAAGAACACCTGGAAGAAGAGATCAATATTTTGGGACTTACCTTATTGGGAGTACCTAGATGTTCGGCACTGCATCGACGTCATGCACGTAGAAAAGAATGTGTGCGACAGCTTGATTGGTCTCTTACTGAACATCCGTGATAAAACAAAGGACAGCGTCAACGCACGGCTTGACTTGGCTGACATGGACATCAGGCCTGAGTTAGAACCGACATGCACTGATAATGGACGAACGTACCTTCCCCCTGCGTGTTACACTCTGTCCAAGGCTGAGAAAACAGAACTGTGACAGTGCTTGCATGGTGTCAAAGTTCCGTCTGGTTACTCCGGCAACGTGAAGAAACTTGTTTCGATGCAGGATTTGAAGTTAAATGGCATGAAGTCTCATGATTGTCATGTGCTGATGACACAGATGCTCCCTATTGCAATTAGAAATATTTTGCCGATCAAAGTCCGAGAGACAATCATGAGGCTATGTTTTTCTTTAACACAATTGCTCAGAAGGTCATCGAACCCGAAGGACTAGATGCTCTGCAGGACGAGGTGGTGATGACTCTATGTCACCTTGAAATGTACTTCCCTCCTTCGTTTTTCGATATCATGGTCCATCTCATTGTTCACGTTGTGTGGGAGATAAAAATGTGCGGGCCCGTATTCCTACGTAGCATATACCCATTTGAGAGGTTCATGGGAATTCTCAAGTCCTATGTACGGAATCGTTCTCGACCGGAGGGTAGCATCGTCGAAGGTTATGCAAGCGAAGAGGTCATTGAGTTTTGTGTCGATTATATGGCTCAGATTCAACCGATAGGTGTCCCTCAATCTCGTCATGAGGGGAGGCTGAAGGGTCTCGGAACTATCGGAAGGAAAGCAATCACTCCAGATATGGACACGTACACTCAAGCCCATTTCACGGTGTTGCAACACATGACTGAAGTGGCGCCTTATGTGGACCAGCACAAGGATGTGCTTCGGCAACAGAATCCAGAGCGGCCGGATGTTTGGATCATGAGGCAACACAACCGTTGGTTCAACCAATGGTTGAAGGAGCAAATCGCTAGGAGCTCACCGAGTGAGACGCTGACATGGTTGGCAAAAGGGCCGACATTTACAGTTGTGACATGGCAAGGATATGACATAAATGGGTACACATTCTATACGCAGTCTCAGGATGTCAAGAGCACTAACCAGAACAGTGCTGTCCGCATAGATGCATTCAGTACCGATGGGTCGAGAAACTCGTACTATGGCTTCATAGAAGAGATTTGTGAGCTCGACTATGTGGTTTTCAAGATCCCCTTATTTCGCTGCTGTTGGGTGCATCTCCCACAGGTGAAGGTTGACAAGTACGGTGTCACGACCGTGGACCTCCAACGTGTCGGGTACAAAGACGAACCATTCGTACTCGCCAATCAAGTTGTTCAAGTTTTCAATGTAACTGACCTGGCAAGTAAAAAACGCCATGTAGTTCTTCATGGAAAAAGGAGAATTGTCGGAGTGGAGAATGTAGTGGACGAGGAGGAATACAATCAATTTAACGAGTTACCTCCTTTTGGAAATGGCATAAGGGTCGACGATGAACAACGTGACGAAACTAGTTACGTAAGCATTGATCATGATGAAGGGCTAATTTTTAAAGAAAATAATTAAGCAAGTACAATAAGAATGTATATGCGAAAATGTGTGACAATTTTGAGATGTATATGTGAAAATGTGTGACAATTTTGAGATATATATGTGAAAATATGTGATGTAGTCAATTTTGAGATGTATATGTGAAAATGTGTGACAAAATGTATATGTGAAAATGTATATGTGTATTGGCATTTATGTATATGTGATGTATATGTGTGATGTACATGTGATGGTTGATATGAATGCAGCTGGTTGGTGTTGTATATGAATGCACCTGTTTGGTGGTGGATATGAATGCAGCTGTGGTTATTGGTGTTGTCTTAATAACTACAGTCGCAAAGGCTTATCACAGACGGTTCTGAACTTAGAACCGTCTGTGATAAATATCACAGACGGTTCTAAGTTTAAAACCGTCTGTGATAGTACAGACGGTTATAAACTTAGAACTGTCTGTGATATTTATCACAGACGGTTCTAAGTTTAGAACCGTCTGTGATAACCTCCCTATATATACCCTCTGGCTAGGGTTTTCCCTGTGCGCTGCGCAGTTATTCGGTCTAGATCTAATTAAATCCCGAGCCCGTCGTCGCCTCCGCCTCCCCGAGCCCCTCGTCGGCCGCCTCCCCGAGCCCCTCGCCGGCCGCCTCCGTCGAGCCCGTCGCTGGCCGCCTCCCCCGAGCCCCTCGTCGAGCCCGTCGCCGGCCGCCTCCCCCGAGCCCCTCGCCGGCCACCTCCCCTCGATTACCGTCTGCATTGTGAGCACTTTCTGTGATGGACTAGGGTTTTGAGTATTGTGAGCATTGTTTACTGCAGTAGCTTAATTAGTTTGCTATTTGGTACATATTACATTGGTACATTGTTTACTGCAGTAGCTTAATTAGTTTGCTATTTGGTACATTGTTTACTGCAGTAGCCTAATTAGTTTGCTATTTGGTACATACTACATTGGTACATTGTTTACTGCAGTAGCTTAATTAGTTTGCTATTTGGTACATATTACATTGGTACATTGTCTACTGCAGTAGGTTAGTTTAATTTGCTATTTGGTACATTGTTTACTGCAGTAGCTTAATTAGTTTGCTATTTGGTACATACTACATTGGTACATTATTTACTGCAGTAGCTTAATTAGTTTGCTATTTGGTACATACTACATTGGTACATTGTTTACTGCAGTTGCTTAGTTTACATTGGTACATATTACATTGCTTGTTGTGTTAGTATATAGTATATAGTATAGGCACATAACCCCTCTCTCCGTCCACATCACCCCCTCCCTTCTCCCCCTTCCCTCTACTCCTCTCCTCTCTTCCTAACATTGAGCATTATGTTTCACTTTTCTTGCTTCCTCATCTTATCATGTTTCACTTTTCTTGCTTCCTCATTTAGTAGCGGGACGACCAAGATTAATCTTGTGCAACCCTACAATTTGAGAGCACAAATTAACCAATCAATGACCACTCTAGTGTATATGCCACATAGACCTTCAAGGGGTATGAAGTAACTGACACACTCGAGTGTTCCCGTTCAATGAACCGGATACACTAGTTTGTGTCATGTTTCACTTTTCTTGCTTCCTCATTTAGTAGCGGGACGGACAAGATTAATCTTGTGCAACCCTACAATTTGAGAGCACAAATTAACCAATCAAGGACCACTCTAGTGTATATGCCACATAGACCTTCAAGGGGCATGAAGTAAGTGACACACTCGAGTGTTCCCGTTCAATGAACCGGATACACTAGTTTGTGTCATTTGCTTCATAGAACTACACTAGTTTGTGTCATTTGCTTCATAGAACTTTGTTTAGAGACCTTGTAGTAATAGTATATGCCGACTACTGCCGAAATGTGATGTCCACTCCCACAATCCATCTTTTTCCTTCTTAAATGCAAGGCAATTTTATTACAAAAGTGCAAAAAAATCATCGCTACTGGCGTACGTGATCCAGAGACCAGAGATGAAGAAAAGAAGTGGGAAGAAGCAGATGGATAGTCGCTCACCGAAGAAGTTGGCTATGTGGCTGCTCACGAAGAATCTGGGAATGTCTTTTTTTTTTGCACTTTTGTAATAAAATTGTCTTGAATTTTGCGGGAAAAAGAAGGATTGTCAGAGTGGAGAATGTTGTGGATGAGGTTCCCAGATAAAGAAATCTTGCGATTGTTGCAAAAGATACATGGACCATTTGGGTGAAAAGATGAACTGTTTCGTCAGGCGCATGACTGCCAATTCGAAGCATAGCATAGCATCCGAGGCACATCCGAGGTCTGCTACTGTGTCTTGAGGAATGCCAAGAGCTGGTCTTCAGATGGAGCATAGCATCCGAGGCCTGCTGCTGTGTCTTGAGGAATGCCACATCTGAAGACCAGCTCTTGGCATTCCTCAAGACACAGCAGCAGACCTCGGATGTGCCTCGGATGCTATGCTATGCTTCGAATTGGCAGTCATGCGCCTGACGAAGTAGTTCATCTTTCCACCCAAATGCTCCATGTATCTAGCCAAAAAACAGCAAATGAAGCAAGTGACATACTCTAGTGTTCCCGTTCAATGAACCGGATACACTAGTTTAGGGACTTTACTATTTGGTTTATACTATTAGCAACTAAAGTAGGTGCTAAGATAGGCACATCACCCCTCTACTCCTCTCCTCTCTTCCAATTCAATATGATCACTTTCTCATCTTATCTTAATAGACCCACAAAATGAGCAACATGTCACCCGCGCATTCTTCAACATCATCGCCGGAGGTGTCCGCTCCAACATCAAGACGCCAAGGAAGAGGGCTATCGAAGAAGCCTGAGGGCCGACAGACCATCACAGCGGTAAACGCATCTGGGGTCCCTATCCTTCCTCAAAAAGTGGTAAACGCATTCCGAACCATGGTCGGAAAAGTTGCACGAGAACGAATTGAGATCACATACAATTCGTGGAAGAACGTGCCTGACACTTGGAAACGTGAGCTGTGGACCGAAATTTTGGCATCGTTCGAGTTCCCAGAAGAACACCTATACGCTGTGCAACGACAAACCTACCTAGCGGCGTGCAAAGCATGGAAGAACTTCAAGAGCACGCTTGTCAGGAAATACGTGGAGACGGACGAAACGCCTTTTCATAAATACCCATTCCTGGAACCACAATGGGAAGAGTTCAAGGCGATGAAGACGTCCGAAGATTTCAAAAGTACAAGTGCGGCGCACAAGGCCCTCCAGGCAAAAAACACACACACCCACAGACTTGGCACATCTGGGTATGCGGGTAAAATCCCGCAGTGGAGGAAGGAGGATGACCTGGCAGCTGCACAGGACATCGCCCCGCCGTTTTCCAATATCCCGGATGACCGCGCTCGAAATTGGATTAGAGCAAGGTCTTCTACAACGACATCGGAGGACGTCTCCTTTTGAAACCCCGCAGACCAGCAAGTGTCCCAGCGCCTGGTAAGATATCGATCGAACTACGTAGCTTGTAATTACTCCACAATTTTGTACGAATTGAAATGACATTTTGTGCTCTTGCAGGAAGAGCTGAGTTTTGAATCTACTCTGGGATCATTCCAGGGAACAAGGGAGAATGATATGCTCTCCGTGGACCTGGGAAACAAGGAGCACCCGGGTCGTACGAGAGGCCTTGGGCTTTACGTTCCATGGAAACATGGTTTCCAAGATGACTCCGAGATGTATCGGCGTAGGAAGAGAAACAAAGCCGAGCGTGACGCACAGCTACGAGAAGAGATCAAGGAATCTCTTAGAGAGGAGCTATTAGCTCAGATGGCTGATGTAATCAGAGATGAGGTGCGAAAACAGACAGAAAGTCAGCAGGCCGCTACTGCCGCTCCTGTGCTAGCTAGCCCGCACAACCATCCGAGTAGCTGCGCGTCCAATCCGACGCAAACCCAGGCCATATTTCCTGTGGACGACATCCTGGTAATAATTATTATCTCTCGAATGCTTGCTCCATTGATAGGCCTATTCGAGTAGCTAATTTTGTATCGTTATGTAGGAGCCTACGAAGTGCAGGCTCCAAGTGAGATATGGCTCCATTCTTTTGTACGCTGCTTGGGGCCAGGCATATTCGTCTGGTATCGGGGCCATGGTGCACGGTCAAGCTTTAGTGCCAGGCTTCGCAAAAGTTAATGTGGATGGTGTGTATGTCAATTTTGAGGTGGTCCCGCTACCGAAGCCCCCCAACGACGAGATCATGACTCTAGGACAGGCCATTGGAACATTCATCCAGTGGCCCAAAAGCGACATCTCCCTGGAGGCTTCTTTACCGGTGGCAGGACCAGAAGTGCAGTGCGAACCACAGCAACATGCACTGGTGCCATCTCCACACGGGCAGTGCGAAGCAGAGCTACCTGCACCGGTGCTATCTACACGGGTGCTATTCTCGCCAAAGCAACTTGCACCGTCTGTACCATTACAGTCGACTACCATGAAGTCGACCTGCAGTCGAGGCAGTGGCCATGGCAAATCAAAGACGAAGGATGATGACGATATCTCGTACCTGCCATTGGCCCACAAATTTGTGCTAGGCGAGCCGATGATATTCCCGAAAGAGCACCTCGCAAAGCTAGGACTTGGTTGCCAAAGATTCCACATTTGGTATATGGAACAGTCCAATAGACCAGAGGCAGAACGACGCTCAGATATCATGGTCAAATTCAAGCCGGAACATTTCTTGCACGAAGTTCAGGAATGTGTCTTCCCGGTTACCTTTGATGATATATTTGCTGTTTTCACGCTCAACGCTCTCGACGCCTCACTCGTTCGATGCTGGACGCTGTAAGTCTGTACAATCACAGTCTATGTTCACGTAATACCGATATATGTCACAATTTATTGCTTTTCTGTGTATACATATAGATTCATGCTGATTGAAGCTAGATCATCGAAATCACCAATTGGTTTCCTGGACCCACGCTTGGTCGCCATTGATACCATCAGCGAGGATGCATCCTTCGTCGAGAACTATATTACAAAAGCACTGCTGGCTCACCAAGATAAGGAATTTGTTCTTATGCCATACAATGAGAACTTCCATTGGATTTTAATTGTAATTATACCAAAATGGAACAAGGCTATATACCTTGATTCTCTAAGTAAGAACAAATCCAAGTACACAGCTATCGCCGAAATACTCGATAGGTAAGTACATTGTACATTGTACTCTTTCTTTCCTTCTGAATGACTAATCTAACTTTTTCGAATAACGAAGGTCGTTCGTCACATACGTTCAACAAACAAGTGGCTCGACGACAGCTGCCAAGCCCTTGAAACATGATCGCAATTTTCGGGTATTGGCTAGCTACACATTAATTAATCATATACAACACTTAGTAGTAATGCCACTTGATTTAACACATTCTATTTTTTGCAGTGCCACCAGCAGCAGCCGGGCAACACGTGTGGATACTACGTGTGCCACCATATGAGACTACTCCTCGATTCCAGCAAGATCTCCACTCCTAAGGTTTGTCAATCTTTCCACATTTATTTCATACATGTCAAGTTTTATATGTGCGCGCGTTGATATTCCTATCGACAGGCTGCGCCCATCTCTACATCTGCATTGAAACAGCCGGATTTTGCAAAAATTCGAGGAGAGTTCATTTGGTTTTTGTGGAGTAAAGTCGTAAGATCAGATGGAGAGTTCCACTGCCCAGAAGATTTTTTATTGTAATTCTAAGTGCAAATGCAGTGTAGATCTTTTACAATTGTGTATTTGTTAATGAATATTTTATTTCAATTCAATGAATTGATTTGCGAAATGGATGCTTTATGTTTGTGAAATGAAGTGCGTTGTCAATTGGATGTTTTATGTCTGTGAAATGAATTGAGATGTGAAATGTATCTGAAATGAAATGAGATGTGTGAATTGTATATATTTTATGTCTGTGATTATCTGCTTGTTTCAGAGGGCATGGCTAGCATTTCCTGAGGCTAGCCAATAAACATAAATATATTTAGGGGTTGAAGGGAATATCACAGACGGTTTTTGAGTAAAACCCATCTGTGATAGCGGATAATCACAGACGGTTTTGACTCAAAAACCGTCTGTGATAATAAGTATCACAGACGGTTTTTAACTCAAAACCGTCTGTGATTATCATCTATCACAGACGGGTTTTACTCGAAAATCGTCTGTGATAGCTGATAATCACAGACGGTTCGAAAACCGTCTGTGATAACTTCGATTATCACTGACCCATAAATACAGACGGTTCACAAAACCGTTTGTGATGACGTTTTCGAACCGTCTGTGATGACCTTTTCTGTAGTAGTGAGTGTTTAACATGAACATATTTTATTCTGGAGTATATACGCACGATTTAATTTATTTATGAAATACCATCGTCAATAGGAACAATTTACTTTTGGATAAATAACAGTAGTTCTCTTTGTAACACGTATCGATTACAAAAAAATTTGTAGTTTAGAGACACTTTTTCGGTGACATACCAGTGAAGTGTCACGAAGGTATTTTATAATTATTGTTTAGTGACCCTTTTGGTAACACAAGTGAAGTGTCACGATTTTTACACTTGTGACACTTGGGGTAACCCTTTTTCGTAGTGTCACGAGATAAATTCATAGTGACTCTTCGAAGTGTCATAAGGTTAATGAAGATTCTAGAGAAAAATAAAAGTTGTGTTTGAAATAAAACCAAACATTAATTTTACGTGAAAGTTCACCATGTATAAATCTACATTTACCAAGTTAACCATGTATAAATATACCTTTACCAACTTTGAATAAATAATCACAGTACAAAATATCAATATTTTCGTTATATGAGTTAATTTAAAAATCTAAATGTACTTTGTAGTTACTAAATACTTTTCAAAATAGCATATAGTTTTTATATAAACCGCCCAAAATTTTGATCTCCTGTTTTGCCACCAAAAGTTTGTAGAAAACCTCCCCCGTTTTTAGTTTTTTTTTTGAACAATTTAGCATATTATACTCAACCGTCCATGACGAACCATCGGATCGAAACTAATTCCATCTCAGCCATCCATTCCGACCAACTAAACTTAAAATTTGTCCAGCGGCCCTCACCCCCACCCCACCCACTCCCGAAGTCCGAGAACAGCCGCCACCTCTCAAGTCTCAACTCTGTCTGCTTTCCACATCCTCTTCCTCCCAAGCTCACAATTTCTTCCTCTTTGCACCATGGCATCCTCCTGTCTTTCTTCTTCTTCCCCAAACACATCCCAAACTACTCTTTTTTTCTTCTTCTCACCAATCTTTGGGGCTGAAGGTAAAGTAACGGCGATGCAGATCTGTTCGGGTGAAGCATGGCAAAGGTTGGGCGCCGTCGATCATGAGCTCCCCGGAGATGACGAACAATGTCGAGACAGACTGCTGATCTATTAGGTGCTTCCTAATTAGATGGTATGCCTTCTCTGCATTTGTTTCATTTATTTCTTTGTTTGAGCCAAATCAGAAATAGAAACCTCATTGTTGGAGTTCGATTTTCCTCATCTTTTCTTTCTAATACATTATATCTTAGCCCATGGTGATGGTGGAGGCGTGGAGCAGTGAAGGCCCCGAAGCATTGAGGTATTGCCCCCTATTGGTCTTGAATATTCCTTAGACTGAAATTAGATGTCGATAGAATATGATTGCTTACAGATGTCGATAGAATACTACTTATAGATGTATGAAATTTTGTGTTCATGTTATTTCTTAGGGCCATTATTTCTTAGAGCTTTATGCGGGTGTCTGTACATAATATTTCTTAGAGATGTATTGTAATTTAAGTGAAATAGGCTTCTCTTAATTAACATGCTTCCATTTGTTGTCGACAATGCAGGATTACATCATTCAAAGCACATGTTGTTGAACCTGGAGCAAGATCTCTTTACAAAGACATTTTGATAATAGAGATGTAATGTAGTCGTGGGACCTGGATGTTTTAGTGAACTTGTAATCATGGGATTAGATTATGTCTACTGATATTTTTTTTTGTGAATTTTGTATACGAAATATGAATGTGAAATCCTTCCTTCGGTAATAAACTTGTGTTATTGTGTACTTTATGTTCAGGGCAAAATAATTTGGTATGCAATAATTATTCACAATTAGGAATAATTAAAAAAACTCACCAGGATATATTATAGTTATTAATAAATGTGTTAATTCATTATTTAAATCAATATGGGAATATTATTTAAATTTTGGAGGTACTTTCATGGCTAAAATTTGGTGACACTCCTTGCGACTCTTTGAAGCATCATGAAAGTAGAGATGCTTTTTGAAGGGTTGCCAGAATTTTGACGACTATTCGTCTAGTGTCACTTTGGGTGACACTTCCTAAAGAGTCATGGAAATTGCTGGTGACGCTTTAAAGAGTATCTATATGACAAATAAAATGTCTCTAAATAATGTTTGTGTTGTAGTGATCCTTCTCGTTTTATATATGCTCAAATAGGGATTCCCTTTTTCCCCCTTCATTAGATATCCCATGCAATGATATTTTTTAAACTCATCTACCTCTATTCACTCACTTTTTTCTACATATTACTACTCCGTTTCATAATACTACTCCAGCTACCGTTACATATGTGCACAACAAAGCAAAAAATGAAAGAAATGTTATAGTTAGTCATGAGATCGATTGGGTTATGCTCACCTCTAGTAAATGGAAAAAATTCAAAAACCTCTTTCACAACTTCTTAAGAAAGTAGATGGTGTAAATATAACTGAGAGACCATGTGGTCGTGATCCCATGAGAGTGATGAGTAATTGACAAGGGTTTAGGATAGTCAAGTTTGGTTTGGGTGACCATGTCGTTGCGTGGTGCAACGGGCTCGGTCGATTTGGTCAACTTGGTCGTTTGGGCTTAGGACGTTTATACTGATGTTTCGACAGGTTTGGACTTCGTCATGCGTGAGTATGATGTGTTTATGCTATTTATGCTTTCATATATCGAGCGGTGCTATTTGACGTGTTTTCTTGTCTGTGTGGCTGCAGGACGTCGAGTGGAGTCGTGGCGAGACACGGAGGACTGGACTAGGCGCAGGAGGCGCTGAGGTCAGAACAGTCGGGAGGTGTCGAAGACGACGTGGACTCGAGGTGGTTGCGAGGCGTGCGAGGCAAGGAGCGCGGAAGCTTCCCGGAAGGTGCAGGAGAGGCGAAAGGGGAATTTCCACTACTACAGAAATCCACATTACAGACGGTTCAGAAACGTCATCACAGACGGTTTTCTGAACCGTCTGAAATTATGGGTCAGTGATAATCCAAGTTATCACAGACGGTTTTCGAACCGTCTGTGATTATGCGATATCACAGACGGTTTTTCATTAAAAACCGTCTGTGATTATCCGATATCACAGGCGGTTTTTAAAAAAACCGTCTGTGATTATCCGATATCACAGGCGGTTTTTAAAAAAACCGTCTGTGATATCGGATAATCACAGACGATTTTTAATGAAAAACCGTCTGTGATATCGCATAATCACAGACGGGTTTTAATGAAAAACCGTCTGTGATACTCCTCCCCCCAGCAGAATCTATTTCTGTTTATAGCTAGCCTCAGGAAATGCTAGCCATGCCCTCTGAAACAAGCAGATAATCACAGATAAAAAACATACAATTCACACATCTCATTTCCTTTCAGATACATTTCACAGATATAAAACATCCCATTGACATCGCACTTCATTTCACAAACATAAAGCATGCATCCATTTCGCAAATCGATTAATTGAATTGAAATGAAATATCTATTAACAAATGCACAGTTACAAAAGATGTGCACTGCATTTGCACTTAGTGATAAGACCAATAATAAATCATGGTGCGCAGTGGAACCATCCTCCTGGCGTTATGACTTGAGTCAGCAAAAAGTACGCCAACTCTCCTCGAATCCCTCCAAGAATAGGCTGTTTCAATGCAGTTGACGGGATGGACGCAGCCTGTCGATAGGAATATCAATGTGCGTATATATGTAACGTGTTAAGTATGAAGTAATTATGGGAAGAGTGACAAACCTTGCGATTGGTGAGCCTCGAGGAATCGAGGAGTAGTTCCATATGTTGGCAAACGTAGTATCCACATGTGTTGCCCGGCTCTTGCTGGTGACACTGCAAAAAATGGAATGTGTTAGTTCAAGAGGCATTAGTACCAACCGTTGCATAGGATTAATTAATGTGAAATAGCGAATACCTTAAAATCTCGAACATGTGTCAGCAGGGCTTTGGCCCCGCGCTTCGAGTCACCTCCCTTTTCAATGTAGGTGGCGAACGCCCTACGTAATTCGAAAAAGTTAACCTTAATCATTCGGAAGGAAAGAAAGTACAATGTAGATATGTATGGGGAATATGTGCTTACCTATCGATTACTTGGCTGAGAACTGTGAAGTCCATTTTATTCTTACTTAGGGAATCAAGGTAATATACCTTGTTCCATTTTGGTACAATTACTATTAAAATCCAATGAAAGTTCTGAAGGAAGGGCATAAGTACATAATCCTTCTTGACGCAACCCAGCAGTCCTGTTGCAATGTACCTCTCGACGAGGGGTGTATCCTGGTCGATGGTTTCCTTGGCGACCAATTGTGGGTCCAAGAAACCAACTGATAAGTTGGATGATCTAGCTTTAATCAGCATGTGTCTATATATATACACACGAAAGCAAAAAAATTAGATATGGCATTTATCGGTATGACATTAACGGAGACTGTGATTGTACACACTTACAGCGTCCAGCATCGAATGATTGAGACGTCAAGAGCGTTGAACGTGAACAGATCGAATAAATCCTCAAAGGCGACCACGAACATACACTCTTGAAAACTGTGGTGTAAATCTTCTTCGGTGAATTTGACAGTGATACTTGAAGTCCGTTCTCCCTCTAGCTTATTGGACTGCTGCATATACCACATGTGCAATTGCATGCAACTATATGGTAGCTTTTGGAGGTATTTTTCCTCGAGCAACGGCTGACCAAGCACGAATTTGCGGGCCAAAGGTAGGTACGGAATATCATCATTGGTCTTCTTTGCTTTGCCCTTGTTGGCCTTGCTGCATCGGCTATAGGCCGACTTAACGGCAGTCGGCAGCAGCGGTGCAAGTTGCTCTGGCGAGAATAGGACCCGTGGAGATAGCACCGGTGAAGTATCCGGTGGTGGAACCGACTGGTCTTGTAATGGAGATGGCACCAGTGCAAGTTGCTCTGGCGAGAGTATGACCAGTGGAGATAGCACCGGTGCAGTATCCAGTGGTGGAACCGACTGGTGTTGTAATGGAGATGGAACCAGTGCATGTTGCTCTGGTCCTGCCACCGGTGAAGAAGACTCCAGGGAGATGTCGCTTTTGGGCCACTGGATAAATGTTCCGATGGCCTGTCCTAGAGTCATGATCTCGTTGTTGGGGGGCTTCGGTGGCGGGACCACCTCAAAATTGACATGCACACCATCCACATTAACTTTTGCGAAACCTGGCACTAAAGCTTGACCGTGCACCATGGCCCCGATACCAGACGAATATGCCTGGCCCCAAGCAGCGTACAAGGGAACGGAGCCATATCTCACTTGGAGATTGCAATTCGTAGGCTCCTACATAACGATACAAAATTAGCTACTCGAATAGGCCTACCAATGGAGCAAGCATTCGAGAGGTAATAATTATTACCTGGATGTCGTCCACAAAAAATTTGGACTGGATTTGCGTCGGATTGGACGCGCAGCTACTCGGACGGTTGGGCGGGCTAGCTAGCGCAGCAGCGGCGGTGGCGGCCTGCTGACTTTCTGTCTGTTTCCGCACCTCATCTCTGATTATATCAGCCATCGAACCCAGTAGCTCCTCTTTAAGAGATGCCTTGATCTCTTCTCGTAGCTGTGCGTCACGCTCGGCTTTGTTTCTCTTCCTGCGCCGATACATGTCGGAGTCATCTTGGAAACCATGTTTCCATGGAACGTAAAGCCCAAGGCCTCTCGTACGGCCCGGGTGCTCCTTGTTTCCCAGGGCCACGGAGAGCATATCATTCTCCCTTGTTCCCTGGAATGATCCCTCGGTAGATTGAAAACTCAGCTCTTCCTGCAAGAGCACGACATGTCATTTCAATTCGTACGAAGTTGTGGAGTAATTACAAGCTACGTAGTTCGATCGATATCTTACCAGGCGCTGGGACACTTGCTGGTCTGCAGGGTTTCGAAAGGAGACGTCCCCCGATGTCGTTGTAGATGACCTTGCTCTAAGCCAATTTTGAGCGCGGTCATCCGGGATATTGGAAAACGGCAGGGCGATGTCCTCTGCAGCTGCCAGCTCATCCTCCAACCTCCACTGCGGGATTTTACCCGCATACCCAGCTGTGCCAAGTCTGTGGGGGTGCGTGTTTTTTGCCTGGAGGGCCTTGTGCGCCACACTTGTACTTTTGAAATCTTCGGTCGTTTTCATCGCCTTGAACTCTTCCCATTGTGGTTCCAGGAATGGGTGTTTAGTAAAAGGCGTTTCGTCCGTCTCCACGTATTTCTTGACAAGCGTGCTCTTGAAGTTCTTCCATGCTTTGCACGCCGCTTGGTAGGTTTGTCGTTCCACAGCGTGTAAGTGTTCTTCTGGGAACTCGAACGATGCCAAAATTTCGGTCCACAGCTCACGTTTCCGAGTGTCAGGCACGTTCTTCCACGAATTGTATGTGATCTCAATTCGTTCTCGCGCAACTATTCCGACCATGGTTCGGAATGCGTTTACCGCTTGCTTAGGAAGGATAGGGACCCCAGCTGCGTTTACCGCTGTGATGGTCTGTCGGCTCTGAGGCTTCTTTGATAGCCCTCTTCCTTGGCGTCTTGATGTTGGAGCGGACGCCTCCGGCGATGATGTTGAAGAATGCGCGGGTGACATGTTGCTCATTTTGTGGGTCTATTAAGATAAGATGAGAATGTAATCATATTGAATTGGAAGAGAGGAGTAGAGGGGAGGGGGAGAAGGGAGGGGGTGATATGGACATAGAGAGGGGGTGATGTGCCTATCTTAGCACCTACTTTAGTTGCTAATACTATAAACCAAATAATAGAATCAATAACAGTCTCAACATGAATATGTGCTCTCAAATTGTAGGGTTGCACAAGATTAATCTTGGCCGTCCCGCTACTAAATCATATACTCTTCCTTGATTGGTTATGCCAAATAATGAATTCAGTCTTTTGAGCTCTAGATACAAACTCTACAATCTCAAGATCAAGATATATTCAGCATGCATATATTCAGACAGCAGTTAACTTTTAACTTGTCAAGATGAAATCCTAACAGATCAATTTAATAACATGCCATAACTGTAAATCCCACAGGCAATCTCAGTATATGGAAGATTGTATATAACAGCTATTAGAGCTCAAAGACCGAATGAACCAATCTCAGTATATGAATTTATCATCATCGAGCAACTGTAAATCCCACAGGCAATCTCAGTATATGGAAGATTAACAAACTTGAATATACATGAATGCAACTAAGCAACTAACCATAACAGTAAGCATAACAAACTTGAATATACAGTAAGCATATAACAGTAAGCAACTAACCATATACATAACAGTAAGCAACTAACCATATACATAACAGTAAGCATATAACAGTAAGCCCTAAACCCTAACACTCAGTATGAAGTATCAAGCATCAACCCTAAACCCTAACAGTAAGCATGAAGCTCGGGGAGGGATTTGATGACCTTAGGGTTTTGGTGACGGAGGAGGAGGCGGCGACGACGGAGGAGGAGGAGGAGGCGGCGACACAGGAGGCGGCGGCGGCGACGCAGGAGGAGGCGGCGGCGGCAACGCAGGAGGAGGCCCCGGGCTCGGGGAGGTAGCGGCGACGACGGGCTCGGGGAGGCGGCCGGCGACGACGGAGGAGGAGGAGGCGACGACGGGCTCAGGGAGGCGGCGGCGACGACGGGCTCGAGTGAGGCGGCCGGGGAGGGCTCGAGTGAGGCGGCCGGCGAGGGCTCGAGGGAGGCGGCGGCGAGGGCTCGGGGGAGGCAGATCGGGATTTAGATATAGAATAACTGCAGAATACACGGAAAACCCTAGACACGGGTATATATAGCGGATTATTACAGACGGTTCTAAACTTAGAACCGTCTGTGATATGAATATCACAGACGGTTCTAAGTTTAGAACCGTCTGTAATAAGCATACTATCTCAGACGGTTCTACGTTTAGAACCGTCTGAGATAGTAGGCTTATCACAGACGGTTCTAAGTTTAGAACCGTCTGTGATAAGCCTTTGCCCGACTGTAGTCATTCATGATCAACAGCCAACCATCTGCATTCATGATCAACTACCTACCAGCTGCATTCATTTTTGTCACACATTTTCACATACACATCTGAAAATTGACTACATCACACATTTTCACATATACATCTGAAAATTGACTACATCACACATTTTCACATATACATCTCAAAATTGACTACATCACACATTTTCACATATACATCTCAAAATTGACTACATCACACATTTTCACATATACATCTCAAAATTGACTACATCACACATTTTCACATATACATCTCAAAATTGACTACATCACACATTTTCACATATACATCTCAAAATTGACTACATCACACATTTTCAGATATACATTCTTATTGTACTTGCTTATTTCCTTTAAAAATTAGCCCTTCATCATGATCAATGCGTACGTAACTAATTTCGTCACGTTGTTCATCGTCGACCCTTATGCCATTTCCAAAAGGAGGTAACTCGTCAAATTGATTGTATTCCTCCTCGTCCACTACATTCTCCATTCCAACAATTCTCCTTTTTCCATCAAGAACTACATGGCGTTTCTTATTTGCCGGGTCGGTTACATAGAAAACTTGAACAACTTGATTGGCGAGTACGAATGGTTCGTCTTTGTACCCGACACGTTGGAGGTCCACGGTCGTGACACCGTACTTGTCAACCTTCACCTGTGGGAGATGCACCCAACGGCAGCGAAATAAGGGGATTTTGAAAACCACATAGTCGAGCTCCCAAATCTCTTCTATGAAGCCATAGTACAAGTTTCTCGACCCATCGGTACTGAATGCATCTATGCGGACACCGCTGTTCTGGTTAGTGCTCTTGACATCCTGAGACTGCGTATAGAATGTGTACCCATTTATGTCATATCCTTGCCATGTCACAACTGTAAATGTCGGCCCTTTTGCCAACCATGTCAGCGTCTCACGCGGCGAGCTCCTACCGATTTGCTCCTTCAACCATTGGTTGAACCAACGGTTGTGTTGCCTCATGATCCAAACATCCGGCCGCTCTGGATTCTGTTGCCGAAGCACATCCTTGTGCTGGTCCACATAAGGCGCCACTTCAGTCATGTGTTGCAACAACGTGAAATGGGCTTGAGTATACGTGTCCATATCTGGAGTGATTGCTTTCCTTCCGATAGTTCCGAGACCCTTCAGCCTCCCCTCATGACGAGATTGAGGGACACCTATCGGTTGAATCTGAGCCATATAATCGACACAAAACTCAATGACCTCTTCGCTTGCATAACCTTCGACGATGCTGCCCTCCGGCCGAGAACGATTCCGTACGTAGGACTTGAGAATTCCCATGAACCTCTCAAATGGGTACATGCTACGTAGGAATACGGGCCCGCACATTTTTATCTCCCACACAACGTGAACAATGAGATGGACCATGATATCGAAAAACGAAGGAGGGAAATACATTTCAAGGTGACATAGAGTCATCACCACCTCGTCCTGCAGAGCATCTAGTCCTTCGGGATCGATGACCTTCTGAGCAATTGTGTTAAAGAAATAACATAGCCTCATGATTGTCTCTCGGACTTTGATCGGCAAAATATTTCTAATTGCAATAGGGAGCATCTGTGTCATCAGCACATGACAATCATGAGACTTCATGCCATTTAACTTCAAATCTTGCATCGAAATAAGTTTCTTCACGTTGCCGGAGTAACCAGACGGAACTTTGACACCATGCAAGCACTGGCACAGTTCTGTTTTCTCAGCCTTGGACAGAGTGTAACACGTAGGGGGAAGGTACGTTCGTCCATTATCAGTGCATGTCGGTTCTAACTCAGGCCTGATGTCCATGTCAGCCAAGTCAAGCCGTGCGTTGACGCCGTCCTTTGTTTTATCACGGATATTCAGTAAGAGACCAATCAAGCTGTCGCACACATTCTTTTCTACGTGCATGACATCGATGCAGTGCCGAACATCTAGGTACTCCCAATAAGGTAAGTCCCAAAATATTGATCTCTTCTTCCAGGTGTTCTTCTCATGAGCCCTCAATTTACGTCCCTTTCCGAGGACAACATCTAAATCCTTAACCATATCATAAACCTCGTGTCCCCTTAAATGCCTTGGAGCTGAACCGTCTTCCTTCTCTCCGTCAAATTGTTGCTTCATCTTGCGGTATGGGTGAGCCCTCCGAAGGAACCGGCGGTGACGCATGTAGACGGTTTTGCGTGAGTGTCTCAGCCACACACTCTCGGTACCATCTAAACAGTGAGTACAAGCTTTGGCACCTTTTATACTATGGCCCGATAGGTTACCAAGGGCAGGATAATCATTTATGGTGCAGAACAATAAGGAGCGCAGAGTGAAGTTCTCTCGTTTGTATGCATCCCATACCTGTACCCCTTCGTTCCACAGTACTTTTAGATCTTCCACCAACGGTGCTAGGAACACATCGATATCATTCCCAGGTTGTTTTGGCCCTGGGATAAGTATCGACAGCAAAATGTACTTTCGCTTCATACACAACCAAGGAGGAAAGTTATATATGCAGAGATTCACGGGCCATGTGCTGTGTCGGCTGCTCATGCTACTGAAAGGATTCATTCCATCTGTACTCAGTCCAAACCTTATATTCCTTGGTTCTGCACCGAACTCTGCAAAACTCCTATCGATGTTTCTCCACTGCGCGGAATCAGCAAGGTGTCTTATCATTCCATCCTTCTTGCGCTCCTCCGAGTGCCAACGCAGCAGTTTTGCCTCCTTTGGATTTGCAAAACACCTTTTCAAACGGGGAATTATAGGAAAATACCATGCCACCTTAGCAGGAGGTCCTTTCTTCGCCTCTGTTCTCTCTCCATCATCTGATTGATTGTTACGTTTGTATCGGGATGCGTTGCACACCGGACATACATGCATGTTTGCATACTCTTTACGGTAGAGGATACAGTCGTTCGGGCATGCATGTATTCTTTCTACTTCCATTCCCAACGGACAAAGAACCTTCTTGGCTTTATACGTGGTTTTAGGCAACTCATTTCCCTCCGGAAGCATGTCCGCTAAAAGACCTAGCAGCGCCGTGAAACTCTTGTCGGACCAACCGTTGCTTGCCTTCAATTTCAAAAGTTCAAGCACGGCCGACAACCTCGTGACTTGCAGCTCGTGTACAAAGGTTTCTCTGAGTCCTCCATCAAGCCACGGAATTTAACATACTCTCTCTCTCTCATCATAGTTCTCTTCTAGATCGTGAAGCATCTGATCCAGTTTATCATCGTGCAACCTATCCGAATCTGAGCCACAATCGACATCAACCGGCGGCATGTCATTCACTTCACCGGCGATGTCATCCGGGGGCATATCATTCACTTCGCCGGCGATGTCATCCGGGGGCATATCATTCACTTCACCGACGATGTCATCCGGCGGCATATGATCATTCACTTCGCCATGACTGGTCCAACACGTATAATCCTTTTTGAAACCCCTCCGAATCAAGTGCGCTACAATTTGCCCTCGGTTCTTAAACATCTTCAAATTCTCGCAGTCAGTGCATGGACAGCACATATATTCCACCCCCTTATTCAACATATCCTCCTCGGCGGCTCTTATAAAAGCAGAAACGCCATTAATGTACTGTTCACTCACCCGGCTTGCGGCATACATCCAGCTTCGGTCGTACGTTACGTACATATATAACAACTTAGTATTAAAATCTAGATTAACTAATTATAACTACATATATACGGGCCACATTTATTATATTGAGACTTAATTAGCTAGCTCAATTCCTATTACAAACACAACAGCTATTATATAATCAACAATTTTACAAATTAACCATCTTCAATAACCACTAATGGATTACTTAGACCTAAATTGTAATGCAATTAAAGAAAAAATAAATTACATTACTAACCATATCTAGAGCAACCAGGAAAGACTGAATATTCAAAGCTCAATATCTGCCTCTTCCCCCCAAATTAACTGGCCTGAAATCGCCTAGCTTCCTCCCGAGTGAAAAAGTGCGCAGCAGTGGCTAGATCTGGATCGAAATGAAGACAGATGCGGTCTGAGCAGCGCAATAAATGCCTTAGCCATTATCACAGACAATTTTTAATTAAAAACCGTCTGTGAATTATCACAGACGGTTTTTGATTAAAAACCGTCTGTGATAACTAGCTTATCACAGACGGTTTTTTATTAAAAACCGTCTGTGATAATCTGGGAATATCACAGACGGTTTTTAATACAGACCGTCTGTGTTACTTCGGTAATAACCGCCTGTGATAATCCATTTTCCTGCCACAAATACCACAGACGGCCTCCTAATTACAACCGTCTGTAATAGTGTTCATCAGAGACGGTTTCACAAAACCGTCTGTGATGAGGCGTCTACTATGAGGCTTTCTGTAGTAGTGTTCGCAAGGCTGCACAGGCGGGAGCGGGCTCCATTGGATTTAGCGGGCGTAACGGGGCGGAGACCCGTTAGCCAAGGCTATTTAAAGGAGGTGGTGGCTGCATGCCCCCTTAAGAATTTTTGGATGGATTTTGGAGGGAATTAGGGTTAGCTCTAGTCAAAAGAGGCTTTGTGAGATGGTTTGGCTTTAGAGCTTTAGTTGGTGGAGGGTTGGTGTATACAGCAGGGCTGTGTCCCCTCTGTGGTTTGCTCTCTTCGATGGTTCCTATGTGAGAGCCCTGTGTTGTGAGTTCATCCTCCTCCAAGCATTCATGGTTGAGGGATTGAGAGGGAGAGGAGAGGAATGAGTGGAGAATCTTGTAATCATTCATCGTGTTCTAATGTCCATGCGTATGGTGACTCCTTGTATTTCCTTTTGATCGAATGAATGAAAATCTGATTTTATCTCCTGTCTCGTAGCTTCTGTTCTTTGTTTTCCTATTTGCAAGATTTCTTGATTTTCGTTGTTTTGAGTTCTTGCTTGCTGGGAAGTGCCAAAATGGGTTGCTCTGATATGGGATAGTGTCTCAAGATCATTTGATCGAACTCCCAAAGAGCTAACTTCGTTTAATCCTCAAATTTCATTTTTTTTTTCTCCTTCTCTGTTCATCTTTCTCCTCTTTCTAGGGTTTATTGGAGATCTTGATTCCCTTGAGGAAATGACATGATTTTTGGGATAAGAGGTCCTTTGGTTATTGCTTCCATGTCTGCAAAATTTCATTAGCAAAGGATCAAGGGTTTAGGAGAAATTTGGCCTTTTTGGTTCAGCTCGTGCAAAATTTCAGAATTGTGTCTTTTCTAGGGTTTTGAGTTAAATCTTGGTTCCCTTTGCAAGATGACTTGAAACTTGGTATCCAGAGTCTTAAGGCTATCTATTAGATATCTGGAAAGTCTCATTAGCAAAGGATTTGAGACCATGGAGAAATTTGGGTTTTTGAGTGCTCCTCTCTGAAGATTTTCAGATTTCAGTCCTTTCTAGAGTTTGGGGATGTTCTTAATTCCCTCCATGAAAAATGACGAAACTTGGCATGCAGATTCCTATGGCTATTAAGTAGCTATCCTCAAAGTTTCATGGCCAAAGACTCAATGATTGAGTGAGAATTTAAGTTTTTGTAGCTGCTGCCAGTAATTTTCAGGTTTTGTCATATTTCTGAAATTCCTCATGTTGAGTTGGATTTTTGTGGTCTTCTAGGTTCCTTGGGCTGATATAATAATTTCATTGTTATACTGGACTAAGAGAACAAATGGAAGTCTCTTTTCTTCTTGGTATGTCTTGGTGACTTGTTCTAGTCTTTTTGCCATGACATTTCTCTCTGAGATTGCAAGTTTGCAGTAAGGTGAATCTTTTCTTCATAGCTTCCTTTTAGCTATTGGAGGAAAATTTCTAGTAAGTACTTGTTGGGGTAAGTTTGATAAGATCGACATTCACCACCCCCCCTCTGTCGCCATTCCGGTCCTACAATTGGTATCAGAGTTGGTTAGCTCTAATCAATAGATCTTAACCGGTCTCAAGAGCCATGGCGACGGACAAGTACTCGACCAAGCCGCCCGTGTTCGATGGCATCGATTACCCTTTCTGGAAGAGCCGAATGGAGACATACATCCAGGCCCAGGGGTATGCCATCTGGCGGAAGGTCAAGGTACGATTCGCTGTTCCTGCCGATGAGAACATCAATGCCGGGAACATGGCTGATGTTGAGGCGAATGCAAAGGCAAGGAACATCATCATCCAGGGTTTGAGTCGTAGCGAGTTTGACCGTATATCTCACCTGTCGTCCGCCTACGACATCTGGGTGACCCTCGACGCATACCATGAGGGCACCACCCAGATCAAGACGGTTCGACAGGACCAGTTCAAGCGCGAATACAACAAATTCGAGATGCTTGCTGGTGAGTCCCTGGACGAGTGCTTTTCGTGATTTCACAAAATCTTGAGCAACCTCCGAGCGGTCGGTCTCACATACCCCGACTCGGACAACGCTCGTCAGATGCTCGCGGCACTCGATCTGCGTGTTTGGGAGATGAAAGTGACCACCATCAAAGACACGACAGACCTCTCGACCCTGACTCTTGACACGTTGTACTCGCGCCTCAAGACTCACGAGATTGACGTTGTCTCTCGTCGGTCGAAGTCACAGTCGATGGCCTTGATCACCGATCCCGTTTCTTCTTCCAGGCCTTCTTCTGATTCTTCTTGCGGTTTCTCCCTTGCTGCTCTCTGTGACATAACTGATGATCAGTTAGAGCAGCTTGCGGATGATCAGCAAGCCCTCCTAGCCCGAAGGTTTTCCCATGCCTACAAGGGTAGGAGAGACAGAAAGAGAGGAGGACTCGTGATTTGCTTTGAGTGTGGTGGCCCCAACCAGATTCGGGCAAACTGCCCCAAACTGGAGAAGGGCAAAGCTGACTACGGCGGTTCGGGCAAGAACGACTACACCGACAAGAACCACAACAAGAAGCCTCCAGTCCCTGCTCAAGGGAAGAAGAAGTTCCGCGATTTAGGAAAGGCCAAGAAACTCTTTCACCGCGTCCTTACCGCGTTCGATGACCTCGATCTCAGCGAGGTGGAGGGATGGAGCGACGACGACGGGACGGGTGACCAAGATCCCAAGAGCGGCGACGACTTCTCCGGCATGTGCTTCATGGCCCTCGAGGGCGAACTCAGCGACAGCGAGCTGTACTCCGACTCGGACGAGGTATGCCCCACCTACGACCAGCTCAATCATGCTTTTCTTAAGCTATGTGGATTTCATGCTAGAGCTAGGGCTAGGTGTACTGAGTTAGAGAAGGAAGTAGACAGATTGTCTCTAGAGATTATTGCTCTTACATCTGGTCCCTCTAGTGACGACTGTGATACATGCTCTGCCTTGCTGGGTGATATGGAGAAATTAAGGACCTCGCATGATAGTTTGTCCTCCGAGCTTGATAGTATTAAGGTGGAGAATCTTAGTCTGATGGCTGAACTAGAAATGAGTAGGATTGCTTCTACTTCATCTACTCCTGTTGAGACTATTGTTTGCACCTCATGTGAGGATAAGAATAATGCTTTTAGAGGTCTTTACACCATGCTGTTAGATCTGCCCGAGTCTTGTGAAAACTGCAATAAATTGAAGATGAACCTAAAACGGGCAGATTACAAGATTGCTGAGTTGAGTGCTTCTTTACTTGAGCCTATTGATTCATGTTTGAACTGTCCCAAGTTAACTGCTGAACTTGAATCTATCTCAAAACAGTTTCAAGAAATGATTGACAACAACAAGAAAATAGCTCAGTATGTGACTAAGGATCCTGTTAGCTCACCATGCATTAATTGTGATAAACTAAAACTTGAACTCGTTGCATTGAATGACAAATGTGTGAAGCTAACTAAGGACTTACTAGAGAAGCCACAATCTAGTTGTGATGTGATTGATGGTGTGGGGGAGAAGCCCCAGGGTAAGGGTGAGACGCCTAGAGACGCGAACCAACCTGCTAGTAGTAGGACTGTCCCCTCAGAGTCGGCTATACGTGCACAAGCCATTCTTTCCTCTACTGTTGGTTCTTCTTCTGCTCCCTTACCTTCTGCTGTCTCTTCTTCTCCCTGCTCTTCTTGCACCTCTCTCTTCCGGGAGTGTCAGTATCTTATGAACACACTCGAGAGATTTGTAGGCGGCAAGAAGAAGCTTAATCTTATTCTAGACCAATCCAAGATTTGCAAGTTCAATTAAGGTCTAGGATATGATTTTTATGAGGATATGAGGAAGCATCCACCTGCTATTCTCCGACCCATAGTAGGAGGTGTGATCGAGGTCGAGCCCAGATCTGATGAGGTTAAATTCAAATCAGCGGGTTTTGTCCAAGGGATCTCTGACAGCAAGGTGAGTCCACCTGCAGCTTCGGCCTCTCAGAAGGCGAAGCCTCCCCGTGCTACTTCTACCTCTCAGAAGGTGAGGTACCACTGCACCTTCTGTCAGAAGGATGGACACACAGTCGATCGATGCTTCAGGCGCGCTAGGATTGCGCGTAGAGACCGTGCGGAGGCACTTAGGCGTATTCAGGGTCAACCCCAGATCCTGAGTGCACCTAAGACTAGCACGAGGTCCAGGTTTGCTTCTGACGGGTTTGGGCAGCATCGAGGACTTGGCTTTTCTGAGTCTTCTGGTTTTTGTCCTCGTACTGCTCCGGGTCATGACTTCCGCCGTCCTCAGGGTACATCTCGTTTCCCCCGTCGAGACAGTTACCCACGGCGTGATCAGCAGGTTGCCGGTGTTTCGACTCGCTTTCCCATAGCAGTCGGACCTAGCAACAGCGTCAGGTCTGCACACAGACCTTCTGCTTCTTTGAGTCACAGAGAGCGTAGGGTAGATAGAGGTCAGTCGTGTTTGACTACTTTATCTGCTCCACGTGTTACTCAGTATTGGATGCCGAAATCACTCTTGATTTACCCCAGTACTGAGACTTTACTCTCTGTTTGACTCAGGTTCGCCGGGTAGGGAAGGAGAAGGTTTGGCTTGTAGACTCCGGTTGTTCTCGTCATATGACCGGAGACTCCCGTTGGTTCTCCTCCCTAGCCCGCACTCCAGGTGATAAGACGATCACCTTCGGACACGCTTCGTCTGGGCGCGTCATCGCCAAAGGTACTGTGCATGTTAATGTTTCTTTTATTCTTAAGGATGTTGCCTTGGTTAGTAAGCTGCAGTACAATTTGCTTTCCGTTTCTCAGCTTACCGATGACGGTTTCGAGGTGAGCTTCAAGAAAAACACTTGCAAAATTCTTGATTCTTCGGGTAGTCTGGTTTGCGGGATTTCTCGTTATGGGAGGATCTTTCGTGCTGATTTTTCTGATTCTTCTGGTGATCCTCACCGGTGTTTGGTTGCCTCAGAGTCCCGTGATTTGACCTTCTGGCATAGGAGACTTGGTCACATTGGATTTGACCATTTGACCCGAGTTAGCGGCCACGACCTCATTCGTGGTCTGCCAAAGCTCAAAATGGTCAAAGATCTTGTTTGCGCTCCATGCCGGCACGGCAAGATGGTTGCCGCTTCACATCCTCCGGTCACTGTGACCATGACTGATGCACCAGGACAGCTGCTCCATATGGACACTGTTGGACCAGCTCGAGTGCAGTTAGCCGGAGGGAAGTGGTATGTACTTGTTGTGGTCGATGACTATTCGAGATTTTCTTGGGTGTTCTTCTTAGCCTCGAAGGATGAGACATTTTCATTTTTCCGAGGTCTTTTCGGTAGGCTTTCTGTTGAGCTCCCGGGTGCCTTACGAGCAATCCGCAGTGACAATGGCACGGAGTTCAAGAATTCCTACTTCGAGAGTTTCTGTGGTGAGACAGGTGTAGAGCACCAGTTCTCTTTTCCGCACGTCCCACAACAAAATGGCGTTGTGGAGAGAAGAACCATACCTTGGTCGAGATGGCCAGGACGATGCTTGATGAGTATTCTACACCGCGGAAGTTTTGGGCTAAGGCTATAGCTACCGCGTGCCATGTCTCAAATCGAGTATTTCTTAGGGCACACTTGCACCGCACTTCTTATGAGTTGAGATACGGGCGAAAGCCCAACGTCTCTCATTTTCGTGTGTTTGGTTGCAAGTGCTTTATTCTGAAGTCCGGGAATCTAGATAAGTTCGAGTCACGTTCTTGTGATGGTATCTTTCTAGGTTACTCGCCTTCTTCGTGGGCTTATAGGGTTTGGAACTGCGAGTCTAGTAAAATGGTAGAGACCTGTGAGGTGACTTTCGACGAGGCCAGTTCGGGGACTAGGCCCGATATCTCAGGTTCTTTAGAGCAGTCCGAACCTATCTTTGTGGATGATGAGGACGATGGAGATGAGGGTTGCCTACCCGATCCAGTCCCTCATCCACTCCTTGAGGTGCCTTCTTCCACCGCACCTCCAGGTGATCAGCCCATGCCTTCTGCTTCCTCGGGAGCTAGTGGCTCTGTTCCTACCTCTTCAGCTCATGAGGTAGAGGCCACTTCTTCTCATCCAGGACCTCCCCGACATATCCAGAAAAGGCATCCTTCAGAGCAGATAATTGGAGACCTCTTTGAGCGTGTGACTCGCTCAAAATCTGGTTTATCTCAATTCTGTCTCCATTCTGCGTTCATTGCCTTCTTTGAGCCCAAAGATATTTCTCATGCTCTTTCCGACGAGTCTTGGGTCAATGCCATGCATGAGGAGCTAGAAAACTTCGAGAGAAACAAGGTCTGGTCGCTTGTCGAGCCCCCATGAGGTCACAATATCATTGGGACTAAGTGGGTGTTCAAGAACAAGCAGAGTGAGGATGGTGTGGTTATTCGAAACAAGGCTAGACTGGTAGCTCAGGGGTTGTCCCAGGTTGAGGGTCTAGATTTCGAGGAGACCTTTGCCCCTGTAGCTCGACTTGAGGCCATTAGAATCCTGCTCGCCTTTGCAGCTTCTAAGGGTTTCAAGCTTTACCAGATGGACGTCAAGAGTGCCTTCCTTAATGGAGTCATTGAGGAAGAAGTCTACGTCAGACAGCCTCCAGGTTTCGAAAACCCCAAATACCCAAACCATGTCTTCAAGCTTTCCAAAGCGTTGTATGGACTTAAGCAGGCCCCCAGAGCTTGGTATGAGAGGCTTAAGTCCTACTTGTTGAGTCATGGGTTTGAAATGGGTAAAGTAGATAAGACCTTGTTTATCCGTAGGCTTGGCAATGACCTTCTGCTCGTCCAGATCTATGTCGATGACATCATCTTTGGCGGCTCTTCCCATGCTCTGGTTTCACAGTTCTCGGATGTCATGAGCACCGAGTTTGAGATGAGCATGATGGGCGAGTTGACCTTCTTTCTTGGCTTCCAAATCAAGCAGACTCGGGAGGGTACCTTCTTGCATCAAGGCAAGTACACTCGCGACCTCCTGAGACACTTCGACATGAGTGATGGTAAGCCGATGTCAACTCCGATGGCTTCTACAGCGTATCTTGACCCAGATGAGGATGGCGAACCAGTTGATCAAAAAGAGTACAGAAGTATGATCGGCTCACTTCTTTACCTCACTGCCTCGAGACCAGATATACACTTCTCCGTGTGTCTGTGTGCTCGTTTTCAGGCCTCTCCTCGTGTATCTCACCGCCAGGCGGTGAAGCGTATCTTTCGATACCTCCGAGCTACCATTGACTATGGTATCTGGTACTCTTCCTCATCCTGTCTTTCCTTGAGAGTCTTCTCGGACGCAGACTTTGCTGGCTGTAGGATAGATAGGAAGAGCACTTCTGGCACTTGCCAATTCATTGGCACTTCTCTCGTATCTTGGTCTTCGAGGAAGCAGTCCGGTGTTGCGCAGTCCACCGCAGAGGCCGAATACGTTGCTGCAGCCTGTTGCTGTAGCCAAGTACTTTGGATGGCTTCGACCCTGCGGGACTTTGGGTTAGTCATAGACAGTGTTCCACTCTTTTGTGATAACACTTCTGCGATTAACATTGCTAAGAACCCAGTGCAGCATTCTCGGACCAAGCATATTGATATTCGCTTTCACTTCCTTAGAGACCATGTAGAGAAGGGCGATATAGTGCTCCAGTTTGTGGAGAGTGACCACCAGTTGGCTGACATTTTCACCAAGCCATTGGATAGTTCGAGGTTTTCAGCTCTGCGGGGAGAGCTTGGGGTGGTTTGTCCTTATGGACTGTAGTGAGGAGGAGTTTTGGGCTTTACTGCTTTACTATATTGATTATGCTTCTGTCTCATTTCTGTCACTTTGCATTTGGGTGCATTGGGTTTAATCCTTCCAGCATAGGTTAGAGTGATTTTCTTGCCGAGTTGCTTAGACTTCTTACTCTTATCTTGTGCTTCCAGGATGCTGCATAGTGTGTGATTTACTGTCAGCTGATTGTCCTGGAGTCTTATGGGGTAGATGAGAGTCAGTTTGAGCCATAGTTGTCTCTATATCTTATCTATGTTTTAAGGACTACCCGTTTGGATTTTCTTTGCCAGCTTCTCGTATTTACTGCTTTGGTTCAGGGGGAGTTCATTTGGGAGCTTCTGGAGCTTAATTTTGACACAACTCAACTTGAACTCAAAGTTGCATCTAATGTTGAGGGGGAGCTGGATTTTCTGCATTGTAATATAACTACATTGAGCCTTGATTATTATCCTGTTATGACATGTTTACAACGCTTTACACCTTGCCATGACTTGTGCTTTATATGCTAGATTGATCATGACTTCATATGTGTAGACTAGCTTTTACCATAATAAGTTAATTAAAATTGCCCAACTTGAAGTAAAACTTGTCATGCTAGCATTTAAGTTTAGTCTTTCTGGAGCTATCCCTTTATGATTCATGCCATGTCAACTAGGCTTAGCTGAGCGTTGAATCTTTTATTGAGCCTTAGATTGAGCTATTTTAGTCTCTTGATGTAGCATGAGGTAGTACAACATGTTTTCAAAGCAAAAAGATCTCTTTTGTGCGAAAAAACTGATTTCACCAATTCTTTCTCATGAGACGGCTTGCCATTGCACGAGGCATGAACTCAGGGGGAGTCTTGGATGACCTAGACTATCTTCTTAAACTTATTGCTTGGAGTAGTCGCATAAGGCTTGAGATCTAGCACATAAACAAAAATTGGGTTGGAAACAACCATATGCTTTCAAAAGACAATGTTTAATGTACTCAATTTGCTTAATATCAACAAAAAGAACCAAGTACTTGCGCAAATGTTTCATTCTTGAGCATAGCACTCTAGTTGGTCTCAATACTAGCTTCTTGGTTCCGCTTAGCTTAATTGACATGGCCGGCATCATCCTTGGGTATCTCTAGTTAGACTTTACCTCTTGATGACTTGACATTTTCACTTGATGCACTATATTTCAGATTGTCATCTATGTGTTCTAGCTAGCTTATACATGTCATGTCATGATCTAGATAGCTTTTTATAGAGTTATGGCTTGGTGTATCTCATTATGGTCAATATGGATAATTCTCATGGCTCTAAATGCTTAAAATAAACAAACTTCAGCCATATTCATCCATTGCCATCTTGATGTCAATCTAGATAATTCTCATGTCATATCTCTCTTTTGCATCTTGATGTGTTTATTGCCAAAAGGGGGAGAATAGAGAAGAAAAAGTCTTTTGGGAACTGTTTAGAGCTTTGGAGAACAATTTGCTCTTTCAGTTGTTGCTCTAGTGTTCCTTCTGTCGACATGGTCATTAGTTTCAATCTCTTTCTTTGGACCATATTGGATTCTTCAAACTCAAACTCAACTTCATGCTTTTTCTGAGTTTGTCAATATACTCATCAAGGGGGAGATTGAGAGACCATGTGGTCGTGATCACATGAGAGTGATGAGTAATTGACAAGGGTTTAGGATAGTCAAGTTTGGTTTGGGTGACCATGTCGTTGCGTGGTGCAACGGGCTCGGTCGATTTGGTCAACTTGGTCGTTTGGGCTTAGGACGTTTATACTGATGTTTCGACAGGTTTGGACTTCGTCATGCATGAGTATGATGTGTTTATGCTATTTATGCTTTCATATATCGAGCGGTGCTATTTGACGTGTTTTCTTGTCTGTGTGGCTGCAGGACGTCGAGTGAAGTCGTGGCGAGACACGGAGGACTGGACTAGGCGCAGGTGGCGCTGAGGTCAGAACAGTCGGGAGGTGTCGAAGACGATGTGGACTCGAGGTGGTTGCGAGGCGTGCGAGGCAAGGAGCGCGGAAGCTTCCCGGAAGGTGCAGGAGGGGCAAAAGGGGAATTTCGCAAGGCTGCACAGGCGGGAGCGGGCTCCATTAGATTTAGCGGGCGTAACGGGGCGGAGACCCGTTAGCCAAGGCTATTTAAAGGAGGTGGTGGCTGCATTCCCCCTTAAGCATTTTTGGATGGATTTTGGAGGGAATTAGGGTTAGCTCTAGTCAAAAGAGGCTTTGTGAGATGGTTTGGCTTTAGAGCTTTAGTTGGTGGAGCGTTGGTGTATACAGCAGGGCTGTGTCCCCTCTGTGGTTTGCTCTCTTCGATGGTTCCTATGTGAGAGCCCTGTGTTGTGAGTTCATCCTCCTCCAAGCATTCATGGTTGAGGGATTGAGAGGGAGAGGAGAGGATTGAGTGGAGAATCTTGTAATCATTCATCGTGTTCTAATGTCCATGCGTATGGTGACTCCTTGTATTTCCTTTTGATCGAATGAATGAAAATCTGATTTTATCTCCTGTCTCGTAGCTTCTGTTCTTTGTTTTCCTATTTGCAAGATTTCTTGATTTTCGTTGTTTTGAGTTCTTGCTTGCTGGGAAGTGCCAAAATGGGTTGCTCTGAGATGGGATAGTGCCTCAAGATCATTTGATCGAACTCCCAAAGAGCTAACTTCGTTTAATCCTCAAATTTCATTTTTTTCTCCTTCTCTGTTCATCTTTCTCCTCTTTCTAGGGTTTATTGGAGATCTTGATTCCCTTGAGGAAATGACTTGAGTTTTGGGCTAAGAGGTCCTTTGGTTATTGCTTCCATGTCTGCAAAATTTCATTAGCAAAGGATCAAGGGTTTAGGAGAAATTTGGCCTTTTTGGTTCAGCTCGTGCAAAATTTCAGAATTGTGTCTTTTCTAGGGTTTTGAGTTAAATCTTGATTCCCTTTGCAAGATGACTTGAAACTTGGTATCCAGAGTCTTAAGGCTATCTATTAGATATCTGGAAAGTCTCATTAGCAAAGGATTTGAGACCATGGAGAAATTTGGGTTTTTGAGTGCTCCTCTCTGAAGATTTTCAGATTTCAGTCCTTTCTAGAGTTTGGGGCTGTTCTTAATTCCCTTCATGAAAAATGACGAAACTTGGCATGCAGATTCCTATGGCTATTAAGTAGCTATCCTCAAAGTTTCATGGCCAAAGACTCAAGGATTGAGTGGGAATTTAAGTTTTTGTAGCTGCTGCCAGTAATTTTCAGGTTTTGTCATATTTCTGAAATTCCTCATGTTGAGTTGGATTTTTGTGGTCTTCTAGGTTCCTTGGGCTGATATAATCATTTCATTGTTATGCTGGACCAAGAGAACAAATGGAAGTCTCTTTTCTTCTTGGTATTTCTTGGTGACTTGTTCTAGTCTTTTTGCCATGACATTTCTCTCTGAGATTGCAAGTTTGCAGTAAGGCGAATCTTTTCTTCATAGCTTCCTTTTAGCTATTGGAGGAAAATTTCTAGTAAGTACTTGTTGGGGTAAGTTTGATAAGATCGACATTCACCCCCCTCTGTCGCCATTCCGGTCCTACAATAACAAAAAATAACCACACGCTATTGATTTTTCATATCTATTCAAACATTGTTTTTTAAGAAAACTCACTTATTTAGAAACAATTTTTTTAAGAAAATTCACTTATTTAGAAGAGGTTAAATGATTGTGATATGTGATTTAATAAAGATATATATGATCAATGTATCATTAACTATTGATTAGATTTAGTGTTTGCTTAGTATATGCACATGGTGGATTATGAACAAATATTGTGAAGTAGAGGGGGCATATTTATGATTTCAAAATTTACACATAGGCCATGGCTGGATGTGGATTTGGAATTGCTGAATCTAACGTATGTTGTGGCACTTACCTGATACTCTAAATAAAAGAAAAATGATTTCTTAGCTTTATCCAACACTCTAAACAATAGCTTAAAAATTTAAAATAGAAGGCTAGTTGATCAAAGCACGTATAAGAAAGATTCTAAAAATCACACTTAGGCGGGACTTATGGGATCAACTCCCACAAACCACAAATAACGGAGAAATAACCCACGTCGCGAAATGCACTATTATATGATCTAACTCGATCCAACCTAGCTAATAATGATTGCCTGTTAATCCTTCACGTGCATGTCTCAAATAGCCTTATTCCCTGGTGGGATCAGACAAAGCCCCAACCTAATTACTCATGGAGATGATGGTAATCATGATGGCACTACCAGTGGATTGTTTCTAAAGCTATGTGTCTAAGAGGAGAAAGAATGCATTAAATGAGTGTTTAGAATGTCTATATGTTATATCCAAAGAACCCCACATTATCATTATTCTTGCATGTAGTGTGATCAACGTTGGCATCCCAATCTTGTGGCCTTCTTGTTTTTCTTTTTATCCAGTACTAGCCGGTTGGGGCGAGCCCAAGGAATCTATTATGCTGATCACGGGCTTCCATCCAAATGTCCCCGAGAACAGTAATGCCCTTGCCCGTGATTTCACTTCCGAAGTACAAGTGATTAATTTAACAAAAACAAAAGAAAAGAAAAGGGAGGATGAAGGAATCGTCCACGGTACATAGGACAATCTGAGTTTAATCCGCAAAAGACTAAATCTCCATGACCAAGAACTGCATCCAATCTTGCAAAGTTGAGAACAAAAAGTAAAAAAGAAAATATCATCTCAGTTATTTAGGAGAGGAAATCGGCGGTGGTGCTTGAGAAGGCGGGGGCCGGGGGTGTTGAGGTCGAAGGTGGCGGGCTCTTTCAATTCTTTAAATACCCTTTTATATTGTATTTTTATCTATATGATATGCTATGGAGACCAGGCATTAAAATTTTGGGCCGAAATTCACAAATATCACCAAAATTCGATTTTATCGGCCCATGCCGAGAAAAGCCCATACTGGCCCAAAAATTCGGCCTACTTTGTATTTTTGGCTTCTAGCCCACATCCAAGCCACAGGCACAACTCAATCCCTCTCAAGCATGAACTCAACCCTCGTTCTCCGTCCCACGCCAACCCAACCCTCTTCCCCAACCCTTCCTCCAGATCACACGGAAAGGAAACGGCCATGGGAGGCGGCGTCGGAAGGGAGAGGGAGGTAACTATATGAGGCCACGCTGGCAAAGGAGGGCGGCGGTCGGCTACTACACATGGAAGGTGGGGCTAGCAAGGGAGCGACGACGCTGGCAAGGGAGCGGTGGCGTGGCATCAGCAAGGGAGCGGCCATGGGAGGTGGCACTGGAAGGGAGTGGGAGGTGGCCATAGGAGGCCGCGCCCGTGAAGGAGGGCGACGGGCGGCTGCTGCGCATGGAAGGTAGCACCAGCAAAGGAGGGGGAGGCGGTGTGGATGAGGGTGGCTCCAGCAGGGGATGGGAAGGTGCTACTGTATGGCCTCTCGATTGGACGCCGGCAAGGTACCAATTTTTCAAATTTATTTGAATTTCTTGCATTCAAACCAAATTTGTGAATTTTTTGACTGGGTTTTGTCAAAAAAAACCTAAAATTTTTGAAATTTCCGAATTTCAGATTTCTCAGAGTGGTCCGATTTTTTTCTTAACCGAAAATGTAATCCCTGACGGAGACAGCTGATTTGACATAAGGACATTAGGAGTGCCATAAGAAGATGCATGGGCACACATACATAGATAAGTGGAGGCATGCCTGGTCCACCTCCATTCATGCGCCCCCGTGCTGCATGTTTGTTGGGGCTTTTGCCCTACTCTACCGCAACATCCAGCGTAGCAAACAGCAAGCACACCACTTATCCTTCAGCTGGTACCGGCTTCTAGTTTTGTCCCATGTTCTCATTGCATACGAATGTATACTTACACTCGATCAAAGAAAGTCCAAAAAGAAGCCAGATACTCAAATTGATGTAAGAATATATATGTAACTACTGATCACTAAAGAATAAAGCCCAAAAAGAAGCCAGATACTCAAATTGATGTAAGAATATATATGTAACTACTGATCAGTAGCATCAAAACATCGCAAGGATCTAGCAAACAAAACACATAGTGGCCTAGCTAGTCCATATGCTTATATATGTCCTTTAGTCCTTTCTTTAAAGAAACGGGGGCTACCTAGCTTGTTCCATTCATGCATATGAAATATAGCAGAATTACATGGGACGACGGAAAAAGACAGTTCGTAGTTCAATTCTCAGCCTATCCAGCTCCAAGCAGACCAGAGAGAGCTAAGAAAACATAGACACTGCTACTGCTTGCGTATGCCCATTGCTCAAAAGAACATCCAATAGGAATACAAAAATCTGTATCTATATAGTACTAAATCATGGAACTTCAAAATGTCGCAGGAAGTCAAGCATTCATCGCATACAGCAGAGCGCACTCTGAGAAAATTTAGTGTCAATGTACATAGGCTCTATCCAGATTCTATGCATTGCGTTATATATATTCACATGTATGTGTGTGTGTGTGTCTATATATATATATATATATATATATATATATATATATATATATATATATATATATATATATATATATATATATATATATATATATATATATATATATATATATATATATATATATATATATATATATATATATATATATATATATATATATATATATATATATATATATATATATATATATATATATATATATATATATATATATATCGTAGTCCTATCTTTTTCTGCAAGAAAATATATGTGCACACCGGAAATATTTGTAGGAGACCTGGGTGATGAATAATAAAGTTAGGAAATTCATACATATAGAGAGAGAGGGGGGGTAAATTTTCGAAAATAATCATGAACATCAGAACAAATAAGGCCAGCAAAACAACAACAGAATGGACAACACTCTCAGCATGCACATAACTATCCAAATACACACAAAAGAAATTTAAACAAGATTCAAAGACACAAATAACAAGTGAAAAACAAGGAACTCACCATGCCATATGCATGAACAATTAAACCACCCCACCAATTCCATTTTTCATTATACCTCAGAGATTATACATGTGTACACCCATATCACCCCCACTTTTAGAAAGGTTCAATAGTAAATTAACCTCTCAAAGCAACCCCTCTCCCTAATACATATGCGAAGTAGCGTGCACACAAACATATATAAGGGAGACACATAAAACTCTCCCTCACCTTGGATATATCCAAGTTTTTTTCCCTTCCTTTTTCTCTCCCTCGTGCACACACCATAACACCCAAAAGAAGATCCAAGCTCTAAGTGAAGTCACCTATAACTTATAACTATACTAAGTTGAGTTGCATAACTAAGCATGCATGGACATTTCATGCCAGCTTTGAGGCTGCAGCTAGGCATGGAGCTAGTGTTACTGGCCACTAGAGCGAACCTTGCTCCTGCGCGCCGTTCATGCGCTGCCTCTTGATGCTCCCGCCGCTGCCACCCGAGGACGTGTCGCTGCTCGCCACCTTGCGATCCATGACGCCGCGCAGCGCCTCCTGGATCGAGGCGACGAGCTCGTGCCCCCGTTGCGAGGAGGCGCACCTGTCTTCGTCGCCGTCGTCGTTCCCACAGTCGCGGCACCCTTCCTCGTCGCCCTCGTCCTCTTCCTCCACCGCGGTGATGAGGAGCACGTTGCGGACGCGGCCGCCGAGCGTGGCGATCTCGGCGCGGCGCGCGCGCAGCCGGAGCGCCGCGAGCGCGCGGGCAATGTCCGGGATGAGGTCCGGGCGGTCCTCGCAGCACAGTGAGGCCCTTACCACGAACCTCCCCTCCTCGTCCGCCGCCGCGTCCACCGCCAGCTCGTCGACCTCCGTCGGCATCAGCTGCTGTTGCGCCGGCCCCGCCTGCTCCTCCCCCGTCGCGGCCATCATCGCCGACGTCTGCTGCTTCAGCTCCTTGACGTGCTCGATCACCTCGGCCAGCAGCGACGCCTTGTCCGTCTGCAGCACATCACAAACACATGTAAACGCCAAACAGATCAGATCAGCGCCATCATTAGGCGGCCGAAGCTTTGGACGCATGCATGGTATAGTAGCTAGCTAGCTAGTGGGCGGATGGATGGTATCAGTGTACTGGTAGGCAGGCAGGCAGCTAGTGGCGTTAGGAGAGGGTGGCGAACTGGCGATCGAGTGGTGCGAGTGCATGCGAGCATGGAGGAAAAAGCTACAAAAATAATCGCGGGTCGTGACGCAGCCTTTGCATGCGTCGTCGAACGCTTTGAGCGCTCTGACACGAGCGTGCGCGCTTGTCTTGCACGGGGCCGCGCATATATAGCGTTTTTTCTCGATCTCCCCGCGACCGAAGCATACATACATGCACGCGGCGGTCTCCCACCAATCCAAAGGCTTCAGCGCCATCTTTTCCTGCCGAGCTTGCTTGTCAGCGTGTACTCTTTTGCCCACTATATGCATGAGAGAGAGAGAGAGAGCTTTTCAGTCGGTAAACCTATGCCCACCCCACCTTGTCTATGTCTGCTCCCAAATTACAACTCTCTCTAATTTATACAATTCATGTGGGAACTGCACTATTTTCCGCGAAATTTCGAGTAGTTCCGCGCGGGGGGGGGGGGGGGGCACTTGGTATAGCTTTTTACGTTTGGTAGATGATATATGGGTATTAGTTGGGAAGAAATTAGAACATGAGATGGAGCAAATCAAGGGAAGGGATATGCATGCCATGTCCCCTTAATTGTGCTGTGTGGGTAGAAACTAGGTAAGCTAGCTAGCTGGATCCCTCTTCTGCTTTGTTCTTGTTAGTTGCTACTTCCTAAGCTGTATGCTTAATTAGTCCGTCGATCGATTCATGGATGGTAGGCTCTAATTTATCGATCGATCTCCTTGTTTAGATCCAATCTTGCGATTGTGCACCGATCATCAATGTAATTAGGGTTTCACATGGACATGAAGTGATAGCGATCCTATATATATACAGAGTGAGAGGGTTGATTAATTAGCCTGAGAGCTATATGTGTGTATGTGTATGCGATGATCATATCATATATGGATTCTCATATCGATCACCTTGGTGGTGTTGGGAAGGAGGCTGCGGAGCCTGGCGAGGTGGCCGTTGATGCGCTGCCGGCGGCGGCGCTCGGCCTCGCTGTGGCTGCGCGAGGCCGCCAGCGCCTTGGCGTCCATGATCTCCTTGGCCGTCATCCGCCCCAGCTCCACCTGCAGGCTCCCCAGCAATCCGGACACCACCCTCGACCCATGCTGCCCCATCTGCAGGGACGCCGCCCCGCCGCCGCCGGCAACCGCGTGCTGCTGCGGCGGCTCCAGGCCGAACAGTCCGTACTGATTCCCCAGGCCGCCGCCCTCGCAGTACCCTCCGACGCCAAAAGTCCCCCCGGCCACCGGCACCTCAGAGCCGAAGGGCGCCGGCGGCACGTGGCGGATCATATAGGGCGGCGAGGCGGCGGCCGGACCGAGCCACGGCAGGAGGGCCGAGGCGTGGGCGCCGTGGTCGCCGCCGTGGGCACCTACTCCTCCGGTGGCCTGGAGCAGGAGCGCCTCATGGCTGCCATGGACGCCGCCTCCTTCCCACATCCCGATCGATCGATGAATCGATCAGCTTCTTGTTGTTGGAGGAGAAGGAGCACGAGGGCTTCTTGGCTATGGATTCTCGGGGCTTCTCTTCTTGTGCTCCTCTTTTTTGCCAGTCAAAGGGAATGCGTGGGACGTGGCCTTTTAAACTCTTGTGTCAGACCTGCCCACTGCGCAACATGTATGGCTTTAGGCATTCTACTATATCCATGCCTTTGTCTATCTATCGTGTGGCCTTTTCGCACCGGAGGTGAGGTGGTCGGGTAGTGGCCGTCGAGACGGCTAGGGCCCGTGTACGGCACTACAGGGGCCTCCTCTAGTTTCTCTTTCAACTCTCGACCTGTATGACTGTCTCGGGATTTCTTTTCTATCTTGGTTTTGCTTCGCATACATTTTCAATTTTCTATATTGGTTTTGCTTTGCATACATTTGCATGCTTCAACATATACCTCTATTTTTTTTACTTTACTTTCCAGAATGTGTACCATCAAGCTTCATAAAGTTTGACTACCACTAGATTTAAAACTATCTAAATAGACTATACAAAAATTATATTATTAGATTTGTCATTAAAATACTTTCATAATATTATAATTTTATTAGTATATCTTATTATAAAGTTATAAAAAGTAGCAGTCAAAATCACATCTTGAAGACTAAAAAAATAAAAAGTTAAGTAAAAAAGAACAGTGAAAATATTAATGGTCAAAGTTTCATAAGCCTGACTGTACTGATCTCACAATAACCTATATTTGTGGACAAAAGTATTATTCATAGATAGGCCGCTTTACCTATTTAGTTGGCTGGTGTTTGACACGAGAAATTGCTCACGAATTTCTTGCCCTAGGGTATAAGGTGCTGCCGTGCCAGTGTAATAAAGTATACAAAAATAGATAGACACAGCAAAAGTAGAGAAAACATGTATTTTATTCATTCATTTGAGAATAACAAAATTACAAGTTTTCTTTGTGTATATATGCTCCATAGCCTGCTTTGCATAGCAGATCCGACATAGGCGATGTGGTCTCCTGATTCTCGGGGCCTCGTAAGGCTCCCAGTTAATTACATCCACGGGGCGAACCTGTGGAATACCTCCGATTAAGCTGCACATTAGTCGTCGTCTTTAGTCTTCGCTTCACGTTCTCCATGCATGTGATGAATGATTAATATAGATGTGGGTGTTGGCAGTGTTCATAGCCTTGTCGGTCTATGGGGTCGTTGATAACGTAGCCCTTGCATTTGCCACAGCCGCCTATGCCACTCGACTTTGTTAGTATCAAATGACACATAAAATGTAGGTGATTAAAGGTGTGTATGATTCACGTCGAGCATGACTGTTCTGATGATACAGTAGAAGAATCAATGTAGTAGACGTACTTGATTCGGGTAGTGACGCTCGCAAAGCAGAATGCCTAGGTCAGATGTCGAACTAGTCAAAAGTAACCAACGGGAAGGACCCTACTGCAGTTCAGACACACTTAGCCAAACTCAGGTGTTGTAAGGGTAAACCATCCTTACTTTTAACAGTGCAGAACACCAAGGTTCAGTATCGACATGGTCGACAGTTATCGCTAGGAAGGACTCCTCGAAATCTGAAAACCATCGGCATTTGGGAGTGATTGATAGTTGAAAGCCGAGAACCATCGGCATAAACTATCAACTATCGGATGTAGTCGGTAGTCGAAAGTCGGAAGCCATCGGCAATTGAAAATAGTCAGTAGTCGAAAGCCGAAAGTCAGCAGCAATCAAACATAATTGGTGGTCAAAAGCCGGGAACCATCAGCAATCAGAAAATAGTAGAAAATCGAAAGCCAGAAGCCATCAGCAATCAAATGTAGTTGGTAGTCGAAAGCCGAAAGTCAGCAGCAATCGAACATAATTGGTGGTCGAAAGCTAGGAACCATCAGTAATCGAAAATAGTCAAAGACCAAAATCGAAAGCCAACAGCAATCAAACGTAGTTGGTGGTCGAAGGCTGGAAGCCATCGGCAATCGAAAATAGTCGGAGGACAAAAACCGAAAGTCATTAGCAATCGGACATAGTTGGTGGTCGAAGGCTGGAAGCCATCGATAATCGAACATAGTTGTTGGTCGAAGCAGTCGTGGTCGAAAACCACCGGAAGACGTTCATGGTCGAAAACCATCGGAAGGCATCCATGGTCGAAAGCCATCATGGTTGAAACTCATCGAAAGATATTCGTGGTCGAAAGCCAATGTGGTCGAAACCCATCAGAGTAGTACGTGGTCAAAAGCCATCGTAGTCGAAACCCATCGGAGGATGTCTATGGTCGAAAGCCAACGTCGTCGAAACCCATCGAAAGTAGTCTATGGTCGAAAGCCAATGTGGTCAAAACCCATCGGAATATGTCTGTGGTCGAATGCCATCGTGGTCAAAACCCTTCAGAAGTAGTTTGTGGTCAAAACCATCAGAAGTAGTCCATGGTCGAAAGCCATCGTGGTTGAAACCCATCGAATGTTCTCCCTGGTCGAAATCCATCAGTCATCGAAGCATCTGGTAGTCGGAAGCCATTTGGGGTCAAAGCACCCAATAGTCGGAACCATTGGACATCGGCAATAGCCAGTAGTCGGAAGTTACTGGTCATTGGGAATAGCCGATGGTCAGAAGCCATTGGGCGTCGAAGCAACCGGTAGTCGGAAGCCACCAAACATCTACAATAGCTGGTAGTCGGAAGCCCTAATGGTCGAAGCCATAGTCGTAGAAGCACTGTAGCATGCTGGTTGAGGGGTAATGTAGCACCACACTTGTAGTCTTACTTGTAGAGAAATGTATCACCATAATCGAGAAGGCACCATGGTCGAAGTCATGCTCGTAACACTGTAGCCCACTGGTTGAAGATCACTGTAGCAATGTGGTCGTAGGGAGTACTTGTAAAAGTACTATAGCATGGTGGTCGTAGGGAGTACTCATAAAAGTACTATAGCATGGTGGTTATAGGGAGTACTCATAAAAGTACGATAGCACGGTGGTTGTAGGGAGTACGCGTAGGGGTATTGTAGCACCGTGGTCATAGGGAGTACTCGGCACTGTAGCACCGTGGTCGTAGGGAGCACTCGTAAAGGTATTGTAGCACCGTGGTCATATGATGTACTCGTAAAAGTACTGTAGCATGGTGATCATATGACTGTAGCATCATGGTCGAAGGGTACTCGTTGGAGTACTGTAATTATCGACCATTGCTCGTGGTTGTAGGTCATCGAGGCAGTGGTCGGAGGCAATCATCGACCTTGCTTGTAGCTGGTAGCTGGAGTACCAAATATCAAAGGCGATCAGTGACGCTCGAGTGCAATGAGCAGTCGAGAACATCTGAGTGTCAAATGCAGTCAACGATATTCAAGTACGATGAGCGATTGGAGGCGTACGAGTGCCAAATGTGGTCGAGTGCGTCCGAGTATGAAAGATGTTTGACGACGCCCGAGCACGACGAGCAATTGTAAGAGGCCGAGCAGCCAGAGGTGTCCATTCTTCAACAAGTAGTCGTAGGTGCTTGTCTTCAAGACGTGGTCGAGGGCACTTGTGTTTGAGCAGCGGTCGAAGGCATCTGACTTCGACAAGCTGTCGAAGGTGTCTGTCTTCGAGAAGTGGTCAGAGGCACTCGACTTCGACAAGCGGTCGGAGGTGTCCATCTTCGAACAGTAGTCGGAGACGTCTGACTTCGACTAGCAATCGAAGATGCCCATCTTTGACAAGCGATTGGAGTCATCTAAGTTTGAGTAGTGGTCAGAGGTGTCCAACTTCGTTAATCGATTGGAGGTCTCCGTCTTCGATAATAGCTCAGAGGTCTCCATCTTTGATAAGCAGTCGGAGGCATTCAACTTTGACAATCAATCGGAGACACTCAACTTCAACAACATGTTAGAGGTCTCTGTCTTCGATAAGCAGTCGAAGGCAATCAACTTTGACAAGCGATCAGAAGGCATCTTGGTACATTGTCCGGTCGTAAGTGACCGAGTATCACTGGCGGTCATAAGTGACCGAGTAAGGTGGGCGATTGATGACGCCTGAGGAGGTCAACGATGCCTGATTACAATGGGCGATCGATGGTGACCGGGTACTATGAGCAGTTGATGACGATCGGGTACTATGAGCGGTTGATGACGTCCAAGTACGGTGGGTGGTTGTAAGTGACTGAGTATCACCAGCGGTTGTAAGTGACTGAGTATGGTAGGTGGTCGTGAGTGATCGAGTATAGCAGGCGGTCGTAGAAGACCAAGCTCAACGGGCGACTGGAACAACTTCAATGCAGTGAGGGCACACAACAGGAAGGACGCCAAGATCACAAGGGCAGACCCTCCTCATTAGATTGGAGTAGCGGATGGCGACATCATGCCCTGTTCTAGGCGACGGGAAGGACTTGCGAGTAGCGCCATCCACCTCACCCTGTGGAGCTATCATCAGATCAGAGGTACGAGCGAGACAAACATGGTACATGGCGGATCATCACGGCCGCACTGCTTGGCCGGGGCACACGCCACATGCAAGAGTGGGAGGACTTCATTCTTCAAGCCTAATGAGATGGCATCAATCTTGCTAGTCCCGTTGTTGTGGTGACAGGCTGCCCAACGGCGAGCTCTAGAGCTCTTCCTCGATGGCATTACCAGTAGCGATCGTAGGCATTGGCAATCATCTCGCTTTTGCCGCCATTTATTGACCAGTGAGCTAGCTCCATTCGTCCCTATGTCCGAGGTGTACGAGTGCAATTGAGTGTCTCCATCCCTTCCCCTCGTCTGTCCGTTTGTGTCCCCGTGTCTGTTGGTCTGTTCTCACCCTGCCCGATGCCAAGGGGCGTCTGCCCTTTTATAGGCACGAGCAAGGGCCAACGGAAACATACGCGGCCCTCACGTGGTGTGAATCAACCCTTGGTTTCTGGGATTGAGATCCTAATCCGATTGCTGATTCTTTCCTTCTAAACCCGTGCTTTATATAGCAGAAAAGTTTTATCAAGAAATACTTCCATTAGATGGAGATACGATGCAATCATCTTTCTATCGCAAATATGATACACCAACAACTAATTTCATCTTTCCTTCTTGGTGCATGGGCTGCCATTGGTTGGCTGCGCGCGGTGCTACGCACGCATCGACCATTGGAATTAATCTTGTCGTGGGTAGTATTTATATGTATGGTCGTGCGATGAGTACTCGGTGTGTCCGAGTGCCAATGCAGGAGCTGAAGACCTTAGAGTCAGCGAGTAGTCGGAGGCTCCAGAGACAAGCGCAACCACGGGTCAAGCAGCATAGCGAACCGATTGTTGCACCATGGTCAAAAGGTCATGATCGTAGTGATGTGGCCGACGCAACGTGGTCGGAGCAATGTAGTCGGAACCTCGTGGTCGACACAATCATGGTCGAGGGCATCATGGTCGACACAACATCACAATCGTGGTCGAGGACGTCACGATTGATACAACGTCACAATGTGGTCGAAGATCCACGAACTCAGGGGAAAATCTTGACGTATACGCTTAGCGATTGGCTGGTGGCGTGCAACCACACAAGGCGCAATGCATTGACCACTTTATAATTTTTGTTTCACGTGCCGTTTCATGGCTTAATTATACTGAAGTTCTCTTACCAAATATATATCTCTTTATTTGCTTTGACTTCATACATTTGTACAGAAACTTATCAAACAGCTGCTCTGCCGAATAGCGCGTAATGTTTACTAACTGGGAACAGCGCTAATGGCACCCAAATTTGACCCGATTTTGGGACACGACAACAAGACGTCAGTGTCATTAATTAAATTAGTGGCAAATTAGTTAAAAGAAACAAAATTCGAAAGATTGTGTCGGCTAAAGAACTGAGAAAAGTCCCTCTAGGAAATTTATTAAGTCTCTGATAAAAAAAAAACCTCAGACCTTTTCGTATGGCACTAATATACACGTGAACTCTCACGTAACAATCTACTCCCTCCACTACTCCAGTAAAAAAGAAGCATTTTTTAGTTTTCAAAATCAACAAGATACCACTAATTTGATCTATAAATTTTATTGTCATAGGTGGGTTCATTTGGATTGGTGACTTATGACTTAAATATTTGAATTATGACTGTTTACGAGAGACAGTACGCAAAGAGAAATAGTCGCATGTGATTTTGACCGGTACAGTTGAACTTAATACACTTTTTACTACAATTTTTCTATTGACATCTTCTTGAAAAAACACACCGTTTAAAATATAGTTACTGTAAATAATACAAGCATAAGCTAACGTTAAGTCTAAAAGAATCAGCCATATTTTCAAAAAAAAAGATATAAAATGCAATGTTATAATGAAAGAATTTTTTATGACAAATTTACTCATATATCATTTTTGTATATATCCAACCAACATTATTTTACATAATATATCTTTAGTCAAATTAATACGATTTACCTGCACGCATTTCAGAGTGCTTCTTTACTTGACTGGTGGAGTAACGGCGATTAATTCCACTTCTGGACCCTCTGGTGCACTGAGGGCGTCCGCAATGGTAATAACTAGTACTAGCTATATAGTCAGCTGACGTGGAGGTGAGAGACAAAAGCAAAGACTATTTTATACTGTTGGACCCACATGCTCCTCTCTCATGTTCTTGGACTACGTGAAATAGATCAGCTATTTGCTCGTCGCTAGTGACTACTCTCTCTCCTACTTTTTCCTTGCCACATCAGATCTAGCTAACTAAATAGCCAGCTGTTGGAGACGGCCTTACATGATTTTTCCGGCTGATTTGAACTCTAGCAAATGCTAGCTTTTTCCTGGAATTAATGCTTATGTGCTGTCTTGCATGCAACTTGTCTAGCCAGTAAAAATTCTGTACGCCCAGGTGTGTAGGACTATTATCCGGAAATGTAGAGCAGTTTTTTAAGTTATAGTTTATGACCTATATCTTAAATATTTTCTTAAATACATAAATAATATAGTTTTTTCAAACAACCTATCAATTTAGTGGTATTCAGTTTATTTATGCATACATTCCCGTTAAAGCCACAAAATTATAAACTGTAGTAAAAAAATCACCAGCAACATCTGATTTGACGGTTCAGTAGCTTGGAATCCACGTAGTCTCATCGGCGGGCCCCACATCAAACCCGGAGAGCAGATTGTAGTGCCGACCAAAGCTGATTCACTGTTCTTTTTAGACTCAAAGCAGATACACTGTTGACTGTGCAGAGAGGAGGAATATATGGGTTTTTCTTACAGGAATTGTAACAGATTGGAGATAGTGGAGAGTAGCCGAATATCTTTTCAGTTGGGTTGTGACTTGTGAGGTGGTCATCATGGCTACGGTAGCTCTGAGAATCATCTTATTTTCTGGAAGAGGAGGAGATGTGCAAGTAATGGTTTGATGTGTTGCTTAATTTATATTGTAAGCATGCATGTAATTTGCATATTAACCTTTGGATAGTAATTGAATCAATCAATTTTGGAAGAATTTGAGGACCAATATAAGTGGTTTTTTCAGGAATATAAATGGATATTTGTGAATAACCCTCTCATGCACACACAAACATAGCATATTATGACAGCCTCTCGTACATCGTCCAGTCCCTCCAAATCAGCCGATTCATTCAAAGTCTCAGAAAAAAAAAACCTGATTCATTCAAGCTAATTTTATAGAGCGGCCCAGTTCACGCATGAACACCCAATTAGGAAAGATTAACATTGCGTATTTTCCCCCAAATTTATACAAGTCTCACAGCACCAAGTATAGCTTAACAATACATCTACTAATAGAATATCAGACTCGGGAAAATATGGCCGGGTTCTTTGGGGTTGCTAGTTGTAGCTTTTGGCTTTGTTACAGTAACTAGTTTTCAAACGATACGTCTTTTTAAGATAAGGTCAACAAGTCGATTGTAGTAAACACTATATAGACTTCAGCTATATTAGTCAAAATCGCATGTGACAGTCTCTCTTCGTACTCTCTCTCATGAACAGCCAGAATTCAAAAATCATAACCTAAAAGTCATAGCCCAAAAGATCCTAGACTAGCTAGCTAGAATCAACTTCTTAAAAGTATGCGATTTTGGTTTCTTAGAAGCAGAAATAAGGGCCTCAACTACTCATAACCTCAATTAGTTCACCACAACTTAATTTACGGTCTCTGTAACGCCCCCGATTCCCAGGGGCGCCGAGGACACGGCATTCCGCAACTATTCATGCATGAACAGTTATGGAGTGTCGCGCAAGAGTATACCATTGCATGCTTACAACAAAAGTCCAGCATATACTTTACATAAGGATTAACATCCATTTTTCCACAGCGGGGCGTGCAAGCCCAAAGCATAATTACATCACAAAGGTTCCAAGATCCGCTTGAGCGCGGCCAAGACCTAAAGCCACGGGTCCTCGTCGAAGAAGAGACCTTCCGGGACTTCCTCAACGGGGAGACAAACACCTTCGTCTTGATCCTCTAAAGAAAGGCAAAAGCAAGCCATGAGCCAAACAACCGGCTCAGCAAGTCCCAAAGAGACTCTATCTTACTACATGCACGGATCATCAAAGGAAGGGAGTATACTTGGTTTATTAACTTTGAGTGGATGCAGTTTTATTTGCAAACATTTTGATAAGACGGACCCAAAACTACTCCTTAAGATCTCAGGGGTTTTTCATGAAGAAATAATTAACCAACCTAAACAAGTTAAACATTTACAAAACTACTTAAGCTTCGCTGCTGGAATCACCCAAGTGACACAGCTCCATTAACCGGGAGCACGGCGTATTCGAATACCATTTATTAGACTCTGCAGAGTTTGCTCAGCTTTACCCACACGATTCCTTAACCCTCATGACTGAGTTAAGAAAGCCAGGTCGTTTCACTGCTCATCTCTTTATATAGGCTCTACCCGGTAGAATTCACTCGAGTCTGGCACAATAAACTCCCATCCGCTTCGAGTGAACTCTACCGTTGTTAGGCACCCGCAGTACGGCCTACCTAACCTCGCTTTCTCAATACCAAGCCTTTACAATACATGTAGAGTTTCAATTGAGTTGAGCAGCTACTACACCAGTGTTGACAAGTCAACTCCTGTGGTTGAGCGATCACTATGTCATTTACTCAGCGTAAGGGTCTAGTTCTATATTCTCACATGGTCCGCAACCTTGCCAGGCCCGTGACCCAACCTAGGGTAAGCAGTGGGCGAAAGCCGTCTCGCGGCGACCCACAACACCCTCACCCTAACTTCAGTCCTAGGGTAAGAGGTGGGCGAAGACTAACTCGCCAGCTCTTCCCCAACCCTTACCCTACCTTGTGCACGCCGGCACTCTCCGCTCTAGGGCACGGTGTCCCATACCACCCTACCCTAGAGTCGGGTTTGCAAATTCTATTGGCCCGTAGCCACGACCTTATCAGTGTAAGACTTTGCATGATGATAATAATAACTTACAGTTATCTAGATTAACAGATAATTATTTCTAGGGTTACCAAGGCAGGGCTACAAGTTTAACATGGCCTTTGTCGGTGGTAGGTTTAACTATATAACATGTCATTCTAAACATTTTATGTTATTTTTGAACTAACATTTCAGAACTAGCTCAATGCAAATAGCATAATAACATAATTAAATAACATGGGTTGCAACATGATCAAAGGATTTGGGATTTGCCGGCAATTTGGACGAACTCGGCTAGCTTGAACGTAGAAGCTCCTGGATCCTGCGCTTCCTGGATCTCCGACACTAGCGCAAACACATAAAATAAGTAAGCCCGGCTTGCAACTAATCAAGCGAGGGAAAATAAACTATTTAAAAAGGAGTAAAATGCATAAATCCTCAAATTGGAATTTTGGGAATTTATCTGAGATGAATTTGTGGAAGTAGAGGCCAAAAATGGGTTCAGGACATTATTTGGAGCAAAATGGTGAAATTTGGGAATTTTTGGGATTTTCTGTGATTTTCTAGGATTTATTTGGATTTTCTGGGATTTTGGAAATGATTAAACCTCTGGAAAAATCGGATGAACAGTGCCAGGCCGACCCACAGGAACAGTGCGGCTCGGCACTGTGCGGCCCGTGCGGCCGAAGGCCAGCACGGCCCACTCACGCGCGCGGCGCGCGCCCGCCAGGGCTGGATGGGCGACACGCGGCCCCTGGGCGGACGGTGGAGATGGCGTGGGAGAGGACGGCCTAGATTCGGGACGGGGTGATCGGACGGTGATGACGCAGGGAAAACGGGCAGAACGGATCGGTTGGATCAGGCGGTGGAGGGAGGCGGTGTTCAAGAAGATCAGACGGCCGAGAATCAAAGGGATCCTACGGCCGAGGTTAGACGGCACAGATGAGATGGACGATGGGGAGGCGGCCACGTCGTCTTCGTCTTCCTCTCGCCGAGAGTTCGCGACAGAGAGGCAGAGCGGCGGAGCGGCTATACTTCGGCGACTGCAATGGCCCCCAGTGACCGGGGAGGGTTCCACCGGGTGCGCCTCAACACAGGGAGCTCATTTTTGGGGCTGGGGAGGTGAGGGGGTCATCAGGGAGCGCAGGAGGCCGAAGGGGAGGGAATGGTTCCCCGACGGTGGAGGGGGTCACCGGAGTCGAGGGGGCCAAATCGGCGGCGGCCACACGATAAGGGGAGTGCGGGGCTCACAGTGGTGGCAGAGGTGGGAGCTGGGGAGCTGCGGGGAAGTCTGGCCACGGTGAGGTGCGACGGCCGGAGAGGGAGCTTCGACGCTGGGATCCCTCGGGCGATCACCTGGCCAGGGAAAAGCACCAACATGATCAGCAAGTAGAAGCGACGCTCCAAGCCAAAAGAATTGGAAAATGGCGAAGCGAGGAAGGGGATTGCCTCTTGGGGGTCGTCGGCGCAGGGGAGGAGGATGGTGGCGCTCGGGGCAACGAGGGCTCAATCGGTTGCACGAGGATGATCCTTGGAGTGGTGGGAGGGGATTGAGGGTGGTGGGAGAGCTCGGGAAGCAAAGGAGGAGAAAGGAGCCGGGAGGGGGCTTTTATACCCGAGCGGAGGGAGGGGGGTCCTTCGGGGAGAAGGCAACGGGCGCGGCTCTGGGGTCAACAGGGGCAGGTAGGGCGTCTCCTCCGCGGGATGGAGCAATGACCGGGGTGACGCCGGCTCTGCAGAGGGAGTTATGGCGAGGCGACGGGAGAGGGGAGCAGGTGAGCGGCGGCGTGGGCGAGGGCGCGTCCGCGCGCGGCGGAGGGGACAGGCGGAGGCTAACGGGTGGGGTCGGGTGCAGGGACGGGGCGATGCGTGGCGCGAGGGGGCGGAGCCTCCTTCGGACCGGGGGGCGGCGGGTTGCGCGGTCGGGGCAAAACCGCGGGCGCGGAGGGGCAGATCCGAGGGCGGCGCAGGCGGTCCGAAACCAGGGGCGGGCCACGGGCGCAGAGGCGGTGTGTCCGTGGGTGCGGGCGTAGCGCACGCGCGAGGGGAAAGCGGAGAGGGAGCGGGGCGCCAGCGGAGCAAGGGGGAGCGGAGGGAGGCGCTGGGCGAGGGAGAGAGCGGGGTCGGGGCGGCGCCAGCGCAAGCGCGAGAGAGGGAGGCGCCGGGAGAAGAGAGGCGGAAAGGAGAGGGAGGCGCCGGCGGGAAGAGGGAGGCAGAGAGAAGGGAATGGCGCCAAGGGAAAGGGAAAGGCGGAAACGCCAAAAGAGGAAGCGCATTCCGGGGAAGCTTTCCAAAAAGGGAAAGTTTCTAGATTTCACTCAAAAACTCAGCAAAAATTCACAAAAATTTTGGGGTTGAAATTTTGGGGTTTTTCAGTCTCTCCTAAACTAGATCCGTGCCTTACCGAGTAGGGCAGGCGATCGAAATGGAGAATTGATCTAAAACGAACAGTACGTGTTCAAATGCAAATCCAAGTCGATCTCTGGGGGATTGGAATCATACGATTCACAGCTGCACACCTTGGAAAATCAATGTACTCTCTCGTTGACGGTCATGGCCGACCCAGGGCAGTTTAAGCCCCACCGAGCAGCATAGAGCCGACCAACGCTGCCCAATAGTCAATAGAAAAAAAAGGCTTTTCGGTGCGTGCTCATGAAAAGCTGGGTCGTTTCTACTCTAGACTGGAGATAGTGAGTGAGACAGAGGGTTTAGAGAGAGAGAGAGAGAGAGAGAGAGAGCGCTAGGCTTAGATAGAAGATATGTGGGTAGAGACTAGGAAGCAAAGCAACAGATGGAGGAGGCAACGGGGCAAAAGTTGCACCTGATCAAGAACCACGTTTTGTCTCCCCTTTCGTTGCTCCATCTTGTTGTCAGGCCCACGCGCCTCTCTCTCTCTCTCTCTCTCTCTCTCTGAGAAATGCTTCTCTCTCTTCAAGAACGACCAAATGATTGTGTCCTGCAGCCGCGCACTCTCTCCATGTCACATCGCGTGTCCATTGGCGTGTAGTCGTCGCGCGCGCTTCCTGAGGCTGAGAAAGGAGCTACGGGGAGAGTCCGGCCGCCCTCACTCTTTTGGCGGAGTATCTTTTCCTCGCGTTGGCCGAAGGAACGCGTGAGAAGGACGCCATGAAAATGTTGGCGCTCTCGGCGAGCTAATTCGCACTCGATCGGGTGCACGCCTACACATGCATGCATGCATGCATGGTTGGATCCCTTCGATCGGGCGGCGCCTGCCCTAGCTAGCTGCTGGCTTTGTAGCGGATTTGTGGAACAGATTTAAGTTACTAGATTTTGTTGCTGTCAAAGGCAACTTGATTTCACCAGAAACGGTATGGTTCTAGCAGTTCTTTTTTTAAAAAAGTGCACTACTAGAGAAAAAGTCTGTCACACATGATTCAAAACTGTCATCACAGACAATCCAATATGTTTATGATAACAGGTGATTATCACAATCGACTCTCAAACCGTCTATGATAAATACAATACAGATGATTTTTCAAAATAACTGTCAGTGATATGTCAGATATCATAGACGGTTTTTAAAAATAGTTGTCTGTGATATCTAACATATCACAGACGGCTAGTACAAAAAACCGTTTGTGATATATAAGATATTACACATGGTTCTTAAACATAGCCATATGTGATATCTTACATATCACAGGCGGCTAATACTAATAACCGTCTATAGTATCTAATATATCACAAACGGTTTGGTGTTACAAACCATCCATGATAGCTATTTGAAAAGCTAAATTATTTTTTGTTTTTCAGCTAGCCTCAGAAAATACTACCCCATGCCCTCTAAAAACAAGCAAGCAGATCACATATATAACACACGATAATTATTACACAAATCTCATAAATAAATTAGACAACCGAATGAAGTACAATGAATTAATTGTTTGATTAAGTACAGCTAAGTGAATTACAATTGAATCAAATGTTTGAACATATAATCATTATCGTCGGGGTTGAACTCTCCATTCGGGTGAATGACCTCCGCCATCGAGAATTCGGAGAGTCTTCCTCGAACTTTAGTGAGTTTGTCAAGATCGAATGCACTTGAGTCAAATTACACGCCCTGTCGTCAGGCTTCATGATTGAGACTTTCCAGTTATGATTAAGACTTTCCATCCACGATTGATTTAGCATGCTAAATCAATGACTTCCTTTCCAAATCGATCGATGCCTTTTCGAATTAATGAATGTTAACGGGTTTGCCTGATATATTATATACCATTGCACTAGCACGCATCTAAAAGTAATCAAAGGCAGGGAGGCTTGGTGCCCAGAATACCATAGTGCCCTATTTCAGCGTTATATATATATATATATATATATATATATATATATATATATATATATATATATATATATATATATATATATATATATATATATATATATATTAATAATCACGAAATAGATATTGGCAGGTTGACAAATCTCTGGATATTTCGTCTTAGTACCCATGATTTCCTGCATATATCTGCAAATGTAGAATCCACATACGTTGTCCTATAGCTGCTGGTGACACTACAAAAATAGAATTACATACATAGGTATTGTCAGTTCTAAAGGCATTATTGCGAAGTGTGATATAGGATTATTGTATTGTAGCGGGTATCGAAAATTACGTCTTGTGTCATAGTATGGCGTTGGATTCCTTGTGTCTCCCTCCCTGAGCAACGTAAGTGCTGAATGACCTACGTGATTCTAAAAAGTTAGCCTCGATCATTGCAAATGAAGGGAAGACTATAATAGAATATGTATAGAGGAAATGAATTTACCTGTCAACTGCTTGTTGCACACGGGTGAAGCTGAGGTTGTTCCTAAGTAGGAAATCAAGGTATATTACCTTGCTACACTTTGGTACAGTCACAATCAGAATCTAGTGAGACCTAGTCATGTATATCGCTATAGTGATTAATCATATGTTCATGTCGCATATAAAGTACAAATAAAACGTGTATGCCTTGTTACTCTGAGCAAGCAATCCCATCGTTATGTAATCTTCAACGAAGGATGTGTTTTCCTTGATGGATTGCTCAAAGACTAAGTATGGATTGAGGGAACCCACCGGTTCTCGTTGTCACCAGACTTGTTGGATCAAGGATCTATACATAAGCAATGAGTTACACTACCACAGAAAAGTTCATCATAGATGGTTTGCAACTGTCATCATAGATGGTTTCTTGAACCATCTGACATCATGGGTCAGTGATAATAGGGGTTATTCACAACGGTTTTTGAACAGTTTGTGAAAACCATATCACAGATGGTTCGGAACTAGAATCGTCTGTGATCGTCCGTTATCACAGATGGTTCAAAACCAAGAACTGTCTGTGATAGGTGTACCAGAGCTAAAAAAGTAGGTAATTTTACCATAGTTTGGATGTCCAAAATTTGGGTAATTCTGCATTTTTACCATGACTTAGATGCCAAAAAATTTGGGATTCCAAGTCATAGCAAATCCAAACTATGGTAAAATTCGGACTTAGTCATCTCGTCTCCATCTCACACCCTCCCCTCCCTCTCTCTCAAGATTACCCCCACACACGACGGTTGGGTCCATGGCAAACAAAGATGTTCCCATTTCTTGATCTCATCCCCTACTTTTCCCATGATGAAAGAAACGAAGCAACTACCTCCTGATCCATTCTCGGCTAGATCCACCTAGTCACTCCTCCCGATCCATTCTCTATTGTATCCACCTAGCCAATCCTTCCCGACCTCGCCGCTGTTGCTGCACCCCTCAGGTGTTCCCTCCATCTGCGCCATCTCGTCTTCCTTGGGTGCTCCCTTCTCTACCTCTGTTCGCATCGTGTAGACCGCTGGTGGGTTGTTCACTTGCCAACCCCCTCGCTACGCAGGTCTCCTTCTAGTGCTCTCCAGCATGCGATGTTGCCTCGGTGCTCTCCTTCACTTCCAGATCTGCCTCTTCCTTTCTCAGATTTGGCTTGTGGCGAGCACCACTGTTGTCCTGGCGGTTGGGTAGGTGCCTTCAGTTTTGTGTGCAGCGTCCAGCCGACCATGCCATCACAGCCTTCGATGGTGCCTGCCTCGGTGGTGTCACTACCGCCAATGTAACGATAGCAGCAAAAGCCATGGGCCACCCTGTACATATCGTTGTTGCAGTTGTGGCCGTGAGGCACCAACACTGAGAGGCCAAGCACAGTGGGAGGCGCCATTTGTGGCAAGGGGTGAAGGTGGAGAAAGAGGAGGAGGGACGAGCAAGCATAGGTAGGGCAATTGGGTATTGTAGATGCTATAGGTGTAGCTATGGTGGGTGATGGAGGCACACGTGGAGGCCACCAGCAGATAGGAAGTGAAGGCAACGGTGGGGACGATAGGTATGCTTCGTGCAGTGACAGGCGAGGCCGAGGAGGAAGGTTGCACCATCATGGAGGATGAGGACGGCAAGGAGAACAACGGCATAGTGTTCAACCGCGCATCCTTCTTGAGGCTCCTAAGGAAGGTGTTGCTCGGGGAGACCAAGGAGTACTCTAAGATGTCCTACCTTTGCAACATCACCTACGGGTGGTGCCAGAGAGTGCTCACCACTCTGTGTGGGTGCACAGCCGACGGTAGAAGGATGGCTCGACTATGGAACCATCACAAGAAGAGGTAGAGGTAGAGGAGTCGCTTGGGCGGCTGGAAGCGTAGTAGTCAGTAGAGGTAGAGACACAGACTTAGCCAAAATTTTGAGCATCCAAGACATGGTAAAAATCCAGACTCAAATTTTTGGGCATCCAAGTTATAGCAAAATCGGATGGATGGGATTGAAGAAGAGGTAGGGAAGGAGAGTAGTAGAGGAGGAGAAGTGAGAAGAGAGAAGAGGAGATGAGGAGGCTCATAGAAGTGAGGCGTTGAGTTTGTCAAGGTTGAATAGTAAAATTAGTCTTCGAGTATCATGGCAAAGTAGCCCGAGTTGTGAGGAAATGTGCTTCTGTATATCTCACGGTGCATCCACTTTGCCGGTTTGACTTCCTGTTAGACCTCTACATGTACCATGCATGCAAAGCCCTTCAAACTAGTTCAAGCCTAGGTAATTGTGACTCAAAGACCAATTACACTCCGAGCTTGTACTTCCAGGGCCCAACAGGCACCTTAGTCTTCTTCAGTTGGACTTTAACATATCACTTTGATGCATCTTCGGCGTTGTCTCCATGGAAGCTAATGTGATGGCCTTCTAAAGCAGAGCTTGGGTGGAGCCATAGAGGGTTTTGTTTAACAGGCATGGTTGTGTGGAGATTGCGGCACAGAAGGGTCCAGGGTGACGAATGTGTGGACGGTATTCCCTAGTGTCATGATCTCTTTGTTTGGGGGCTTCTCAAGTGGGACGGTCCTAAAAATGTCATTAATCATGTCCACCTGGACCTTTGCGAAACCGGTCCCTAGCTGGCACTATGCACCCACGTCCCTAGCAGGCATGGAAATGCCATCCCCTATTCAACGTCAATGGGAATGGAGCCAACAAACCTGACTTTGAGGATGCATGGCGTGAGCTTCTACATAACAATACACGATGAGGTAAGGCATCCACCAGGTCATCTATATAGCATTCTAGAGAGGTAAATTGCCTGGATGACATCAATAGGTAAGTGGACATTGCTATGTTTAGAAAGTGATATGGACGCGCAGCTACTCTGACGTTGAGGGGGACTGGGTACCGCAATAACGGGGGTGGCTTGGGAGTTGTTGCAGACTTCTCTCAGTTCTTCCCTCAATGAATCTATCTCTCCTCGAAGTGAGGTAGTTATCTTCTCTCAAGGTGAGATAGATAGCTCTTCCTCAAATTGTGCACGAAGCTCCTATTTCATTTTTTCCTCGCACTTGGCCTTGGATCTCTTCCTACTCCTATACACCTCAGAGTCGTTTGGGAATCTGTGCCTTCAAGGTACGTAAACCCCCAGACCTTGCATGTGACCTGGGTGCTCCTTGTTTCTGAGGGCCGTGGATAGTATATCCTTCTCCTTGACTGCTTTAAAGGAGCCTTGGGAAGATTCAGTAGTCAATGTTTGCTGCAAGGGACAATCATATTATTGTAGACCTCATAAAGTTATGGACCTATTAAGAACTAGGTACTTTAACATATCTTACTAGACGTTGGGACATTTCCTCGTCTGTGGGATTTTCGAAAGAGGATACGCCCGAAGACATGGTTGATGACTTCGCTATTAACCAGTTTCGGGCGTGCTCGTTGTGATCCCGGCAAATGACGGGGAGGCCTCCGATCGGATTGCGACCTCATCCTGCATATTCCATTGTGGGATTTTACCTGTGTACCTAGTGGTGTCGAGTCTGTGGGCTGGGTGTTTTGTGCCTGGAGTGCCTTGTGCGTCGCACTTTTTTTTGTTAAAATTATATCATCGTCTTCATCCGCACAAAGGGCCCCATGTTTCTGGTGACAAGAAAGGATACCTCATGAAGGGTGTATGATCCTTGGTCATGTACTGCGTGATAAGCGTGCTCTTGAAGGTATTCCATGGTTTTCCCATCACAAGGAGCCCCTACCATCACACGTGTCCCTGGACTTCTTTTGAGATCTTGAAATTTCCACCCACAGCCACCTTTTCTCTCCATCTGTCAAAGCTTTCCAGTTTGCTGCGGTGATGGGGACCCATTGCCTTCCAAGTATCCCGTAGGTAGTCTAGAATGCTGCAGGTGCTTTCTTCAATTGTAGAGGGACCATATCTGAAGAGACCTCCATGATGGTCATTCGGCCTTCTTGCCTTTTTGATACTCCTTTGCCATGCTTAGTTACTCCGGTCTTTAGAGCGTTAGACCCATTCGGCGACGTCCATGGCGACGACGACGACTGTTCGGACGCCATCTCTCTTATAAGAAAAAACTAATTACAGTGAGTTGTGAGCATAAAAATTGGCACATGGTTGATCTTACAAGAAATAAGAACATTCGGCAGCGTATATTATTGCCGCAAGGTCTCTTTGCAATACTAATATCCCAAATCACACAGTCCAGTGTCTCGGGTTCTACACAGTAAGTTATTGCTGGAGTCTCTTCCTCCTCACCAGTTTGCATGTTGGGCTTGGTTGTTGTCTTAGGCGTAAAAGAGCATTTAGACTGCCACGCCCTTCATAAATGAATAGTGCGGCAGCCCAAAGGTTCTTTTATGTCTAAGACAGTAATCAAGCCTAACACACAACATGACGAGGAGGAAGAAACAACATTCATAACTTACTTTATAAAACCTGACATACTAAAATATGGGATTTGCTATTTCAAATAGATCTTGTAGCAATAACAAAGTGAATCACAGAGGACACTTGAATGTGTGATTTGCTTCATACCCTTTGAAGGTCTCTTTGGTATATATTATAGCTACAAGGTCATTTTGGAACACTAACATGCCATTCCAAATAGATCTTGTAGCAATAACACGACCCTCCCTTAAGGTTGTCTCTAAGAACTCCAACTCATTTAGAAACAACAATTTCAACAATTTATCTCTAAAATTATTTCCTAGCTATTTTTTTATTATTTTGACCACAACTTCCATCGTCATACACCCTCACAATTTGTTTCTCCCTCAACTAGGATTTTGAGTAATGTGACATGTATTTCTCAATAACTACAAGGCGAATATTAAATCACTGTACACTTGGCCTTGAAAGGGCATGAAGCAAATTAATTTGCCTCATGCCTTTTGAAGCCCAAGTGTATAGTGCTGTAATATTCCTCTTGTACAACTACTACTCCAACTCACAGTGTTTCATGCCCTTTTTTTGAACCAGCAGCCCACCCATAGAAGTAAGGAGAGGAGAGTCGGAGGAGGGAGACAACATTGTAGTGGAACTGAGACTCAGAACGCCAACCATGAGGACCATATGAAGGCGACATCTTTCACAATGACAAAGGACCACAATCCACATTTTCATCCGTGTGAGACCACACCAAGATCACCCCTAACAACCCTACCACTTCCAACCTAACACAAGTTGGCCCACCTTCCCTCCCACATCTATTTCCCTATTCCTTTTTGGGTTCCACATAAAAAAGACACTAACAGACATGGATGGATGTAACACACATAAGATAAAAAGTGGGGATCCATACCTTTGGGAGGAGAGACGACGGGGAGGATAGAACTCATGAACACATTGAACTTTGGTTCCAGCACACATTAACAGATATGGACAAATCTATCAGACATGAGGTAAAGAAGTGGGATTTGGGATCCATACCTTTGGGAGGAGAGGCAATAGGGAGGAGAGGCGGCATCGGGAGGAGAGGCAATGGGAAGAAGAGGCGGTGCTGGGAGGAAAGGCGAGGGGCCACCACGTCAGGTGAGGAAGGAGAGGACAAAGACGTCGGGTTCTACGATGGCCGTGGGGGACGAGGAGACGAAGGGGTACACAAGTGAGGAGTAAGGAAGCAAACCCTAGCAAGCGCCCTACTTATAGAATAACTATCATAGATGGTTCTATTAAAGAACCGTCTGTGATATTACTATCACAGACTGTTCCATAATAGAACCATCTGTGATATGCTACCATATCATAGACGGTTCCATCATGGAACCATCTATGATATGGTTTACATCACAGATGGTTCTATTTTAGAACCGTCTGTGATACGTATATCACAGACGGTTTGTGCCACTAAACCAACTGTGATAGTTCCTTCTTTAGCTACAATAAATCCGGTTTTTCAGCTAGCCTCAGGAAATCCTAGCCATGCCTTATGAAAAAAGCAAGCATATACAATCATAGATATAATTATTTCTTAATTATTGAAGCAATTACAATGGAATAATTCCTTAATTACATACCAAGTTTCTTATAATTACATTGGAATAATTTTCAAATAGATGTTCGCCATGTGGGATTATTATATTTAGCTATTTCCTTTTAAATAAAGCCATTCATGATGATCGACACGCATATAGCTTGCTTCATCACTTGGTTCTTCTTCGAGCCTGATGCCATCTCCAAATGGAGGCAACTCATTAAATTGATTATACTCTTCCTTATCCATGACATTCTCAATTCCGATAATTCTTCTTTTTTCCATGAAGAACTACGTGGCGTTTTTTATTTGCCAGGTCAGTTACATAAAAAGTTGAATAACTTGCCTCGCCAGTATGAATAGTTCACCTTTGTATCCTACACGTTCGAGGTCCACAGTAGTGACGTCGTACTTATCGACTTTTACACCCCGTGGGAGTTGGACCCAATGGCACTGAAATAGAGAGATTTTGAAAATTATATAGTCGAACTCCTAAATCTCCTCTACAAGCCTGTAGTAGGAGTTTGAGCCAGCGGTACGGAAGTGCTCATGAAATACATCTATGCGGACACCTGAGTTCTGGACTGTGCTGTTTCTATCCTGATTTGTTGTATAAAATATATTACCATTAATGCCGTATCCTTGCTATGTCACAATTATAAATTTTGGCCCTTTTGCCAATAATTGCAACATTTCACTTGACGACCTTCTAGTGAGTCGCACCTTCAACCATTTGTTGAATTGATGGTTGTGCTGTCTCGTGATCCAACCTCTGACTGGCTTGGATTCTCTTGGCGTAGCATGTCCTTGTGCTCTTCAATATACGGGGACACTTCAGTCATGTGTTGCAAGACCATGAAATGGGCTTGAGTGTACGTATCCAGATTGAGAGTTATTACTTTCCTTCCAATAGTCCCGATACGTATCCAGAATATATTAAAGTAAACTAGGAGTAGTGGCCCATTCTTAAATTGTAGCAAACTACAAATTAATCTAGATCAAAACCAAGCTATCATCTCTGTTTATTACAAGGCATATAATTAGAAGCAAATACTAACATCTAATCATTAAAAACAAATCAATCTACAAGCTAGATCTACAAGTGGCATGTTTTCACCAAACTCCCCAAAGCAGGCCGCCTCCTTTAATGTAGCACAATGAAGACAAATCTGTAAGGACCCCACTGGCTAGGTATTTAATAATGTGACATATCTTAGACACGTCCAATCGCAAATTGTCTATAATACATAATTATCACACACGGTTTTCATTAATAACCGTCTATGATAATTACTTATCACAGATGGTTCGTATTAATAACCGTCTATGAATACACGTCATAGATGGTTCTAAAGTAGAACCATCTGTGATAAATACTACAGATGATTTTAAATTCATTCTCATATACATTAATGCAAATTCAATAATGCCTCAGGAATAAATATGTACTACTTAGCTATTTTTTACTTGTCAGTAATGCCATCATATCGTTATACTGAGACCGTTCACATATGTAGAAGATAGTAAATACAAATTCAACTACTTGATTTTACATATGGCCAAACAACGTAGCTGGTCGCTTCTTACAAAAGATAACAAAAAAGTAAAAACCTTATTGCTTCGAAGTTTTTTCTAGTGGCGAAGGTAGCATGCTATCTCTGTCTTCAAAACTTTGTAGGCGATATGGTTGGCACCGGACGGTTCGAGATCATCAATGAACGAAACCCGAAATACATCACATGCTGACGCGCTCGTTCGAGTGTCTCCCGAATACCCTCCGACTGAATAATCAAGTCGAATTGAGTCCATAGGCTCTCTTTCCTTTCTTAAGGGGTCTCGGCAAGGTTAACTTGGTCGTCCGTCGCATCGACAAAGCACTCCAAGCGATGGCAAGCCTCCTGGAGACATGCAACATCATTGTGGAGGATCACGTCGATGGCGAGGATAGCTCGCCAGAAGTAGGAGACCAGTTGGAAGACGCGACAGAGGAGGATGTCAAGATGGCAAAAGGTGGCCTTCAACTACTTTGGCAAATCATCGGACATAGGAGGGAGGATACTATTGACACAGTGTCCTTCCGAGATGCTCGTCCAGGATGGCCAGATTGGCCATCAATGCTAGCAACAAGGTGGCGTAGGGAGCCATTTATTTGTGCTTAAGAGACAAGAAAGACAAGGGAGATAGCCGGCCGGCAAGATGCTCGTGCAGGATCAATGATGTGGGGATTAATCTCCAGTGGGAACAATCATTTGTATACAGCAAGGAATACATGCGGCACTTGAGACAAAGAGATGCATTGGGGAGCCAAAACAATTGAAGAAGGGTACATCGGGGAGATGAAGCGCCATTCATGCGTACAAATAAGTATCACAAACAGTTCCAACCACAAACCATCTGTGATACACAACTATCACAGACTGTTCGTATTAATAAACATTTGTGAACTATCACATACGGTTCTAATTAAAAACCATCTTTGATGTCTGCAATTATCACATATAGTTCGTATTAATAACCGTCTTTGAACTATCACAGATGGTTATTAGTAAGAACCGTATGTGATAGTTAGTATCACAAACGGTACACGATCACATTTGGAAAACTGTACGTGTTCAGCATGAATCGTCTGTGATGAGACGTCCAGTATAGCTCGTTTTGTAGTAGTGCTATGTCACGAATAATGCCCCTTGTGAAATTTATGTTAGATGTGTCCAGCTCACAAGCTATCGTTCAAGTCTCAGACTCGGATACTAGTGTCTAATGATTTTAGGAGTACAAACATGATGCCTTGGATGCCTATGATTAATTTCTAGCGTGCATGTGTAGGACGGGGTTAGGTAATGTGAGTGATATATGTTGAATGTGTGTGTCTACCTTATACTTGTTGTAAAATTTATGGTGTAAGCATATTTTCAAATTTAATTCCAGCAATAACAATCAAAATCCAAGCATGACAAATATGGCATATAAATGACTTAATCAACACAATAACATATGAATCATTTTAGTCATTGTAAACGAAACATATGCTCAATATAAATGTCATATATGATTTCAAAATTAGCATGGCGACAAGTATACAAGTGTATTTACATGCTAATCTCATTAAAAACTTAACATATATGATCAAAATCAGCATATATTCAACAGAATGATTTGAGTTATTGCTCTTAGATGTAGGGTTACTCAAGATTTCAATCTTGGCCGTCCCGCTACTTTGGTCTATACTCTTCTTAAATTGAATATGTCAAGTGAGATTCAGATTTTTGAGCTCTAAATAACAATTTGCCAATATCAACTTTAGACTATCATCAACTGTAGGACAGTGAGGAAAATGACAGCAATGGCAAAGATCTAGAGCTCAAATTTGAACATTCAATTTTAGTATCAAACCACAATTATCCTCATCGAGCATATGACAGACCCACAAGCATCTCTTTCTACAGCAGATCACCGAAAGAACAGAGATGACACTCACTATGCAGTGATATTCGAAATCACTTGAAATAACCGAAAATGGGCAAGGCACGCACACGGCGCTTGGTATAGCTTGGAATTAAACTCATTTTGCTCAACCGCATAATAGCTTCAAAATTAACATGACACAACTGTGAATGCCAAATATCATGAACTTTATTGCAGTGGGAAACATTGTAAATGTTTACATTATTCAAATCAAGAATGGATAAGCTGAACATGCCTCCGCCATTATAGCCTTTGCCCACAAAGCTACCAAATTTGGTCAAGATGACCTTATTGGACTCAAATACAAGCTTTATTCCTTGCCTGCACAGCATCGACCCGCTTAGGAGATTGCGAGTCATTGCAGGCACATACAGTACATCTTTGAGGATGAGTGTTTTGCCCGAGGTAAGCTTCAGGCAAACCTGTCCAATCCCATGTACTGTCGCGGCGGCTCCGTTGCCCAATAGGACGGATCCACCACCTTCACCCTGAAATGAAGAGAAACATGATCGGTCAGCACATATATGTCTAGTAGCACATGTATCAATCCACCAATCAATAGATGGACTTGCCATAAAGGCCTGAGGTACATACTCTTCCGAGCTGGAGCTAGCCAGCGCGACATTTACTTCAGCCTTGCGGCTTTTGTGCTAACCAGGAGATGGACCCCTGCCCTTCCGATTGCGGCAATGGTTGGCCTTATGGCCAGCCTCTCCACAAACAAAGCAGATGATGTCCTCCTTTTTCTTCTTCATTTTCTTAGGTTGGAGCTTGACTTGGGGCTGATTCTTGAATTATGGTTTCCCAGAGCCTCCAGTTCTCTTGACCTCCACCTGATGAGCTTGGACCTAAGCCTTTCCCATGCCGTCGCCGGCTCTGGCACGCTCTTCGACACTAATGGCGGTTGCCAGCTCATTGAGCGTCAAGCGCTCCTTTATATGTCTACGAGCGGTCACAAAGTCACGCCACGAAGGCGATAACTTAACCAGGATGACGTTTACTTGGAATTTCTCTGGCAAGATGCAGTCGTACTGACTTAAGTCACGTACATGGATTTGAAGCTCGTGGAGCTGCTCCATCACCGACCGCCCCTCTACCATCTTATAATTCAAGTAATTTGCAGTTACAAATGACTCATTTCCATTGTCTCCTTCAGAGTACATCTCATCAAGTTCGTCCTAGAGTTGTTTGGCATCGTTGAAGTTCACGTAGACGTCAAACAGCCGATTAGATAAGACTGCTAACAAACGAGCTAGGACCGAGTTGTTCGCATCCTCCCATCGCATCATTTCAGGAATTTCCAATGGAAACATTGGAGGATTCGAAATAACCCAAAAGAGTTTGAGATTAATCAGCCATAACTTTGTTTTAGCTTGCCAACGTTTAAAGTTGACACCGTCAAATATCTCCGGCTTAACGACATCTGACGATGAAGCCATTTCTTTAATTATAGGTTTTCTGGATTGTTGTAAAATTTGCGGTATAAGCATATTTTCAAATTTAATTTCAGCAATAACAATCAAAATCCAAGCATATGAATCACTTAAGTCATTGCAAACGAAATGTATGCTCAATATAAATGTCATATATGAATTCAAAATTAGCATGGCGACAAATATACAAGTGTATTTACATGCTAATCTCATTGAAAACTTAACATATATGATCAAATCCAGCATAATTCAACAGAATGATTTGAGTTATTGCTCTCAGATGCAGGGTTACTCAAGATTTCAATCTTGGCCGTCCCGCTACTTTGATCTATACTCTTCTTAAATTGAATATGTCAAGTGAGATTCAAATTTTTGAGCTCTAAATAACAATTTGCCAATCTCAACTTTAGACTATCATCAACAAATACTTTCGGCTAGCAGAGGAAACAGTGCCAAGTGATCACATAAACAACACTTAAATTAGTCAAATAACTTGATAAGCTTCCAGAATTTGGGATCACAATTTTGCAAGTTATGCAATAAGCCGAACTGACTAATCGAGGTGCAGACAACACAAAACTAGTGATCACAGCATATACATACTCCGAAAAATATTTAACTGTAGGACAGTGAGACAAATGGCAGCAATAACAAAGATCTAGAGCTCAAATTTGAACATTCAATTTTAGTATCAGACCACAATTATCCTCATCGAGCATATGACAGACCCACAAGCATCTCTTTCTACAGCAGATCACCGAAAGAACAGAGATGATACTCACTGTGCAGTGATATTCGAAATCACTTGAAGTAACCAAAAATGGGCAAGGCACGCACACGGCGCTATCCCAGAAAACCTAGCACCCCCCTGTGCAGCTCGCAGAAGAGGAGTGTGGTAGATGGAGATACAATGCCCCCTCCAGCCACGGGAAGTCGACGCCAGAGTCGAGGGTTAGGATTGACGCTGCACAAGACCACCGATAGCTCCGGCTGAGAGCGCTCGTGAACAACAAGAACAGATCACAAATCTCACACAAACACAGCTCAAGCCCAAGCCAAATCAACCACTAGGGGTTAACCCCAGACCTTTCCTTCCAGCCAAAATCACGAAAAGGCTCAAGGAAACCGCACGGGGAAAACCCTAGAAATGGCGATGTGCGCTCTACAGCTGACGACGATAGGAGATACCCCGGCCGGCGGTTCTCAAGGCTCAAGATCGAAGGAACACGGCGAGAGATTTGAGATCGGAGAGGGGAGGACTTACTGTGTTCGGATGCATCAAAGGAGAGGAGGAGCCCGAGCTTTATAGCAGAGCAGAGAGGGGGAAAGTTCGGAGGGCTGCGGTGTGGCTGGCGCCGAAACACCCACGCCGACGCCGCCTCCGTCGCCTTCGTATCCCCAAGACCCGGCCGCCGCCACTGCAAGCGAGAAGGCGGGATCCAAAGGAATCGCCCGTGCGCACCGGCCACAGGAGGAGACTCGTCTCCTCCCCTTATCCGCTCGATCGGCCCACCAACATGTGGGCCCCACCGGCCAGTTTTCCCTTTTTTTCCTTTTCTCAATTGGAAAATTCCCAAAGTGCCCTTGCATCACAACAATACTCTCTCTAAAAAAATAATTGTAGCATACGAAGTTCCCATTATGGCATGGCGAGTAGATGAAATAAGGAGAGAGAAAAAATCCTAAAACCGTTTAAAAGTTACTGTCTTTGCTACTTACTTCGTACAAGTTATTCTAATTTATCAAAATGGGTTATCTATTTGCAAGGTGATTAAAATTTCCTTAAGCATAATTGCATAAGTCACATTGTTTATCCATCGGATCATCATCATCATGTCATCAACGGAGCATTTCCATCACACCAGACACATGGGACCCAGTAGCTACTCCGTCTAAATTGACCTCTGTGAAATTTGAATTGTTTTCTATAAAATTCATATAAAATTTCTGTCGGGCCAATAAAATACTACAGTTCCATTAGGAATCACAGGGAATTTCCATGCGCCCTTTGCTATCCAAGATTATTTTGTGGGTGTGATCTACTTAATCTCCAGCAAGTGTCGAGAAAACGATTGTTCCAAGCCGAGCTCAACTTTTTCGCCATGTTTGGGAATTGGGACGATGTGACGCCGCCCACTAAGAGCAAGGCTAATAATATAGCCTTCAGCTGGCTATATGAACACTTACAGCCTACTTATCAGCCCATTCATATAATAGTTTACAGCCAGCTGAAGGCTGTATGACCCACCCCTTTCTCTCACAAAGTTTCTTGGTTCTTATGCTTCAGCTGGCTGTAAACTTACAGCCCACCTCTCTTCTCTCTCCTCCTCTCTCTCCTCCATCTCAGCATACAACCTACTAACATCCTCTTATTATACTTGCTCTAATGGCTGCGCTCGATTATGGGCCCGATCTCCAAAGCAATGGATTAGTTTAATTCAGCACATGCAGGTTAATTAGTACCGCTAATAATACGGTGTAGTACTAATGGAGAAAGGAAGAAGAGGCTGACTTATGACTTTTGATTTAAAATTTTAAATTTTTACGATCGACTTATGACTTTTGATTTAAAATTTTAAATTCTAGCTGTTTATAAGAGATATTACGGAGAAAGAGACACTCATGTATGATTTTAGTTGATATAGATATATTCGATACAATATCTATTATAATCGACTTGTACACTTTACATTGAAAAAATACATGTTTAAAAGTTAGTTATAGTAATGTAAACTAAAACTCGTAAGCTTAAAAGAACTTGACCACTAATGATGAGATGGAGGTAATGGTGAGATGGATGGATAGGAATCGGATATGATGATGACGACGATGGCACCACCGGCACCCATTATATACGCACCTAGGACAGGAATGGAACGGTGGTGGGACCGGCCATGCCCTTTGATATCATCATCACCATGCCATTATGACATGCGTGATGCCTAGTTACATACTCAATTTACCCTTTCACTCCTCTAGAAGAAGAAATAGATAATTTTTTGTTCGGTCGGAAAGCCTCCTTATTACTATCGTCATTTTCACTTAAAAAGTGCATTAAACAGAGAAGAAAGAGAGGAAGGTTGTGTACATGTTAGAGTTAATCTAGTTGTCTTCAAGTTTAATCGAGTCCACAACCAGGGTATGTCTAGACCACGACAGGGTATGACCTCGGCAAGTTGGTTCAAGTACTGTAGCAGTCGTAGTCGTAAAAGTACTGTAGTAGTCGTAATCGTAAATCAAGTAGCACTCGGAGATGAGTACTGAAGTCGTAAGAGGTTAGGATTCAGAGTCCGATTGTAACTAGGATCCATAGCAGTCGTAAAAGGAAAATTAAGATGTGTCAGTGTAGGACTCAGCGTGGGATGCCACATTGGTTATGGAGTCTTATATGTTGCTTCTCTATATAAGAATAACGAAAAGGACGTAGACGTATTGCATCAAAAAAGAAATCAATCTGTATTTACTTGTGTTCGAGTGCGTGATCTTAAAGTTCAAGTTCATCGCTCATCTAGGCCTTGGGCAAATTCCCTAACAATTGGTATCAGAGCTTGAGGGGACGAAATGATGGCCGGCAATGCTGGTGATCCATTGAAATCAGAAGCACTCTCAAGACCACGGGCAACGAGCCCGATTCATCGAAGATAGGCGTGTTCGTCAAGCTAATGACAAGAAGCGCCTCAATCCCGATTCAATACCCGATGTTGAGCAAAACAAATTACAGCATATGGACTGTCAAGATGAAGTTAATCTTGCGTTCACTAGGGGTATTATCGGAGGTCGAAGATGGAGACGATGACGGTGACAAGGATCAAGACGCAATGGTGGCCATCTCACAAGCGGTGTCAAATGACGTGATGACATCAATCACCGAGAAGAAGATGGCGAAAGAAGCCTAGATCGCACTCATGGAGATGCGAGTATGGAGTATGCGAAGATTGTGTCAAAAAGGCATGTGCTAAAGCGTTGAAATAGCGACTGAACAAGTTGCAGATGGGAGACTTAAAAATGATCATCGAGTACTCCATGAAACTCACCACACTGGTGGGTGAGATCCGTTCGCTCGGCACGAAGTGGAAGAGAGTCACATCATCGAAAAATTGTTCAGTTCTGTTCCAGATCAATTCCTCCATATTATCAAAATGATCAAACCATTCGATGATGTCACAACGATGTCGGTCTCGAAGGCGATCGGTCACTTTAGAACCTTCGAGGAAGGACTCTAGGGTTGATGGTACTCGAAGGACGGAGGAGATAATCTACTCTTTACCAAAAACAAGTGGGAAGAGAGGAGCTTGAAGACTAAGAAGAATGAGGACTCAAGCAGCGCTCAGAAAGGAAGGCGTAACGAAAGAGGTCAGGGATGCAGTCGTGGACAAGGCGGAGGTCAAGGTGATGGCGATCGCATTGTCTGTGAATGAATGCTGCCAAACTCCAACAAGACAAAGGTCAAGTGCTTCAACTGCAACGATTATGGGCACTTCATGAAAGAATGTCCAAAGCCAAACCGAAGAGCAAGGGTCAATCTTGTAGCGAAGTAGAACAACGAAGATCCTCAACTGCTGATGGTCGAAGCATGTGAACTCATCCATATAGTCCCGATACCTGAAAAGAAGGAATTCTTGCATGAAGACAAAGTGTTGCCGAAGCTTAGCGGCACTCAAAACAATACTTAGTATCTTGATACCGGCGCAAGTAACCACATGACCGGCTGCAAGGAGAAATTTGCTGAGATTGACATAGCGGTGAAAGGCTCAGTTAAATTTGGGGATGGTTCGGCTGTGGAGATACAAGGAAGGGGCTCAGTACTGTTGGAGTGTTCTACGTGTGAACAATGTATCCTTATGAATGTTTACTACATCTCGAAGCTGATAAGTAATATAATCAGTCTCGGTTAGCTAGATGAGAATGTAGTGGTCGAAGGAGGAGTGATGTCGTTCTTAGACAGATCTCGCAGGATGTTGGCCAAAGTGAGTAGATCAAGAAACTAGATGTATGTGCTACACATCAATCTAACTCTTCCAGAGTATCTTCTGCCAAGAAGCATGGAAGAGACATGGCGATGGCACGCTAGGTACGAGCATGTGAACTTTCATGCTCTAAAGGATCTGGCTCACAAGAAGGTGATGCATGGGATACCCATGATTGAGCTCGTGGATCGCATTTGCGATGGTTGTCTAGTTGGTGAGAAGCATCAGAACCCGTTTCTGACCACGTCTCTTTACAGAGCAGTCATTCCTCATGAGCTATGGCACGGTGATATCTACAGGCCAATCACTCCGACCACACATAGAGGAAATCGATACTTTCTGTTATTGGTAGATGATTGTATAAGTTTTATGTGGCTGGCGTTACTCTGAAGCAAAGACGAAGTATTCGAGGCATTCAAGAAGATTAAGGTTGTAGCCAAGATAGAGAAAAATCTCAGTCGAAAAAGAAAAGTTAAGATGTGTCTGTATAGGACTCACAGCGTGGGATGCCACATTGGTTACGGAGTCTTATATATTGCTTCTCTATATAAGAAAAATGAAAAGGACCTAGGCGTATCACATCAAAAAAAGAAATCAATCTGTGTTTACCCGTGTTCACGTGCGTGATCTTAAAGTTCAAGTTCATCACTCGTCTAGACCCTGGGCAAATTCTCCAACAGTACATAGGCTATGATAATGGTAAAAACTTTCCTTTGATCTATATGTTAGCTGGCTGTGGATGCGATCTAAGGGCATTTTAAATGGTGCCACGTAGGTTGTGTCTTGCCCCTGCAACATAAGATGTGGGATGGCGTGGAGGACAGGAGGATCCTTTCATGCAGCATAAAGTTGAAGAGATAATGATTTTCAAATTAGAGCACAACCATCTCCCATAGACAAATTTTGTAGGACCTTAGCATGACCAACAGTACAACTCTATTTACCATCAACATGAAGGACATGGCGGATTGGTCACGACAATCTCGATGGGTGGCAATCATGCGGACATGTCGACTTGGTGATGACGACGACAATTGGGTAGAAGAGGGGACAGGTGGGAGTGGAGGCATGGTGACGAACGAGGAGGCGGCCAAGGAGAAAGCATCTTTCTCAAGAAAAGGCTTGAATTGTACTATCTATCCTTATCTGTGTGTAAAATGAATTCAGTTCTACCCAAGCCCGAAGGGTGAGATTCAGGGCGGTAGTGGGAGATTTTTGGGGCATGGTGGCAAATCGAGGACAATGAGGAGGGCGGGAGAAAGAGAGGTGGGGAAGATAAACAGCGAAGTTAGGGTATAACAGGTGAGGTCCATGATAGAATATTTTGGGATATTATTTCTTGAAAATATGGTATGGAGTGTGGGCTTGTCTCTAATGTATGTGGGTTGGAGAGGTTGTCTCCTAAGGTTGTTAATCCCTAGCTAACTTGGAGAGGTTTAGGTATATAGCCCAAAGAGCTAATTAAGGACCCAACACCACTAGTCATATACTGGCATACAATGGTAGATGATACGAATCTATTGAAGCTAGAGGGTCACAATAGCCAATCAACCCTCTTACTATGACCTATACAAGCACTACTATAAAAGAACATATACTGGATAGCTACATCACAGATGGTTCCTATGAACCATTTGTGCTACAACTATCACAGATGGTTTATACTAACAATCGTCTGTAATATTTTCACTGATGATTATTTATACAAACCATCTGTGATAAAGCAAGATATCACAGACAGTTCGTATTAATAACCGTTTGTGAAAATATCGCAGACGGTTGTTAGTATAAACCGTCTGTGATAATGCAAGACATCACAGACGGTTCATATTAATAACTGTCTATGATAATTCATAAATATTTATTTATAAGAACTATCTGTGATAATGCTAGATATCACATACGACTTTTAGTTCGTATAGCAAACCATATCTGATATGTGCATTATCACAGACGGTTCGTATAACAAACCATCTTTGATAATGCCATGACACCGATCCGTGGCATCTTCCCCAAGATTCTGATCTCACCACTCCATTCTCTCCGCATCGAACAGCAGGCACCGGTTCCTTCCAACTCTTGCCTCTTATTAATTACTCCCCTGTCTCCTTCACTCCAAGACGCATGAGTTCTACCGGCTGCTCCAAGATGCATGAGTTCTACCGGCTGCTCTTAGCTAGTTCATCCACTCCTAGCTTATTCCTTGACAATACCGACTACCGCCGTGAGCTAGCACCTCCGTTGTGACACCACGGTCTACTGCACAAGACACTCTTGTCGTAAGTTTCGTAAGAGTGTCTTGTGCAGTGTCACCGTTGTGACAGAAAAGTGACGCTACCGCCGCCTCTCCTTCATTGCAAGGCACCATGGAAGCAGCTAGCTACCAAGATGATGCTCAAGTTGGCATCAAGGACATCCAGCTCGCGCGCTGTTAGGATCTCTCCTTCTTCTATATTTTTGCTATGAGTTCGTAAGATTAGGAGATGTGCTTTTGCCATGTTTAAGAGTTGGGCTCGTAGGATTAGGAGATGTGTTCTTGATATGTTCTTTTTGTGTTAGATGGGTAACCTGCTCATTATCTTGTAATGTTGTAATTATGGATTCCAATGGAATGTGCTGCTGTATTTGCTTGTTTTCAAATAGCATAGCTAATATTTCTTAAAGCTAGCCAAAAAACAAAAAAAAATATAGGTCTAGTATGAATTATCACAGACGATTTTGTGATATAAACTATCTATGAAGAACTATCACAGACGAATCACAGACAGTTCTATATTACAACCGTCTATGATACTCGCCCATCACAGACGGTTTTTACTTCGAGTCGTTTGTGATGTTAGAGTATTACATATGGTTGTAGTTACAAACCATCTGTGTTGTATTTATCACAGACGGCTCACAAACTATCTATGATAACCTCTGACTATCACTGACCTATAGATTCAGATAGTTTAAAAAACTATCTATGATGGCAGTTTTGAACTGTCTGTGTAAACCCTTTTTAAGATAGTGAAGGCCACCAATGTAGCGCAGTGGTTGAGGTCATGATCAGTTCAAATATCTTTCGATCTCCTTAAAATTAAAGACGTGTAGTTCACCCTATGTATGCTCTTTTTTTCGTACGATCTGCGTATAGTTGATCAAGTCAAAGGAGTAGATATCGTTATATCAGCCATGGATAGAGCAAGATCAGTTCTTTACACGTTGATAGGAGCAAGTACCCCTAGCAATCAAATAACTACTGTTCACGCATATTTGCACCCATTGAGTATCTTAAGGTATCCTTTAGCAAGCATGTTCTTTCTAGTCTCGAAAAAGGAGGTAAGAACTACAAGAGAAAAGTGCTTTACATTCTCTCGGACTGCTGGATGTCCTGCGTGCCAGGTTCATGTTTTTGCTTGTACGGCAAGGAAAGGAACCCTTATTTGCCTTAAAGAACACAGCAGGTCAAGAAAGAACAGAGCACCGTCTCGATCATTATGCTTACCCGCTTATGGGAAGTAGCATTCATGCTATTTTGCCCCTGCATATGGGAAAAGCAGCGGCAGCATATTCATTGGTTATCGCAAGTATAGTAGGATGTGTGTATGCACGCAATGCATGGTTTGGTTTGGTTTCCTTTCCATGCTCTAAAAGTAGGGTTAGAAAGTATGTCCTACTGGTAAGGTGGACAATCACAGCCCTGTTCTTCACCTGTTTGGTTGTTAATTTATTAGCTAGGCTACACAGCATTGTGTATTGATTGTGTTCTGCATGCATGCTCAATAGTTTCTGCTTTGGAGGAATTAGCAGTGATGGGTGGTGCTCTGTGCCAAGGTGATGTAGTTTTGAAATGGTGTAACTTTTGTGCTCCTGCTAGGTTTACATTGCGATGCAGTGACTATCTCTTGCAAATTGCAAGTAAGCACAAAGATTGAAAATAATGCGCATACCTGGCAAAAGCACCATTGTTGATGCCGTTCTAATTGATTATGGGCAATGTTTCAACAACACAAATGAGAAAATAAAATCAGATATAAAACCAATGATCCAACCCATTGATAATTAACCATAGGTGGCTACGTGTTTTTGTTACTGTGATTGTGTGACTTTTATTTAGTGAAACACAGAACACTCTTCTCTGATTATCACGCAAGGGCTTTTCCTGTTTCAAAAAAAAAACATGACAGTCCTGCGGCCGGCCTTTTACACCTTCGATGCATCAAACTTAAATTTTTTTTTCAGTCGTGAAGAACGGGACTTTCCGAAGAAGCACTTGCTTGTAGAGATAGTATCAGGATGATCTCCGACTGGAATGCCGATCATGTCATTGAGGAGACAGATTACTAGTATCTGGCCAACCTTTCGTATCCGGGAGGTGATCATCGTTCTGAAATTGCAGCAATTCTGAATGAAATCCAAGAGTTTAGCCTTTTATTCTCTTCTTCTGATGTTGTTCATGTAAGGCGGATGGCGAACTCGGTTGTGCACTTGTGCGCCAAGCAAGCATCCCCAAATAGAACAATGTGCACTTGGTCTGATCGAGTACGAGTCTTTCTGCTGCAGTGTTTGCAGCATGATTGTAATTCACAACCTTAACGAAGAGAATTGCTCTTGGCCTAAAAAAAATTAACAGGTTTTTTTTTCACTTGAAGTCTATAGAAGGTGGCTTAATTTTTGTTTTGACCGGAGCTCACCGTCAAGTAAAACCCGATTTGCTGCAGGGAAGCCTATACTAGCAGTGCTGTCGGGTAAAAAAAAGCCGATTATAACCTCTCAAAAGTAGAGCCCAGTCCATCACAGGTTCACCACACAAAGGTCTCCTCGCTATAAACCAACAGATTTCCAGGGGAAACAAGAAAAAATGGCCCAGTTTAGAATCCCTGGTCTCTGGCGGAAATTGGCCAGTCATGCAAACAGATGATCGCAGAATCAACAGAATGCTATCATGATTCATGAATCAACTGGCCCTGTTTAGAGTCCCAGGCCTCTGGCCTGTTTAAATGGTTCTACTACAGATGCCTGTTGGCTTCATGGGGCAGGCCTGACTTCTCTTTAGTTTTTTGTAGCTTTTAAACTATTTATAAAAATATAGAGTAACAAAAACTCATTTGTGATTTTGACTAATATAAATAAAATCACTACAGTGTATACTACATTTAACTTGTAGACCTCACCTTAAAAAAATACTTCGTTTAAAAACTAGTTACCGTAGAAAAACCAAAAAAATAATTTTTTAAACCTAAAAAGAAGAGGCATAACTCATCTACTGAGCGGTTTGCTGAGAACTATAATAGCGAAGTGCCAGCAGCACTACCAGCTAGCCAGTGACTGATTCAGTATAATGCATGACTGTTGCCTGATACAGAATTACAAAGAAAATTTACGGGAGGCTATTATTAGAAAGGCAACTTATTCCGAAAATTCTTAAAGACAAGTAACCGGCTAACTCGATGTAACTTGCCGCCTTTGGAGATTCAGTACCAAAGCGTTGCAGTTCACAGCCACACGCATAACTGCGACAAAAAAAAATCACACGCATAATTACAAAAATAGGTAAGACTGTACAGCAACTTCTTGGCAGTTTTTACTGAAGATTTCCTGGTGCTGGGCCCAGCACGAAGCAATCAGTACTGATTTTCGTGACATCATGTTATTTATGAATGACGAGTGAAATGCTTACAATGTGTTGACTAAACTAAGGAATCGCCATCCCCTTCGCCAAGGATGGCTGGCCTTCGTCGCCATCATCCATCTACTCAAATAAGATAAGTTTACTGAAAACAAGCCTGTTAACCAGCCAAGCTGAGCAAGATTTCTTGGAGGCATTACAATTGTCCTTCTGGTCCTGATAGGAAGGACATGATACCAAACAACAGGAATAGCACTCCACTCGACAATTCAACCTACAACACGATAAGCATCACATCAGATGCAGGACATTTCAGCACTTCATGGGGAGCACAAAAAACAGAGTTCAAACAATTATTCCTACCATCTTCTCAGATATCTGAGAGGCCAAGCTCTTCCCTCCAATAACAGCAGCGGTAGTGCAGAATGCTTGTGCTCTAAGCACGGTAAGAGGTTTTATCAGGAAAACACAATAAACCATCTAAACAGAGTATAGGGCAACAAAAGAAGCAGCTCGTACATGATTCCCCCCAGGACAACACCAAATGGGTTTTCATCGGCAGCCAAACCAATAGTAGCAATCTGAGAACAGATTCAGCAATTTAGCAGAAAAGATTATACCGCAGGGGTCTCCCCTACTGTTTCCAATTGAAAAAAAGCAAAAAAGATCATCTATTTATGACATTGACAAATGCTTTTCAAACATATAAGTTAGAACAATCTTTTTATAAAACTTACCTGGCTTTTGTCACCCCACTCACCAAAGAATGTAATGGAAAATGCCTACAGCACACAAATCAATGTGCATGTTAATATTCCAGCGAAAACACAAGCATCATATTTTTGTCAATCATTTCTCCCATATAATCGGCTGTTGGCACCTTTATAAAAATTGGTGAGAAGAACTGCATGAGAAATGGTCTTTGCTGTTTCTTCGTATCATCATTTGCCTAACATTGACAAAGGTTGAGTTGCACATCCAGACAAGCATACAAATTCAAATTAATATATGATAGAAAAATAAAGGTGGATAGCTGAAAATTGGTACACAAGGCAAGATTGCCCTCAATAAGCAAGCTTTTCTTAACTGCCTGTCAACTAAAATACAATTGTTCTCCAATATCCACACAAGCAATGAAAAGAAAAATATATGTGCAGATGAGCAAACCTAAATGTTTGGTTTTTTCTAGCCACTATCAGATGAAACAGATCATGTATGATAGACTGCATAGATGATAAAGTTCAGATAAAGAATACAGGGCTAGCAAGATATACATCAAAATCATATATATTGGTAGAACTTATGTAAGACACAATGCATGCATAAGAAACACATTCCACTAGAATTGCCAAAATTTGGCAGTGTTGATCAAATTTGGCATCCATTTGGTTTGATACCAAAATTTTGGAGTGGTTCCGTTTTAATTGGCTTCTTAGTTCATTCTTGCCAAATTTTGGCCAATTCATGGGCAACCCTCAGGGCGGCGGCTAGAAAAGCGGCAGCATCACCACCCCCTCCCCTGAGTCCCCTATGAGGCAGTGGCAACTAGGGGTGTGGAGGTGGCGACCCGGAGGTGGCAGCGCCGCTCCCAGGTGGCGACCCGAAGGCAGCAGCGCCTACGCAAGGGCGCGGCAGCGTCTGCCAGAGGCGTAGAGCAGTGTGGAGGCGCGGCGACCAGGAGGGCCGAGGCGGCGGCGGCGTCGCCGGGGCTACGGGGGTTGGCCAAGGTGGCGGTGAGAGGTCCTGAAGCCAAAGGTGGCCGAATCTGGCGCGGGGTTCCCAGATCCGGCGGCGGAAAGGCCGGAGGCAGCCAAAGATCCGACTGGGCGGCGCAATGCCTCGGAGATGAGCCACGCGGACTCGCTCTCCCCCTCCTCGCAGACGATGGCGGCACGCCTCTCCTGCTCCGAGCAGTGGCGGCGGTCCAAGAAGAGGATGACGGCGGCGGCTTGTGATGTGGAAGATGAAGACGATGCGGTAGCAGCGTCGGGTGTGGGAGACGGCCGGATCCAGGCAGGACTTGGCCTACGGCGACCGGATCTAGGCACGTCAAGGTCGGCGGCGGCCCAATCCGAGCTGGGTCCACAGTGTGGCAACGAGGCAAGGCCGGGTCCGTCTGGATCTGGGCGTACAGTGGCAGCCAACGCGGGCGAGATGGCCGTGGGCGACAGCGGCGGCCAGATCCAGAAGAGGCAAGCGGCGGCGGCGGTCCAAGAGATGGACGGCCCGACGGCTCACCGGGATCCAGGCGCGGTGAGATCCGACGGCAGTCTAGCTACGGCCAGCGAACACGAGCATCAAGGTGGCGGGGGATGGCAACATGCGGCTGCGTCAGCGACCGGGGAAGAGTTGGGCGCTCCTAGGAGCGAAGATCGCTCCTCCTCGGGGCAGCAGATGCGGAAGTCAAGTAGAGGCTAGGAGGCAGCAATGACGGCTACAGTAAACCCTAGCTCTAACTTTTGCTCTGATACCATATTATGAATATTGTGTGTATATTGAAGAAGCTAATGGGCAATATATATAGGGAGTACAAAGGGATATTACAGAGGAATATACCATATACGGATAAGGAAAGCGAGGCATATAAGGAAAGAAATAATACAATTCCTATTCTACCTCTAATACCCTTAACAACGCTAAGCTTTGGCACATACTAGAATGGTATTGAGAGACCAGGTGGTCGTGACTCCATGTGAATGATGAGTAATTGACAAAGGTTTAGGATAGTCGAGTTTGGTTTGAGTGGTTCGGAGTCGAGCCGTTGCGTGGCGCAATCGGGCTCGGTCGGACTTTGGTCAAACTTGGTCATTTGGGCTTAGGATGTATATTCTAATGTTTCGACAGGTTTGGACTTCGTCTGTGGTAAGTGTGATGGTATTTACGTTTTCATGTGTCGAGCGGTGTTATTTGACGTGTTTTCTTGTCTGTGTGACTGCAGGACGTCGAGTTGGAGTCGTGGCGAGACACGGTGGACCGGACTAGGCGCAGGTGGCGCTGAGGTCAGAACGGTCGGGATGTGTCGAAGACGACGTGGACTCGAGGTGGTTGCGAGGCGTGCGAGGCAAGGAGCGCGGAAGCTTCCCGGAAGGTGCAGGAGGGGCGAATCGGGAAATTCGCAAGGCTGCACGAGCGGGAGCGGGCTCCGTTGGACGTAGCGGGCGTAACGGGGCGGAGACCCGTTAGCCAAGCGCTATAAAAGGAGAGGAGGGGCTGCATGCCCACTTGAGCACTTGTGATAGAATTAGGGTTTTAGAGTCAAAAGAGGCTTTAGGAAGGTTGTTTCCTTTAGCTCTTTAGTTGGTGTGATTTGTTGGTAGAGGCAGAGTGTGCTCCCTCTGTGTCTCTACGATGGTTTCTATGTGAGTCTCCTCTCTCTGTGTGTTCTTCCTCCCAAGAAGTGGTGAGATTCTTGGTGTTCTTGAGGATTGAGAGGTAGATGAGGGATTGAGAGTCTTATAATCATTCCTCTTGTATCAATCGGGGTATGGGAACGTAGCTCAGTTGTAATCCCTGAATAGTTGAATGAAATCTGAAGTTTGCTTCCCGTGCTCTGTCTGTTCTTCGTTCTTCATTTGCATGATTTCTTGATTTTTGTTTTTTGAGTTCTTGATTGCTGGGAAGGCCCAAAATGGGTTGCTCTTTGATGGGATAGTGCCTCAAGATCATTTGATCAAGTTTCCCAAGAGCAAACCTCTTTTAATCTCTGTTTTGGCTTTTTGGGTTGCTCTGTTCTTCTTTAGCCCTTCTAGGGTTTTTGATGCTGTTCTTGTTTCTCTTGAGGGAATGGGCTGAGATTTGGCATGGAGAGTCCTATGGCTATTGCTAACATATCTGCAAAGTCTCTTAGCCATAGGATCAAAGGTTTGAAAGCAATTTGATTTTTGGCTCGGGTTGTGCAAAAATTCAGATTTTTACCTATAATCTGAAATTCTTGCTTCTTGGTTTGATTCTCTTGTTTCCCAAGGTCCCCTTACTATTTAGTATGTTGTAGTAAGGTCTTGGATCAAAAAGATTGAGAGCAAACCTTCTTTTTAGCCAAAAATCCGAAGTCTCAAAGTTTCAGCCTGAAAATCATGTTTGCTGTTTTTCTCGAGAGGTACTACCGCTCCTGGAGAGGAACTACCGCTCAGAGGTACTACCGCTCCTGGAGAGGTACTACCGCTCCTGGAGAGGTACTACCGCTCTTGTTCGGACCAGTCCGAACGTCTCCGGCGAGAGGTACTACCGCTCGGTATTGCGGTACTACCGCTCAGAGGTACTACCGCTCGTCACAGCGGTACTACCGCTTGCAGCCAGACTTGCGCTGAATTTGTTTTTCTTGATTGCTTCTTTCTGGATCTGGTTTTTCCTTGTCTCTGTGATTTCCAGTGAGGGCTTATTTTCTATCTTCATAGCTTCCATAGCTATTGGAGAAGAAGCTTAAGTGAGGATACTTGTTGGGGGCGATTTTTAAAGATCGACATTCACCCCCCCCCCCCCCCTCTGTCGCCATTTCGGTCCTTCAATTGGTATCAGAGCCGGTTAGCTCTTTTCAATAGATCTTAACCGGTCTCAAGAGCCATGGCGACGGACAAGTACTCGACCAAGCCTCCCGTCTTTGATGGCCTGGATTACCCCTTCTGGAAGAGCCGAATGGAAACATACATCCAGGCTCAGGGGTATGCCATTTGGCGGAAGGTGAAGGTCAGATTTGTTGTTCCTGCCGATGAGAACATTAATGCTGGAAATATGCATGATGTTGAGGCAAACGCTAAGGCAAGGAACATCATAATCCAGGGCTTGAGTCGTAGCGAGTTTGACCGCATATCTCATCTTTCGTCCGCCTTCGATATTTGGGAGACCCTCGATGCTTACCATGAGGGCACCACCCAGATAAAGACGGTGAGACAGGACCAGTTCAAGCGAGATTACAACAAGTTTGAAATGCTCGCTGGCGAGTCCCTTGATGAGTGTTTTGCGCGCTTTCACAAGATTCTGAGCAACCTCCGAGCGGTCGGTCTCACATACCCCGACTCGGATAACGCTCGACAAATGCTCGCTGCACTCGACCTTCGTGTTTGGGAGATGAAGGTGACTACCATCAAGGACACTACGGACCTCTCGACTTTGACTCTTGATGCGCTGTACTCGCGTCTCAAGACTCACGAGATTGACATTGTCTCTCGCAAGTCGAAGTCACAGTCGATGGCTCTAGTCACAGATCCCAGCTCGGCTTCTGGTCCCTCTTCTGATTCTTCTTGCGGTTTCTCCCTTGCTGCTCTCTGTGACATAACTGATGATCAGTTAGAGCAGCTTGCGGATGATCAGCTGGCCCTCCTTGCTCGAAGATGAGTAAAGTCCATTACCGGTCCTTAAACTTTTTATGCTGTGTCATCCCGGTCCATAAACTTTTAAAGTGTGTCATCCCGGTCCTTAAACTTTCAAAATGTGGCAATTTCTTTTGAAAGTCTTATGGACCGGGATGACACAGCATAAAAAGTTCACTGCTACAACTACATAGGATATTGCCACACTTTGAAAGTTTAAGGACCGGGATGACACACTTTAAAAGTTTATGGACCGGGATGACACAGCATAAAAAGTTTAAGGACCGGTAAAGGACTTTACTCCTCGAAGATTCTCCCATGCTTACAAGGGGAGGAGGGACAGAAAGAGAGGACCCGTGATTTGCTTCGAGTGTGGTGGCCCCAACCACATTCGGGCAAACTGCCCCAAGCTGGAGAAGGGCAAGAACGACTACGGCGGTTCAGGCAAGATCGACTACACCGACAAGAACCGCAACAAGAAGCCTCCAGCTCAGACGCCGGGAAAGAAGAAGTTCCACGACTTCGGGAAGGCCAAGAAGCTGTTTCACCGCGTCCTCACCGCCTTCGACGACCTCGACCTCAGCGAGGTGGAGGGATGGAGCGACGACGACGGGACGGGTGACCAAGATCCCAAGAGCGGCGACGACTTCTCCGGCATGTGCTTCATGGCCCTCGAGGGCGAACTCAGCGACAGCGAGCTGTACTCCGACTCGGACGAGGTATGTCCCTCCTATGACCAACTTAATGAAGCTTTCCTTAAGCTAGGAGGATTTCATGCTAGATCTAGAGCTAGATGTAGCGAGTTGGAGAAGGAAGTAGATAGACTGTCACGGGAGCTTACTTCACTTACATCTGCTCCCTCCCGTGACGACTGTGATACATGCTCTGCTTTGCTGGTTGATATGGAGAAGTTAAGTACCTCGCATGATAGTGTGTCCTCCGAGCTTGATTCTATTAAGGTGGAGAATGTTAGTCTGCTTGCTGAGTTAGAGTTGAGTAGGATGGCTGTTACCCTACTTACTACTGATGAGACTACTTCTCCCACCTCATGTGAGGTTAAGGACATTGCTGCTAAAGGACCTTATGCCATGCTCTTTGATCTGCCCGATTCTTGTGAAAATTGCAATAATTTAAAGATGAACCTAAAACGGGCAGATCACAAAATTGCTGAGTTGCATGCTTCTTTACTTGAGCCTATTGATTCATGTTTGAACTGTCCCAAGTTAACTGCTGAACTTGAATCTGTCTCAAAACAGTTTCAAGAAATGATTGACAACAACAAGAAAATGGCTCAGTATGCGACTAAGGATCCTGTTAGCTCACCATGCATTAATTGTGATAAACTAAAACTTGAACTCGTTGCATTGAATGACAAATGTGTGAAGCTAACTAAGGACTTACTAGAGAAGCCACAATCTGGTTGTGATGTGATTGATGGTGTGGGGGAGAAGCCCCAGGGTAAGGGTGAGACGCCTAGAGACGCGAACCAACCTGCTAGTAGTAGGACTGTCCCCTCAGAGTCGGCTATACGTGCACAAGCCATTCTTTCCTCTACTGTTGGTTCTTCTTCTGCTCCCTTACCTTCTGCTGTCTCTTCTTCTCCCTGCTCTTCTTGCACCTCTCTCTTCCGGGAGTGTCAGTATCTTATGAACACACTCGAGAGATTTGTAGGCGGCAAGAAGAAGCTTAATCTTATTCTAGATCAATCCAAGATTTGCAAGTTCAATCAAGGTCTAGGATATGATTTCTATGAGGATATGAGGAAGCATCCTCCTGCTATTCTAAGACCTATCTTAGGAGGTGTGATCGAGGTTGAGCCCAGGTCTGACGAGGTGAAATTCAAATCAGCGGGCTTTGTCCAAGGGATCTCTGACAGTAAGGTGATTCCACCTGTTGCTTCGGCCTCTCAGAAGGCGAAGCCTCTTCGTGCTACTTCCACCTCTCAGAAGGTGAAGTACCACTACACCTTCTGTCAGAAGGATGGGCACTCGATCGAGAGATGCTTCAGGCGCGCCAAGATCGCGCGTAGAGATCGTGTTGAGTCTCTTAGGCATATTCAGGGTCAGCCCCAGATCCTGAGTACACCTAAGACCAACACGAGGTCTAGGCTTGCTCCTGTTACGGAGTTTAGGCAGCATAGAGGACTTGGTTTTTCCGAGTTTTCTGTTTTCCGTCCTCATGCTGCCTCTGGTCGTGACTTCCGCCGTCCTGAGGGTAGATCTCATTTTCTCCATCGAGATAGCTACCCGCGGCGTGATCAGCATGTTGCCGGTGTTCCGACTCGCTCTCCCGTAGCAGTCGGACCCCGCAACAGCTTCAGGTCTGCTCACAGACCTTCTGCTTTGAGTGACAGAGAGCGTAGGGTAGATAGAGGTCAGTCGTGCTTGACTACTTCATCTGCTCGACGTGTTGTTCAGTATTGGGTGCCAAAATCTCTCTTGATTTACCCCAGTACTGAGACTTTACTCTCTGTTTGACTCAGGTTCGCCGGGCAGGGAAGGGAAAGGTTTGGCTCGTAGACTCCGGGTGTTCACGACACATGACCGATGATTCCCGTTGGTTTTCTTCCCTTGCCCGTGCTCCAGGTGATGAGACGATCACCTTCGGAGATGCTTCATCTGGGCGCGTCATCGCCAAAGGTACTGTGCGCATTAATGATTCTTTCATTTTGAAAGATATAGCCTTGGTTAATAAGCTGCAGTACAATTTACTTTCAGTCTCTCAGCTTACCGATGACGGTTTCGAGGTAAGTTTTAAGAAAAATGCTTGTAAAATTCTTGATTCTTCGGGTAGTCTGGTTTGCGGGATTTCTCGTTATGTGAGGATCTTTCGTGCTGATTTTTCTGAGTCTTCTGGTGATCCTCTCAGGTGTTTAGTTGCTTCTGAGTCCCGCGACCTTTCTTTCTGGCATAGGAGACTTGGTCATATCGGATTTGATCATTTGACCCGAGTTAGCGGCCACGATCTCATTCGTGGTCTGCCGAAACTCAAGATGGTCAAAGACCTTGTTTGCTCTCCATGCCGGTACGGCAAGATGGTTGCCGCTTCTCACCCTCCGGTCACAGTTACTATGACCGATGCACCGGGACAGCTGCTCCACATGGACACAGTTGGACCAGCTCGAGTGCAGTCAGCAGGAGGGAAGTGGTATGTTCTTGTTGTGGTCGATGACTTCTCGAGGTATTCTTGGGTGTTTTTCTTAGCCTCGAAGGATGAGACGTTTTCGCATTTCCGAGGTCTTTTCAGTAGGCTTTCTGTAGAGCTCCCAGGTGCCTTACGAGCGATCCGCAGTGACAATGGCACGGAGTTCAAGAATTCCTACTTTGAGAGTTTCTGTGGTGAGACAGGTGTAGAGCACCAGTTCTCTTCTCCATACGTCCCTCAGCAGAATGGCGTTGTGGAGAGGAAGAACCGTACCTTGGTCGAGATGGCCAGGACGATGCTTGATGAGTACTCTACACCGCGGAAGTTTTGGGCTGAGGCTATAGCCACCGCGTGCCATGTCTCAAATCGCGTTTTTCTTCGGGCACACTTGCATCGCACTTCTTATGAGCTGAGATATGGGCGAAAGCCTAACGTCTCTTATTTTCGTGTGTTTGGTTGCAAGTGCTTTGTTTTGAAGTCCGGGAACCTAGACAAGTTCGAGTCACGTTCTTGTGATGGAATCTTTCTAGGTTACTCGCCTTCTTCGCGGGCTTATAGGGTCTGGAACTGCGAGTCTAGTAAAATGGTAGAGACCTGTGAGGTGACCTTTGACGAGGCCAGTCCAGGGACTAGGCCCGATATCTCAGGTTCTTTAGAGCAGTCCGAGATCATCTTTGTGGATGATGAGGATGATGGAGACGACGGTTGTCTACCTGATCTTGTCTCTCATCCACCCCTTGAGGTGCCGTCTTCCACCGCACCTCGAGGTGATCAGCCCATGCCTTCTGCTTCTTCTGGAGCTGGTGGCTCTGTTCCTATCTCGTCAGCTCACGAGGTAGAGGCCACTTCTTCATCTCATCCTGGACCTCCTAGACATATCCAGAAAGCTCATCCTTCAGAGCAGATCATTGAAGACATTTTCGAGCGTGTTACCCGCTCAAAATCTGGCTTATCTCAATTTTGTCTCCATTCTGCTTTCATTGCCTCCTTTGAGCCCAAAGATGTCTCTCATGCTTTATCTGATGAGTCTTGGGTCAATGCCATGCATGAGGAGCTAGAAAATTTCGAGAGGAACAAGGTCTGGTCGCTTGTCGAGCCCCCGCGAGGTCACAATATTATTGGGACTAAGTGGGTGTTCAAGAACAAGCAGAGCGAGGATGGAGTGGTTATTCGAAACAAGGCTAGACTGGTTGCTCAGGGGTTCTCCCAGGTTGAAGGTCTAGATTTCGAGGAGACTTTTGCCCCTGTAGCTAGACTTGAAGCCATTAGAATCCTGCTTGCCTTTGCAGCTTCTAAGGGTTTCAAGCTTTACCAGATGGACGTCAAGAGTGCCTTTCTCAATGGCCTTATTGAGGAAGAGGTCCACGTCCGACAGCCTCCTGGTTTCGAAAACCCCAAATACCCAAACCATGTTTTCAAGCTTTCCAAAGCGTTGTATGGACTTAAGCAGGCCCCCAGGGCTTGGTATGAGAGGCTTAAGTCCTACTTGTTGAGTCATGGGTTTGAAATGGGTAAAGTTGATAAGACCTTGTTCATCCGCCGACTTGGCGCTGACCTTCTGCTCGTCCAGATCTATGTCGATGATATTATCTTTGGCGGCTCTTCCCATACTCTGGTTTCCCAGTTCTCGGATGTCATGAGCACCGAGTTTGAAATGAGTATGATGGGTGAATTGACCTTCTTCCTTGGCTTCCAAATTAAGCAGTCTCGGGAGGGTACATTTCTTCATCAAGGAAAGTACACTCGTGACCTCCTGAGACGCTTCGACATGAGCGATGGTAAGCCTGTGTCGACTCCCATGGCTTCTACAGCCTATCTTGACCCAGATGAGGATGGCGAGCCAGTTGATCAGAAAGAGTTCAGAAGTATGATCGGCTCCCTTCTTTACCTCACTGCCTCGAGACCAGACATACACTTCTCCGTGTGTCTGTGTGCTCGTTTTCAGGCTTCTCCTCGCTTATCTCACCGCCAGGCGGTGAAGCGCATCTTTCGGTACCTTCGAGCTACCATTGACTATGGTATCTGGTACTCTTCCTCATCCTGTCTTTCCTTGAGAGCCTTTTCGGATGCAGACTTTGCTGGCTGTAGGATAGATAGGAAGAGCACTTCCGGCACCTGCCAATTCATTGGCACTTCTCTCGTTTCCTGGTCTTCGAGGAAGCAGTCCGGTGTTGCACAGTCCACTGCAGAGGCCGAGTACGTTGCTGCTGCCAGTTGCTGCAGCCAGGTACTTTGGATGGTTTCGACCCTGCGGGACTTTGGGTTAGCCTTAGACAGTGTTCCACTCTTTTGTGATAACACGTCTGCTATCAACATTGCTAAAAACCCAGTGCAGCACTCTCGGACCAAGCACATTGATATCCGATACCACTTCCTTAGAGACCATGTAGAGAAGGGTGATATAGTGCTCCAGTTTGTGGAGAGTGACCACCAGTTGGCTGACATCTTCACCAAGCCTTTGGACAGTTCGAGGTTTTCAGCTCTGCGGGGAGAGCTTGGGGTGGTTTGTCCTTACGGACTGTAGTGAGGGGGAACTTGGGCTTTACTGCTTTATTATATTAATTATGCTTCTGTCTCATTTCTGTTGCATTGCATTTGCGAGTGCATTGGGTTAAGTCTTTCTAGCATAGGTTAGAGTGTTTCTTGTGTTGAGTTGCTTAGACTTCTTACTCTTATCTTGTGCGTCCAGGATTAGCTATTTCTTATCTCACTAGGTTGAGCTCACTCACTTCTTGTAGGTTCTAGCGAGGGTTGGGCCACCCTCGGGTAGACAGGGTACGTGTTTGCTCTCTAGTGTGTGTTCGACGATCAGCTGTTAGTCCTGGAGTCATTTGGGGTAGATGAGAGTCAGTTTAAGCCATAGTTGCTTCTATATCTTTTCTATGCTTTAAGGACTGTCTGTTTGGTTTTCTTTGCCAGCTTCTCGATTTTATTCTTTTGGTTCAGGGGGAGTTCATTTGGGAGCTTCTGAAGCTTAATTTTGACATAACTCAACTTGAACTAAAAGTTGCATCTATTGTTAAGGGGGAGCTGGACTTTCTTGCATTTTCAGCATTATAGCATTTTAATCAATATGCATTGAGCCTTGATTATTATCCTGTTATGACATACTTCAGTGCTTTACACCTTGCCATGACTTGTGCTTAGCTTGCTAAATTTATCATGACTTCATATGTGTAGACTAGCGTTTGCCATGATAAGTTAAGTAAAATTGATCCACTTAAATTAAACTTGTCATGCTAGCATTTGAGTTTAGTCTTTCTTGAGCTATCCTTTTATGATTCATGCCATGTCAAATAGGCTGAGTTGAGCGTTGAATCTATATTGAGCCTTAGTTTGAGCTGTTTTAGTCTCCTGATGATACATGAGTTAGTACAATGTGTTAAAAAGCAAAAAGATCTCTTTTGTGCGAAAAAACTGATCTCGCCAATTCTTTCCCATGAGACGGCTTGCCATTGCACTTGGCATGAACTTAGGGGGAGTTTTGGATGACCTAGACTATCTTCTTAAGCTTCTTGCTTGGAGTAGTCGCATAAGGCTTGAGATCTAGCACATGATAAAACAAAATGTTGGTTGACAACCACCATATTTGTGCGAAAAAACTGATTTCACCAATTCTTTCTCATGAGACAGCTTGCCATTGCACTAGGCATGAACTCAGGGGGAGTTTTGGATGACCTAGACTATCTTCTTAAGCTTATTGCTTGGAGTAGTCGCATAAGGCTTGAGATCTAGCACATAAACAAAAAATTGGGTTGAAAACAACCATATGCTTTCAAAAGACAATGTTTAATGTGCTCAATTTGCTTAATCTTCAATCAGAACCAAGTACTTGCGCCAATGTTTCATTCTTGAGCATAGCACTCTAGTTGGTCTCAATATTAGCTTCTTGGTTCCGCTTAGCTTACTTGACATGGCCGGCATCATCCTTGGGTATCTCTAGTTAGACTTTACCTCTTGATGACTTGACATTCTCACTTAATGCACTATATTTCAGATTGTCATCTATGTGTTCTAGCTAGCTTATACATGTCATGTCATGATCTAGATAGCTTTTTATAGAGTTATGGCTTGGTGTATCTCATTATGGTCAATATGGATAATTCTCATGGCTCTAAATGCTTAAAATAAACAAACTTCAGCCATATTCATCCATTGACATGTCATATTCTCTCTATTGCATCTTGATGTGTTTATTGCCAAAAGGGGGAGAATAGAGAAGAAAAAGTCTATTGGGAACAGTTTAGAGCTTTGGAGATCAATTTGCTCTTTCAGTTGTTGCTCTAGTGTTCCTTCTGTCGACATGGTCATTAGCTTCATTCTCTTCTTTGGACCATGTTGGATTCTTCAAAATCAAACTTAACTTCATGTTTTTTCTGAGTTTGTCAATATACTCATCAAGGGGGAGATTGAGAGACCAGGTGGTCGTGACTCCATGTGAATGATGAGTAATTGACAAAGGTTTAGGATAGTCGAGTTTGGTTTGAGTGGTTCGGAGTCGAGCCGTTGCGTGGCGCAATCGGGCTCGGTCGGACTTTGGTCAAACTTGGTCATTTGGGCTTAGGATGTATATTCTAATGTTTCGACAGGTTTGGACTTCGTCTGTGGTAAGTGTGATGGTATTTACGCTTTCATGTGTCGAGCGGTGCTATTTGACGTGTTTTCTTGTCTGTGTGACTGCAGGACGTCGAGTTGGAGTCGTGGCGAGACACGGTGGACCGGACTAGGCGCAGGTGGCGCTGAGGTCAGAACGGTCGGGATGTGTCGAAGACGACGTGGACTCGAGATGGTTGCGAGGCGTGCGAGGCAAGGAGCGCGGAAGCTTCCCGGAAGGTGCAGAAGGGGCGAATCGGGAAATTCGCAAGGCTGCACGAGCGGGAGCGGGCTCCGTTGGACGTAGCGGGCGTAACGGGGCGGAGACCCGTTAGCCAAGCGCTATAAAAGGAGAGGAGGGGCTGCATGCCCACTTGAGCACTTGTGATAGAATTAGGGTTTTAGAGTCAAAAGAGGCTTTAGGAAGGTTGTTTCCTTTAGCTCTTTAGTTGGTGTGAGTTGGTGGTAGAGGCAAAGTGTGCTCCCTCTGTGTCTCTACGATGGTTTCTATGTGAGTCTCCTCTCTCTGTGTGTTCTTCCTCCTAAGAAGTGGTGAGATTCTTGGTGTTCTTGAGGATTGAGAGGTAGATGAGGGATTGAGAGTCTTGTAATCATTCCTCTTGTATCAATCGGGGTATGGGAACGTAGCTCAGTTGTAATCCCTGAATAGTTGAATGAAATCTGAAGTTTGCTTCCCGTGCTCTGTCTGTTCTTCGTTCTTTATTTGCATGATTTCTTGATTTTCGTTTTTTGAGTTCTTGATTGCTGGGAAGGCCCAAAATGGGTTGCTCTTTGATGGGATAGAGCCTCAAGATCATTTGATCAAGTTTCCCAAGAGCAAACCTCTTTTAATCTCTGTTTTGGCTTTTTGGGTTGCTCTGTTCTTCTTTAGCCCTTCTAGGGTTTTTGATGCTGTTCTTGTTTCCCTTGAGGGAATGGGCTGAGATTTGGCATGGAGAGTCCTATGGCTATTGCTAACATATCTGCAAAGTCTCTTAGCCATAGGAACAAAGGTTTGAAAGCAAATTGATTTTTGGCTCGGGTTGTGCAAAAATTCAGATTTTTACCTATAATCTGAAATTCTTGCTTCTTGGTTTGATTCTCTTGTTTTCCAAGGTCCCCTTACTATTTAGTATGTTGTAGTAAGGTCTTGGATCAAAAAGATTGAGAGCAAACCTTCTTTTTAGCCAAAAATCCGAAGTCTCAAAGTTTCAGCCTGAAAATCTTGTTTGCTGTTTTTCTCGAGAGGTACTACCGCTCCTGGAGAGGAACTACCGCTCAGAGGTACTACCGCTCCTGGAGAGGTACTACCGCTCTTGTTCGGACCAGTCCGAACGTCTCCGGCGAGAGGTACTACCGCTCGGTATTGCGGTACTACCGCTCAGAGGTACTACCGCTCGTCACAGCGATACTACCGCTTGCAGCCAGACTTGCGCTGAATTTGTTTTTCTTGATTGCTTCTTTCTGGATCTGGTTTTTCCTTGTCTCTGTGATTTCCAGTGAGGACTTATTTTCTATCTTCATAGCTTCCATAGCTATTGGAGAAGAAGCTTAAGTGAGGATACTTGTTGGGGGCGATTTTTAAAGATCGACATTCACCCCCCCTCTGTCGCCATTTCGGTCCTTCAGGTATACATTGAACAAGAACCAAACAAGCCCTAAAACATCTTCCTATATAGATGAGAATATCTGGAGGCGATGACAAATTCTGAGGATGGGAAAAGAAAAGAAAATTAGGCATTTGCATTTTTCTTATTTTTCATGATTTCACAGAATCCAAATGGAAAATTATACAACCGTTATAAAGGCAAAAGTAAACGTTATAAGAAAAACGATAATTGACAATGGATGTCACTTGTGTACTAACCTTAGATTTATTTTTGGATTCACCTTTGTTACTCTTGAAGTCAGCATCCTGAAAATTGGGCAAAACTTAGCAACAAGTTACTTGAACGGCAAGCCAATAGAACATAAGGCATGGATGAAATTTGCCAACCAGCTTTGCTTCCACTTCTGCTAATTCTTCCGAATCACTGTAATGGAAGTTAGTCAGTTACTGAAGTAATTCAGTAAAACACCGAACACATAAAACAAGTAAAAAGTTAACTGAAAAGCAAACGAGCAGATCAGTACCCGTCTTCTTTGAATCCTTCCCACAATGACCAAATGCCAAACACAAAGAACAGCAGAGTAGTCACATGATGAGTCCATTTACGTGATATCTGTTCAACACAATACTGTCATTTGTAGAATTTTGCAAGGAGATACACTTCAGCAAGAATTTGGCATATCATCAAAAGAAAATAGATGACAGGAACAGGATTGATCATAAGATCTACATTCTACCCCCACTATAACATAGGACATTCATACAACTGCCCAGGGGTGGACCTGCCCTTGGGCGAGCCCGGGCGGCCGCCCGAGCTCCCCGCCGGCCGGAACCCCCCCACCCCCACCGGCGAAAGCACACGCCCCCCCCCCCCACCCCCCGGCCAGGTGTGATGCACATCTTGTTGCCGGAAGCCCGGAAGAACGGTAGGCTCAAGGCCCCCAAGTCTAGTCCAAGCAACACCCAAATACCCAATAAACACACGGCCCAAGTGCCCAACAAAGCAAGAGATATACTACTATACTAGCACGCACGGGCCAACACCAAGTCGAAGAGTACCGGCACTAACCCTAGATCCCGGGCGGCCAAGCGGAGTTGTAGACTTGTAGGAGGACGGCGTGGCGTGGTGGCACCCAGGCGGAGGAGTCGATGGGAGCCCGGGAGGCGGTGGTCGGGCCGTCGGGGAGCGCGGGAGGCCGGAGGCGGGGAGCCCGGCGGGAGGTGGGAGGCGCGAGGCGGGGAGACCGACGGGACTGGAAGCGGGGAGCCCAGCGGGAGGCGCGAGGCGGGGAGCCCGGGAGCTGGGCCGCTGGGGGATCCGGGGAGCGGGAGAGGGGGATTTGAGGAGCGGGTCGGCACTCGGCCGGTCGGGTGTCGGTGCCTCAGTGAGGACTCGGTGGAATGGTGGATCGTGGATTTGAGGCTTTGAGCCGGGGGGATTTGAGGAGCAGTCGGCTGAGGCAGTGAGGCCTGACCGAGTGACCGCAGTCGGTGGACTGTTTGAGCCTTTGAGGCTTTGAGCTTTTGATCCTTTGAGGAGCTGAGGATTTCTATAGTTTCTATTTTATAAAGGTACAATAAATTCTATTTATTCTAGATTTCAGATTTGTGTATTTAAGTATTAGTTTTGATAGCTTGTAAAATTTTTATGTAGATTGTAGAATATGTACTTATATTTTTACCTCTCCAAAAACAGTGATCTGAGGCTTGTTCAAATTCAAAATGAATAGAAAGGATTTGAATAGCTATTTTAGCAAATTGTCAAGCAGAAGTACCAAGGAAAGTGGAACGGTGGCCGCACATGTACAATCTCAACTTGAAGTCCAATCGAACCAAGTCCAAGCACAACAACAACCACAAGAACAAGAAATTGCAGCTGAATAACTGCAACAAATGGATGAAGGTATTAAAGAATTCAACCCGGATCACATCAGTGCTGATCCAGGACTTCGTATACCGCTTGATGATTTTCATCCCGACATTAGAGATCAAGAGAGGAGGGTTTATTTGTTGAAGGGCCCTACTCAACCAATTGGCCATAATTACCCTCGTAAAACATATGGAAAGGATCTTAGAGCCTTTCGTGAATCATGGTTCAAAAAGCACGATTGGTTGGAATATAGTGTAGCGAAAGATGCGGCCTATTGCTTTTATTGCTTCCTTTTCAAGCATGAACCTTTACATGAACAATTTGGTCATGGTGTCTTCACCAAAATAGGGTATAACAATTGGAAGAATCAATACAAATCATCTATCTTTTATTGACAGGTTGTTTCTTTTACAACTCATCTACAATAGGGTATTGTGACACTACTGATTTATCTATCTTTCACAATTGACAGGTTGTTTCTTTTACAACTCATCTACAATTGTGGATTAAGCTTCATTAGTGAGGTATTTTTTATTGTCCTTCCGTTATCCACATATGTTAACATGCGAATTGTAGTTGTTGTTTCTATTTCATATCATATACTTTTATTAATGTGTTTGCAACATAGTTTGATCATGGATTGTTTTACTTTTGGGTACTACTGTTTATTTCACGCTTCCGACTTTAGCCTACCTAGTTTTTTTCCTGAGTCCGCGCCACTGTGACTTCGCCCTACCTACAATTTTTTCCTGGGTCCGCTACTGCAACTGCCCATGCCCCATGCTAAATACTTGTTAGAATTGTTGTTGCGACATTTAAGTAACAGTACAATTAGGAAAAATTAAAAGTACAAGCAGGATGAAGATTATAGTTGTACATCTCTTATCATCAAATGGGGGAAAAATAGGCATCTGCACTAATGCATGACATTTCAAGACGCACGGCACAATTTCATTAAATCCCTATATATTTTTTTCGTTTGCAGTTAAGACACAAACAACCATGCTGGTGTCGTATGATTGTGTCTGTCCATGCAGCACTCACAAAATGTACTTATATCTGCAGAAGTTTGACACATGAAAACAAACAAACAAAAGAACCTTTGTTTTTTTCTTCTTGACATACTAAAAAGCTGTGCACGATAGGTATGCTTCCAGCAATCCTTACAATAACTTACCAGATTTGGTGCAACCCAACCTAGAGAAGCTGATAGAGCTGTCATCACCTAAAACAATTAACTCAATCAGTTAACTAGGAAAAAAAGAGACAACATATTGTAGCACATAAAATTCTGAAAATACTCACTGCTAATGCGGTCATACAGCCTGCCAGGACGAGCTTCCGGGGATGGCGCATGGCCAGAATCTTGTAAAGGTAAATGTCAAAAGATGAGTAAACACAGTGCTCAACCAACAGCCGTCCAAAGAAGAAAAAAAAGCAGCAAAAGAACTTTCAAAGTGGAGAATATTGATGAGTATCTCTCTAGAAAGGGATTTGTTTTGTCTTGCTACTCCAGACTCTGTCAAATCCATCATCCCTGAAGAGGTAACACTCCAGGTACTTTGTTTCTAAAGGTTACTTACTACCCTGTGATGAAAGTGAAACAATTCTGGTGGAAGACGACAAGCATCTCAACAAAACTAGTAACAATCCTACAGAAAAGGACGACAAGCATCTCAACAAAACTAGTAACAATCCTACAGAAAAGGAGTACCCAACTCATATGGCAGGTTAGCCAATTTGGCAAGCAGCAACAGCTCCACCAAACCAAAGGCCTCTCTCTCCGTGTGCCCGCCTACATGGCGTGGAGCCCATGCGCACTGAGCTGAATAGGTGAGTTTCCAGCCGCGGACAAATTCATTCAAGAACACACCTAATTCCCAGCCGATTTTCTCAACAGAGAGGAGAACATAGAAAAGCTCCCTCCATCCCATTCTCATTTCGCTTGTGCGCTGCTTTACAGAAGATCCCATTCTTAGCTAGCGAATACTACGAGCTATTAATCCAAAGAAATTGACTCCGCAACGCTCACCTGCTCACTGCTTCGCCAAAATCTACAGCTACCGCACGACTCTATCTATCCTGACACAGCAGCCAACCACCGGGACGAGGTTACGCATCGACGCCTACGGCGGCATATCGTCGAACACCTCGACTCGCGCGGGTGGGGGGCTGGGGGCCAGTCCCATCTACGCACGCAGCCGCAGCCCGCAGCCAGAGAAGAAGAGGAAGAGGAGAAAGGGAAACTGGAAAGGAGAAGGCGTCGGTCTCAGCGTCGTACCGCGGCGGCGAAGAAAGTCTTGTCCCCGATCTCGGAGAGCACCGTCATGGCCAGCGACTTGGTAAACCCCTACACAGGAACCACAACCATGAACCAGAAAAGCAAGAAGTCACCTCCACTGCACAACAACACCCGCAGCCAGAGAGAGCGAGCGAGAGAGGAGGGGGGACTGACCCCGAGCAGAGACGGAGCCATGGCGGAGGCGACGAGGTGCCGTGCGCGAGAGGAAGGAGGCGAGGTGGGCGTGGCCGCGTGGGGAGGCAGTAATAAAAGAGGGGGGAATGATTATTTGTGAGTTTTGAGAAAAAAATGATACTGTACCAGAATATCAGATCTAGCCTCCTAACTGTTCATATGGTCGGGGACCACACGACCACACTATTCATCCGTACTTTTTTCTATTTAATGTTTGTTTGAATTTTTAAATATAACAAATGAGCTCAACAAATTTCTAAAAAATTACATAATAACTATTACTACATTAGGACGCTTCACATAAAATTTCGTAATTTTTTGAGCTCGTTTGCTATATGTAAAAACTCATAAAAATATCAAAATTGTATGAATTTTTTAGTGCGATTTGCCATGGATAAAATTCCCCAAAAATTACACCGCGAGGAACGTTATGTCGGGAGGCTGTACATAAAGTTTCGTAATTTTTTGAGCTCATATGATATATTTAAAATTTTAAACAAACACTAAACGGGAAAAAGTACGGGTGAACAGTGTGGTCGTGCGGTCCCCGACCGCATGACTAGTACATGAACAGTGGTCGTGCGGTTGGGGACCGCACGATTTAACTGTTTCGGGGCCACAAATGGAATTACTGCTGTTAGAGGGCTAGATCTGGTATTCTGATAATCCACAGTGTCATTTTTGCTCAAAATTCATCATTTGTGACCGCTTGGATTTGTCGCTCATGTCCTCTAATTCTCAAAAACAAATTATTTTTAAAATACGTAATAATTAAACTTTCAAATTTTAGCTATTAATATCATTTTAAATATTTAGACTAGTTATTAAAAATTATATGTGTAGATTCATCTCAAAAAGTAATTTCATAATATTATAATTTTGTTGTGCTTTACATACATTATAATAGTAATTAGTGATCAAAATTAAATTTTTGGAGACCGTGTCGATGTCCCAAATGATTTATTTTTGTGAACCAAAGGAGCGTTTGGGCTTAGAATCTATATGCCAGTAAGACATAAAGTGATAAATTATGAAATGTATATTTTTACAATAGTAAATGCTGAAATATTCCTAAAAGAGGAGGAAGAGGAAGGGTGAGGAGCCGCGGCATAAGGCAAGGGGTGCGCATGGTCGTAGGATCGAGGGACAGGCAGTGCAAAGCTGTGACGTCGCTTTTTTTAAGACATTGCGGCTGCCTTCTTTTAGGGTTATAACTTTTGGTTTATGTATAGCAACTAGCCCTTTAAATATAATGTATTTTAAGATAGGATTTAAAAGTTGATTGTAATAATATTGTATCGATTTCATCTATATTAATTAAAATCATATGTGAATATCTCTTTTCGTATTCTCTTATAAACAGCTAGAATTTAAAAATTTTAAAGTTATAAATTTCAAAATAAGGTACCCTCACTCGCTGGGACGGGGTGGTGTGGTGCGGCGGAGCGAGAGTTGATTGGGAGATGCCTCTGCCGTGCGCTCGCGTGAGGCAGGTGGTATCTGACTTGTGGGGCGGAATCCGAGTTCGTGCGCCGTCGATATGGCATCCTACGGTGGTCAGAAAAAGGAATTTGGTGTGGAGTGGGAACTGGGATTATCTGTGGCCTGTGGGGATTCCGTGAATGGATGGGTTGGGAATACGGCAGATGCGTTCAGCTGTGCTGATGTTGACTCGCACGTTTTTCTTTTCTTTTCTTTTCTTTTCTTTCTTTCCTCTTTTCTTTAGACACGGTAGTTCCTATTTTTCGTTTCGGTTTTCCACACAGGCAAGTGGACAGTCGTAGCCTCTACATGTATGTCCTATGGTTAAAGTTATGTCTGGAACACGCCGATTTTTTTTCTATATTTCTTATGAGAATAGATTTTTCTATATATCTTATGAGAATTGAAGTATTTCTTACGAAATTCCTGTACTTTAAAAAGGTACGAGCTTTTGAGCAAGAAATGCTAGGATAGATGATAGGTGCCACGTTAGAGCATCTCCAATGGGTCTATAGCAGCTATCTACAAGAGAGTCCATGTCATCAACTGTCCTACATGGAAGATATTAAATGAAGAAAGAGAACGCAGCTCTCTACAGCTCTAGAGATAGTCTATAGCGCCAAACGAGGCAGCCTCCATAAATTCTGTGTGTGCATGTAAGCATCAAATAGCTATCCTTATAGATAGTTCTTTAGAATGCTAACTTTAGTGTGTACTATATAGATGATGTGGAAGTCTTATAGTTAGTTGCTAGCTATAACCATTGGAGATGCCCTTAGTGCACGCTATGTTAGTACTCTAATGCGCCTAGCTGACACCTTTGCTTAGTTCAGCTTAAATAAAAGTAGTTTATTGTTTATTTTGTATTATAATTAGTTTATTTTATGCTGTAGTTGTTGGTGTCTTTTTTGACGTAATTAAATTTAAAAGTAGAAAAATAAGTTAACCCATCACAAACAATACAAACAAATACGAAAAATATGCCAAAAAGTCCAAAAATACCAGAAAAAAATTAAAAAATAGTAAACTAGAAGTTAAAAACTGAAATTGAAACAAGCGGACCGAGCTTTTGGTGAAAAAAAATTGCACTTCTGTCGAGGTGCACTGTGTATGTGCACACAGATTAGCGTTCCAGTCCTAGATGGATCAAACCGTGATAAGTAAATAGGCATGGTCGAACCAAATGTAGTTTAAAGTATAAGATATTTGCAGATGCTACCTATGGGTGAGTTTTTTGGGCTGTGGTTTATGTTTTTTGAATTTTGGTTGTTCGCGCGAGACAGTACGAAAAAAGATAATTGCACGTGGTTTTAGCTAGTATAGTTAAAATTGATATAATATTTATTATAATTAATTTATAGATTTTATCTTTAATACAAAGAAAGTTTGTTGCTATAACGAAAATCGAAAGACAAAGCAGTCAGCCCAAACGAATGAAGCCTGTGAATCATTCAATGTACCGTCTGATGGTAGTCAACGTTTGTTGCTATAACAAAAATCGAAAAACAAAGCAATCAGCCCAAACAAATGAAGCCTGTGAATCATTCAATGTACCGTCTGATGCTAGTCAACGAAAGCTTGACATAATTTATTGCCGTCCCATTTGCGTTCAAAGAAAACATGCCAGGTGCACTGGCTTTTTGTGTACATCTCTCTTTTTTTTCTTTAAGTTCCATGAACTATTCTCTTCCCAATGGCTTGTGCTATGTGTGTGTGCGCGTTTTTTTTTTTTTTGGCCATTTCTCTCCTTAATAACTTAGATCTATAATGTGAAAAAAAGACAAGAGAATATGGTACGGTCGAAGCATCCAAAACACAAACCGCATACGGTTGGATATGCATCTTTCCCCCCTTTAAATATGCCCAATTGGACCCATCCACTCAATGGAAGGCTCATACTTAAAGGTCATCAGAGTTGAATCGGATTCCTTCAGTATAAGATCAAAAGGGCTCTTCTTTGCAAAAAGATGAGAGTTTTTTTTTAGATTGTAAAATAGAGGGCACCAAGGATGAGTTCCGCAGGTGGATTGCGGGATCATACAACCATGGCGTCCGATTATATGCTCTATTCGTATTAAGTTTTAAATTTTGTTTTCTACAGTTAATAGCTACCTAACTTTTAAATAAAGTGTCTTTTCAATATGGGGCCTACTAGTCAACCGTAGTACATACTATAGTGGCTTCATTTATATTGCCAAAAATTGCACACGAATGTATTTCTATTTATAAACTTCTAAACTTCTTTACAAGCTGTTACTATTCATAGACAAAAGCAAAGGCCAATATGAACGTCCCACCCACACAGGTGCAAAGTGTAACATTGATTAGCCTAGGGTGATGCAAAGCAAAAGTACTGCATAGATCTGGTGTAAGGTGATAGAAGAGATACAATACCTAATGTAAAGTACAATTTACTCTTTAGTAAATATTGTAAAAAAGAAAGGAGAAGAACAAGCCATAGATACCAGGGACATTATCCATCTATGTAATGTATGTCATCAGGCTGTGCTCAGTTGGGTTTTTTTGGCTTTTGGCTTTTTTCACTGTAGCTGGCTTATTTTGCAATGTAGTAGCTGGTAGCTTTTTTGTCATAATTAAATTTAAAAATAGAAAAAAAACAGGTTATCCCATTACGGATAATACAAAGGAACAAGGAAAAAAAGGAAAAAAAGCCTTAAAAAGCTAAAAAAATCATAAAGACGAAATTAAGAAATAGTGAATTAGAAATCAAAAGTAGAAGCTGAAGCCGAAACAAGCGGGGTCTAAAAATTTAGAAAGATAGAAACTCCCATGTCATATTTTATCATTAAAATGAGAAATGCCAGTTCAGTTTAGAACACTGATGATGCAATAATGCATTTCAGAAAGAATAGTAGGGTAACTTGTTGCGTTATGGTTATCTTCTTCCGAATCAATGCCAATCCATGACGTAGAAGGGTAACAAAAACAAAAGCATTTTTCAGTTAGTGAAGTGGGCAGCATGCCTAGCTCTAGAAGTACATTCTTCACATTAAGTCAAAAGTACGCTTCCACAAAAGAAAACAAAAAAGAAGAGAGATATTTATTTCCATTCGAAGATAATTGTACGTAGAAGTACGATAAGTACGTATAAAATTGCTATCAGATGAGTTGACTTAATTATTGATATTTTAAGCATCTAATTTTATTGTTTTGCAAGCATAAAAGAGGTGCATGATTGTTCCTCTTCTTCTTCGTTATATTTTTTGTTGAGAGGTGCATGATTGTTAGTTTGCGTGCACGTTGAATATGGCCTTGTTCCTGTCAATATTGAGTACGCCATGATAGGGCGTCTACTGCAATTAGGTGCCAAATAAGAATGCAACACACAAAGTTTGACTTTGTAGACAATGACGAGGTGAAGTGCTCATTGATAATTAAAAGTTTGACTATGCAAACCATCCTCGTTAATAATAATAATAATAATAATAATAATAATAATAATAATAATAATAATAATAATAATAGAAGAAGAAGAAGATCAGAAGAATAAGTCATCAATACGTAGTGATCTTCTTGCTAGCCGTACTCAGAGAAAAACCTTGAACTGGAGCATGGTTTGCTCATGTTTATCACTATTTACGACGTCCTAATCTAAAATATCAAAATGGTGATTACAAAATGAATGTTTGATACCAATCACCACCTGCAGATCCACCGTACGATTCGTGCACTCGGCTAGCAACGAATTTCACCGCCGTGCCAGTTTTACAAAGTTCTATTTGCAAATCCGAGCTGTTGTAGTATGTTCATATAAAGAGTTCAAGGGCGTAGACAGTTCGATAATATGCTGTGCAGGGGTGGATCCAAAAAACTATGTCACTAGAGTCGATCATACACTAATGGCCTGTTTGATCGAGCTCAGTTCCTTTTTTTTTTGTTTCAAAGCCAGGCTTTAAGAAAGCTAGAAAACCAAAGCTTTAAATTCTTAAAGTTATTTTTGTACTCGGTTTGTGATTGGTTTGGTTTTAAGGCTCCGCTCGGTTGGACTGAAAAATAGTGGTTTATAGATGACATTGTACTGTAGCTGACTAAAATTACACTATAACTGGAGGTGGTTTATTTGACATAATTAGATTTTAAAAAAAATAAAAATAGAAAAATATGTTAGGTTATCACGGACAACGCAAACGAATACGATAAAAACCGGTAAAAAAGCTCAAAAAAAATCTGAAACTCAGAAAAAAATAAAATTTATAAATAGTAAAAAATAATAAGAAGTGAGAAACTCAAACTGATCGGGACATAAACTCCGGTATTTGGCCGGAAAACCGCTTCAATCTCCAATAAAGGGAAGCCGGCTTGGCCAAACGCGCCCTAAGAGCCTGTTTGGGAGAGCTCCACCAGCTCCAGATTCACGAAAAATAGATCCGGATTCAATTTTGCTAGCCAAACAGTTCTAGCTCCAGCAGCTCCACCGTGGATCTGCTCCACCAAAACATGGATCTGACTTCAGATCCACCAAATCCATGGAGCACCTCAAGGGGTGCTCCACCAAACTCAAGTTTGATGGAGTTGAGGAAAATTACCCACCATACCACTGATTACAAAAAAACGGTTCGTTTCTTCTTATAGAACAGAGCAATGGCGGAGGCCAGGTCCTTGGCGCCGCCCACGCTCCCGCTCCTCTTCTTCGCGATGACGGGCGATGACCGGCGCCGCCGAGGAGGCAGCGGTGGAGGCGGTGGTGGTGCCGAGGGCGCCACCTCCACAGGCGTCTCCTGCTCCGGCGTCGCGTCCATCTCCTCCGAGCTCCACCTCCTACTCCTCGCCGGCGTCGCCGTCGTCTCCGTCGGGTGCGTCCTCTCCTCGTCCACCTCGGCCATCTTGGGGAGCCTCTCGACGCTCCGCCTCCGCCTCCGCGCCTCCTGAGGAGGCAATCTCCGGCGCACCTCGTACGTGTCCACCGGAATCGTCTTCACCTCCGGCGTCCTCCTGTGCGGCGGGTCCACGTCCCAGCTCCGCTCTTGCCGCTCCGGCCGCCGGGTCCGGTACAGCTCGGCGTCGTCGTAGAACCGCCAGGCCGCCTCGCTGTCGACCCGCAGCTCCGGGTACGAGCTGCTGCTCTTCAACCGCCGGATCCCTGTGTGCGCGTGGTGGTTGGAGTAGCTCGCCGACGAGTTGAAGCTCGCCCACACTTCCGCACTCGACGGCTCCGTCACGGCCGCAGCGCCGGTAGACTCCCCATCGCGCCCGAGCCGGAGGAAGAAGGAAGCCCGTGGATCTTCTTTTTTTCATTTTGCCCCCTGACGCGTGGGGCCCAGGTGGAAGTGAGATAGAGAGGGAGGTGGAGCTGTACCAAACACTTTGACGAATCCCAGATCCACGATGGAGCTGCTCCACGGTGGATCCAGGTGAATCTGATGGATTTAGGTGGAGCTCTCCCAAACAGGCCCTAAATTTATAAAGTATTATATCATGGATTGTGTATAAGGTTATTTGGGGGGGTCACGTGAGCCGGCCGCTACACTGTGGATCCGCCCGTAAACTCTGGATGGGCCTAACGGTCTCCAAGAGTTGGGTCGAACGCATCTCCGGGAGAAAAGCCTATGGCCCAAATCATCACCACCACGGGCCTCCGCGCGGCGCCCACGACGAACCCGGGAGAGAGGCGAGGCGAATATTCGGCCCCGGCGACGGGAACACGGGAGGGGAAGATCCTGTCGGAATCCGCATCCTCGATCCCCTCCCCTCCCGTCCTCCAGTCTCTCGGCCTTCTCGCGCTACGCTACCCCCCTCCTCGGCCTCCTCCGTTTCTGGTGGGAGGCAGGAGGAGGAAGCACGGTTGCCCCAGCCCCAGCTGCTCCCCAAATCGTAAGGTGCGCTTCCAATCCTTCTCTGAGATTTTTGTTCCGTCGAGTAGCTTCTTTCTTTTCTCTGATGATGTAGAAGCGTAGCTTGTACTGCAAGAACTGTTAAGATTTTGGGCGGGAGCATCAGGATTTGCTACGCCGCTAGGTTCTGCGTGTTAGCTGCTGCAGGACGAGAAGTCGAGCTGCGTCTGATTGGCTGCCTCGGTGCATCGTCGCTTTTCATGGCTGCGAAGAAACTGCGGTGGTTCCAAAAGAATTCCCTTTCTTTGTTGGTTTCGTGTGCTGCGTGGCGTTGAATGAGCTACCTAAGTGATTGTTGTGCAGACAGCTCGTTTATGCGGTGGACAAACGATTCTTTTGTTTGAACCTAACTACGGAGCTCCATTGGAGCAAGCGATGCACACGTCCAAACTTTTTCCTTTCGTGTGCAATGTTAGGCTAGAGAATAGCTGCGCGCAAATCCTCGAAGCAAAAGTCGAATCATTTCTGTGTACCTAGAGGCTACAAGAGAAGTAAATTACTTCATGCGAATGCATTACCTGCACACTCTTTATGTTACTTCTGTGTTCATGTAGGTTACGCTTGTGGCAATTCAACAATGCTTCACCCCAACTTTTTTTCCTAACAGGAATATCGTTTGTTCTGCTTAGTCGAGAAAGTACACATAGGTCTGTCGAATAAATGGGAGTCCAGCCAGATCGAAGACCTTCTGGGGGTCTGGATGGCCTCTACGGGGTACAGCTTGCGGGTCGGTCATTGTACACTGATGATGAAGCTATCAAAATTAGCATTATGGATTCTTCAACTTGTGAACAGCAGGAGGGTGTTGGCTCAAGCCGAAGTTTGCTAATCCGGTGGGTTGTACTTATTTGCATCAACATGATGAACACCATCCAGAGATTATTAAATTGTGTCGTAGACGAATGAATTGTGCGTCACTTAATGATTTGTTTTGTATTTGCAGAAGACTATGGCAGCAGAGACCCCCATGTCTGAAGCCCATCCACTGTAGCCTCTCATGTATGTGCAACCAATCATAAAGCTATCAATAAGAATTAGCCTATCATCTTGTTTGGTAACTTTAATGTCTAAATTTTATTTTGAACCAGGCGATAAACATGTCGGCGAAACTATTGCTAATGTTGTCACCTCGATTCCTTTCATTGTTCTTGGACTGCAAACACCAAGGCAAGGACATTATTTTCTAAACCACTAAAATTGCTTCCTTAATCTGATTTTGTTTTTTGTTTGCTACCAAGTATCAACTAACAGTCATGTGCCAGTCCTGCAGAAAGAGCTTGAATACTGCACTTTATGCTAACTCGCTAATTGGAGTTGGAATAGCTTCTAGCCTGTATCATACTTCAAGAGGCGAAATCAGAAAATATCTGCGGTGGGCAGACTATACAATGATTGCCACTACAACGCTAGTAAGTGAGATATTCCTGTAAGATCATTGTTAAACCAGAATTTATGCTCCCCTGTATAGATGGCCAGCCATTCTGGAAGAAGAACCATGAAATACATGTAACCAAACTCGGTTTATCTCTTCTGCTTGATAACTGAAGCTATTAGCATTATCCCGATCTTTTAGTAAGATTTACCTATTAACCCATATGAACTGCTCCCTCTAGTCCTGGAAGTTGTTTTGGATTACGTGCAGTCAAACTTTACAAACTTTCGCTATCAATATTATTTTATGAATATTCAGAACGGACACATGAAAATGATTCATGTAGATTTGTCTCGAAAAGTAATATTATAATATTTTAGTTTCAGTATGTTTTATAAACAACTTCCTTTTATAACCAGAGGAAGTAGCACTTGAATATTGCAAAGTGGGCATGTGACAACCTGGTTACTGTACTTATATTTCATACAACATCATTTGCAGCAGCCTGATTTGTAGTTTATACCTTAATGTTTAGAATAGAGATTTTTTAAATAATAAAATTTTTTATTTAGAATTACAAAAATATACCTACGATTTAATTCTTTGCACTTTTAACCTCATCTTGCCCAACCGTTGGGCGACTTGACCACATCGCCCAATGGTGGGGTGATTACTCCTCTAGTCGGGACGGCGTGGGCAAGTCGCCCAACCGTTGGGTGATTACTCCTCTAGTCATCCAACGGTTGGACGACATGGGCAAGTCGCCCAACCGTGAGGCGACTACTCCATCTTTTTCTCTTTGACCCGACACCCTTACGAGCTCTCATCATTTCTCTCGCAAGAAAAACGAGAGGAGCTTGAGATAGGTGAAAAAAGAGAAGGAGAAGCAGAGAAACTCAGGAGAGGGAGAGGCCGAGACGGGGAGAAGTAGATGAGCTCGGGAGAGGGAGTAAATGAGAGGAGAGGAGCTCGTGAGGTTAGAGAGGAAGACGAAGGAAGCATGTTGATAAGAAGAAAAGGTTTTCGTGTGAAGATAATAGCCTTATTCGTTCTCGTTCTCATCCGAATATAGGCAACGTGTAGCTACGTATTTGTTTAGCACGTATTTAGTGAATACATTTTAACAAATGGTAGTATTTACAGTGAGAAATCAGTTATGTTGGAACCTATAACATTGAAAGTGCACTATGACGTTGGCACCATTCGTGAAGGTCCATACGGTGTTGACCTAACCAGTTTCCTGTAAGTCCATATGGTACTCCTGGACGTGGAGAATGATCGAATCGGAGATGTTCTAAACCGACTCACACGCAGCTTCTCCTTAGATCCCAAGGTGTGTAGTGTCGTCCTAATGGGTTTTGGAGTTAGTCTACCACGAACATTCGGTGGGAGTTAAGGAGATTGATGCGCATGCTTGCATGGACGGGTTTTGTGCAAGGCTGTCGATGACGTGGTTATGAGTGTGTGCTACTCGTGCAACCATATCCAAAGGGAGTCATAGGAGGTCCGGTTGGTGGGAGCAGCTTGGGCGCGCAATGTGCGGTTCACAAAGGGGACGTGATGGGCGATGTTGCGGAGGCAGAACTAGAATATTGCACACCGCATGCTCAGCCCACCCGACAGGCGGATGCAGATGTTGCTGAGGTAGATCATGAATATCGCACTGCGCAATTTGAGCTCACTAGACAGACGGACATAGGGGAGTATATCGACAGCATTGTGCGTCAGATAGAGATTGATGACCAAACAGCCTAAGCTAAGGAAGAAGCTTTAGAAGGGGATGACGATGACTCTTTCGATGAGGACGAATGTCCCATGCCGCAGGCATGGAATACGATGGATGTTGAGGGTTTTTCTGTACACGACGAGCATTAATCACAGTGGGAGTATCATGCTACAGAGGTTCGGCTTCATGCAATGTTTGCTAACAAGGGATCACTGCAGGATGCTATTAAGCTGTGGGCTTTGTCCATGTAGAGGACGTTTCGGGTCCTCAAATCCAGCCCAGAGCTATATACCATGGTCTGCGAGCAGGTTGGCTGTCCTTGGCGTGTGCACGCACGGAGACCTAAGTACGAGATTCACTGGATTTTCTCAAAGGTGGAGCCGCACTCCTGCGTGTTCAGCAGTGTTTTGCCGAAGCATCGCAACTTGACATCCACCTTCATAGCAAACCTCATGTACGGTGAGATAGTGAAGAAAAACCTGGAGGCCAAGTACATCATGATGGCTATTGAGTAAAAATTTGAGTACAAGATTAGCTATGCCAAAGTATGGCGTGCGAAGCATAAGGCTTTGGAAAGGTGGTTCGGTTCGTTCGAGGCGGCTTACGGCAATCTTCCTCGTATGCTTGAGGTGCTGTGGGATAGGACCCCAGGCACATACGTTGCTGTGAAGGACAAGCCGTCCAGAAGATCACCTCGGTTACCTGGTTTTGCAGAGGGCATTCTTAGCATTCGGTGCTTGCATCGACGCTTTCAGGCACATGTTACTAGTGATCTCAGTCGACGGGATATTTCTAATAGGGAAATACAAGGGGCAGATCCTGACAGCAATCGGTGTTGATGACAACAATCAAATTTTGCCCTTGGCCATTGCATTCATCAAAAGTGAGAATTTCGACAACTGGTTGTGGTTTCTTCGACATCTGAAGGAGTAGTTGGAGCATGTCCTGATGTCTGCATAATCCATGATCGCAACCCCGGGATGATGAAGGCCATAAGAAAATTTCAGCAAGACTCGAAGGAGCCGTTTCCTTGGCTAGACATGAGGAACAAATGGTGCATTCGCCATCTGAGGGCCAACATCTTCAAGCAGTTCCCGCATTAGCCGTTGATGAAGCTGTTCAAGAGGCTGGCCATGCAGAACTAACAACGTAAATTTGATGCGCAGTGGGAGATGTTAGAGGAGCATACCAAGAAGCATGTTGTCGAGAGGAACAAGCGGCCGACCGTTCCGGGGGCGGCGCAACACGAACGCTTTGCACCATTGTTGGAGCTTGTCCCTCCCGGTGTGACGCGGAACTCGAAAAATATCAAGTACTTTTCCCATTGGATTGAGGCTGAGCCTTTGGAGAAGTAGTCATTGTTGTACAACACCGACGGTGCAAGGTATGGCATAATAACCACTAACCTTGTGGAGTTGTACAATTAGGTTTTCTTAGCCCCTCGCGCCATCGTCGAAGGCGTTTTGCAAGTTACAGTCAGATATTTCAGAGAAAGGCATGCAAATAAAACACTTCATGTAGTCAACCCATACACCGTACTGCTCAAAGATCGCAACCTACATGCAAGCCAAGATTGAGAAGGGTCAGTCGCACACGTTCTATGTGATGGGCAATACGGAGCACGGAGCATCGTTTTAACGTGCACCTTCGAGACAGAGCTGGATTTGGGACTGCTCGCTCTCTTGTTACCCATGAGGTGTACTTTGGAGATCTTGTGAACGAATCTAGCTGCACATGTAATAAGCCAAAATTCCTTTATAAGCCATGGTCTTCACCGCATGGTTAAGTCGCCCATTTGTTTGACGACTTGGCCACATGTCACCAACCGTTGGGCGACTCAGTTGGGCGACATGAGGTCAAAAGTATAAAAAATCAATTCGCAAGTATATTTTTGTAATTCCGAATAAAAAATTGATTATTAAAAAAAATCTTAGATTATAACTGTTTTTAGTGTTATATTATGACTGCAACTTTGATGGTTTGTGCTAAGTATTTGATATTCTGAAGATTTTGACATGTTTCTTTCCTGCAGTGCTTGACAAGAGCTCTTCAGAATGAGCACCCAAAATTACTAATGGCAGCATCAACATTGCTGCTACCATTCCAGCCCTTGATGGTTACAGCCGTCCACACTGGAATGATGGAGGCAAGTACTTCAGCTCGTGACATGCTATTTTGACTACAATAAACGAGTCTAGGGATTTTTTTCCATTCATGATATATCCATCTATGATCTGTCCCTTGAAACGAACAGTAGTAATTTTCTCTCTTGTGCCTCAGGTTTCATTTGCGAAAAGAGCATCGATAGAACCAGAGCTCAGGATGGCGCATAACCTGCACAAGATGTCGTCTCTACTGGGAGGCGCGCTATTCATCGCCGATGACGTCTTCCCGGAAACCCCCTACATCCATGCGGCATGGCATCTAGCTGCAGCATTGGGCGTCGGGACATGCAACAAGCTACTTGAATGACCAGGCCCTTGCTGCCTGGTAATGGTGTTGTCAACGAACAGTTGATAGCAATTCATCAACCTGTCGACATTGATCACTGCACATTGCATAGGTTTACATTGAACCTTGGAGAATTGGAACCTTGGAAGGTTATTGGGATGAGTATAGTGCATTCGACATGGGACGAACTAGGGAACTAGATACCAGTTTGTGCATGTATTTGTTGTATGATATATTGTATTGTTGTTCCACGAGTACTGTGATGAGATGAAGAGATACTTTTTTATACGCTTTTGATTTTGCTGAAACCGAGATGGATAGTTGTGATTTTACGGAGGCATTTGCACAGTGATGACGCTGGCATAATAGCTGACACAGTCACACTATTGAGTGGCTGCGGTGGCGAATGAGGCGAAATACGCTATCAGCACCGGAAGGCGCCTGTTTCAATATCCGCATCCAAACGAGCACAAGGCCAAAGCGTCCCGCCCAACGCCACCGCTGCGACGACGACAACCACGCAAAAATCGGTCCTAATCTCGCACAACTGCCGCGCGTCTCGCTCTCACCCGCGGCGCCATGCTCCCCGCCGCTCCCCTCCTCTCGCCGCCACGACGCCTCCTCGCCTCCCCTCTCCACTGCCACGCCCCAGCCCAGCAACCCGCCGCCGCCACCCGCGGCCTCCTCCTCCGCGGCGCCGGCTCCCCCGTCGTCAAGCGCCTCCCCGGCGGCGGCTGGCTCCTCTGGTACCACTCCGGCGCGCGCGTCGCCCTCGCGAACTCCCCCGACGGCCTGCGCTGGAGCTCTCCCGTCGCACCCGACCCCCTGGTGCCCTCCACCGACTGGTGGGCCTTCGACACCGCCGCCGTCCGCCCCTCAGACGTCCTCCTCATTTCCGCCTCCGACGCCTCCTCCCGCCGCTTCCCGTCCTCCGCCGTCTACTGGCTCTACTACACCGGCTTCACCGACGAAAGCCTCGCGTCCCCGTTCCCCGCCGCGGACGTCCCCGCGCTGCCCGGTCTCGCCATCAGCCAGGACGGCCGCCACTGGGCGCGCATCGAGGGGGACCACCACACCGGCGCGCTGCTCGGGGTCGCGGAGGAGGAGCCCCAAGGATGGGAGGCGCGCTGCGCGGCTGCTCCCAAGGTGGTCCTGCACGCCGACGGGGACCTGCGGATGTACTACCACTCGTTCGACGAAATGTCGCAGAGGCACGCGATTGGGATGGCGAGGTCCAGGGACGGCATCCGGTGGGCGAGGTCTGGGAAGGTGCTCGAGGGAGGTGGGACTGGGTCGTTCGACGAAGGCGGGGTGCGGCAAGGGCATGTTGTCCGTGACCGTGCTGCCGGGCGGTACGCCATGGCGTACGAGGGTCTGGATAGGAACGGGCGGGTGAGCATTGGGATGGCCGTGTCGGAGGACGGGATGAAGGGGTGGAGGCGGTGCGGTGAGTTGCCTGTTCTGCGCCCATCGGAGGAGGACGAAGGATGGGATGGTGCTGGGGTCGGCTCGCCGTGCTTGGTGCAAATGGATGGGCCGTATGATTGGAGACTCTATTACATGGGCGTCGGGAAGGATGGCGAGGCTGCCATCGGGATGGCGTATTCAGAGGGTCAGGGTCTTCAGAAGTTTGAGAAGTGCGATGCTGTTCTCATGTAAGGTGAGGACGCCTTGTGTATGTTTAAGGGGGAAAATTGCATATATACCCTATAGTTAGTCGGCACTTGTAAATTTACCTTACACTTGAGTGGCCTTGTAATTTTGCCCCATACTTGACATGCCTCCTTATTATTTTGCCTCATTGCCCATTTAACTGCTATTTTAATTTCGTTTTTCATTTTTTGGGGCAGAAAATGACAGTAAAACCCTTTAATTGGTGAACCTCCTCTCTTAGCTGTGTGTACAGATGCACAAAAAGGTTTAGAAAATGCAGTAAAAATATTTTTTTAATGTCATTTCCTGCCCCAAAAAATGAAAAACGAAATTAAAATAGCAACTAAATGGGCAATGGGGCAAAATAATAAGGGGGCATGTCAAGTATGGGGCAAAATTACAAGGCCACTCAAGTGTGAGGCAAATTTACAAGTGCCTACTAACTATGGTGTATATGTACAATTTCCCCGTTTAAGGGAATGTAAATTTGGAGCTTCACCATGGCTCTCCTGAGAATGTTTTATCATGACAAAATTTTGATGTTAAATAATTAACTTAGCATCTTGATTGATCCTGCTTCAGTGCTTTGTAATGCTGCTTTTGATTTGCTAATTCTGTTATTCACTATATGTGTCGTCAACAATATACAGTGTAGAAATAAGCACCCCAGTCAAAGTCCATTAGAGGAGCAATGGTGGTTGGCCAAATAATTTCTTCTAATTGGCAATACTAATGGTATGCTTAGGTCTGAACTGTAATGGAAACCAGATGTGTAATATTCCAAAAATAGCCTCCCTACGGGCCTAATCGCAAGAGCAACTCCAGCAGTAGCCCTCAAAACAGGGCCCCTACTTTTCATTTGAGGGCTCCCCTACTTTTGAGGGCCCTGTTTTCTGGGCTGCACTCCAGCAGGAGCCCTCAAAACAGGGCCCCTACTTCTCAATTCCCTCTATTTCCTCACACACTATATGCATATGTATGGGACAAAAGCACAATACACAATAAAATATTTATGATTTCACAATGAGGGACAATATTTAAATATATGAATTCAAATACGAATATTCAAATTTAAATTCAAATTTGTTCCGAATTTAAATTTAAAGCACAAAGTTCATCACATAACATTCAAATTTGTTCCGAATTCAAATATGAATTCAAATACGAATATTCAAATTTATTCCGAATTTAAATTGAAAGCACAAATATGAATTCAAATACGAATATTCAAATTTAAATTCAAATTTGTTCCGACTTTAAATTGAAAGCACAAAGTTCATCACATAACATTCAAATTTAAATTCAAATTTGTTCCGAATTCAAATACGAATTCAAATACGAATATTCAAATTTAAATTCAAATTTGTTCCGAATTTAAATTGAAAGCACAAAGTTCATCACATAACATTCAAATTTAAATTCAAATTTGTTCCGAATTCAAATACGAATTCAAATACGAATATTCAAATTTAAATTCAAATTTGTTCCGAATTTAAATTGAAAGCACAAATGTTCCACAAAAAACGAGGAAAGCTGAAAAATGAGAGCCGGAGTAGGGGGCCCCTAGGAATGAGGGCTTGGAGACCTCATTTGAGAGGCCTCCTATTTTTGAAAGCCAAGTAGGGGCCTTGCTGGAGTTCAGTTTTTTGCTCTGGCTCTCAAATATGAGGTTTGAGGGCTCAAATAGGGGCCTGCTGGAGTTGCTCTAATACGGAAAAGGAGTAAAGGAATACAAGGAGAAAAAGAGGGGAGTTCAGTTTGGCTAGTGACCGAGTTTGTCACGGAGGGGGCATGTGGGCCGGGCCTTATAAGGAGAGAAGGGAGAGTTGGGGGAAGCCACCCCAACCCTCGCAGGCTCCCACCCACCCAGCTGCCACCCTACCGTGGCGCTGCCCTTGCCACGTGCCCACAACATTGCTGCCACACGTCGGTCGTTCCCTGCCGCACTGCTGCCCTTGCCACCAATGTTATTAAGTCATCGACTAATCGGTGATTAATCTACGATTAATCGTCCGGTCGGTACTTGGTGGACGACTAGCGAGATCGACTCGATTGGAGAGACTAGTTGGTACGACGGACGACTAGTCGGCGACAAATCGCGACTAGTCGAGATGAACTAGCCAGCCGACTGGAACACAGTAATACAGTGAAAGTGGCCGGCCCACAGCCCACGAAGGCCAGTGGTAAGACGATCATTTTCCCGTGCAATCTGGTAACCCTAGATCATTCCTCTCCTGTGAGTCCTCCCGTGCGAGCCGCTAGCAGCGACCAAAGCAACCTCCCTCTCCCGTTGTCATCGCCGTGCATCTTCTCCAGTGGCCGCCCGCCGCCGCAGCCTCCTCCTCAGTCGTCGTCTCGTCTCCCCTCTCTCCGACTCTCCGACCCCAACACGACTGAAGCTTCACAGTTCACGCGCACTGCTCCGACTCCCTCCCGCCATGCCAGTACCTTCTTCCGCCGTCGCCTCGTCCTTCTTATCTGCTTCCTGAAGACCAGAACCAACCAGGTGCTCCTTGCCTCCTTCCTTGCTTGATTCTTTTCTTTTGGGGGCGATTTTGGTTGGGTTTTTTGGGAGAGGTATTGATTTGTCTACTTGGTCCATTGTTCGCTTCTTGAACGATGGATTTTGCTTTTCTATCTGGGTGGGTGTTGGGATCCGGCGGGCAGGTTCAGGTGCTGCCCGTCCTGGGAGCCACGCTGCTCATAGCTCCATTTTAGCCAGGTAACCAAGCTACTCAGTACTCAGTACTCACTCAAGTTGATAGCCTGATATATATATGTACTTTCCGTTTCTTCCTCTGATTAAGAAACAAAAGTAGAGGTGATTCATCAAATTTATGTTCTCTACCTCTCTCACATGTGAATATTGCTCCCTGCCTCCTCCCCTACATGCAAATGTAAATAGAGAGAAGCATTGCATATATGGCATGGCATGTTTTGTAAGCGTTTGTAATTAATAAACAAACTGGCATGGGCATGATGTTCTGATGTTTTTGTTTCGAGGTTAAAATTCAAAGTGTTATTGAACTGGGCTGTCCAATGCAAAAACTATGCCATATAGTAATTAGAAATGCTATTGCTGTCATGCTGTGATGTTGTGGCAGTTGAGCGGATTGCAGACTGCATGTTACCCTAGTAGTAGCTCTCCTTTGTCTGTCCATGTAGACTACTAGACTTGTAGATGCATATCTTTTGTACGTAGACTAGCAGTAGCTCCCCTTTGTTTGATACTTACTACTTAGTCCATTTCGCTAATCTCTATGTGCACTTGTGCAGGTCATTGAGGTGAGGTACCATGGCAGACACAGACCAACCACAACCAGACCAACAAGTCGTTGTAGCTTCTGAGGCGTATGATCCAGCCAATGATCCTAAGCGGAGGGCTAAGTCCAATGACCCAGCATGGAAATATGGGTTCTGGCCTGATTTGAATAGAAAAGATGTCCTCCAATGTAAGCTCTGTGGCAAGAGAGTCCATGCTGGGGTGGGAAGATTGAAGAGGCACCTTGTTGGGGGTTATCGAGATGTGGAGAAATGTGGTAAGGTAACTGCAACAATTAGGAAAGAGATGCATGACTATTTGAAGAGCCATTCAAGGAAGTTCAAACCCACGGAGGGGGTAGAGGAGGATGAAGCTCACGAGGGAGAAGGTGAAGATGTTGATGTTAGAGAAGAAGAGGTCCATCCAAGTTCCGGAACAGCTGCAAAAAGAAAGCAATCTGTAGCTTCTTTTGTAGTGTCTGGACCGCCACAAAAGTATACCAAATTAGTTGCTTCTATGCTTCGGAAGTCCACGGAAGAGGTTGTTTCTGAGAGGCACAGCGCAAGCACTTCTCAACCCACACTTAAGCACGTCACCAAGAATAGGAAGGAAGAAAAAGAAATAGTTGATGATCATGCAGCTGACTTCTTCTACGAGAATGACATACCATTCAATGCTATCAATTCAAGAAGTTGGGAGATTTTTCTTGAGTCCGTTGGGCAGTATGGTCCCGGATATAGATCACCTAGTTTTCATGACATAAGGGTGCCATTTCTTGAAAGAGCCAAAAATAAGACTAATAAATTGAGGGAAAAGCATGAGTTAGCATGGCAAGAATATGGTTCTCTCTCATGTCAGATGGGTGGACAGACATGAGTGGGCGTCATCTCATCAATTTTCTTGTCAACAGTCCAAAAGGCACCTTCTTCTTGGAGTCGATTGATGCTTCAAGTGAATCAGCTGATGCGCGCTTGTTAGCTAGGTTGTTGGAGGCAAAAATTGATGCCATTGGGAGAGAACATGTGGTCCAAGTCGTCATAGATAATGGATCTAATTACAAGGCAGTGGGTAGAATTCTAATGGAGAGGATTCCTTCTTTATTTTGGACCCCTTGTGTTGCCCATTACTTGGACCTTATGCTGGAGGACATCGGGAAGATAGAGGAGTTTAGCAATTGTATTGCTAAAGCAAAGAGGGTGTGCAGATTTATTTATAGGCATGGAAGGATTCTTGATGCAATGCGGAGTAAGACGGGTGGTTGGGATCTTGTAAGGCCCGCAACAACTCATTTTGCTACATCATTTCTCACCTTGGCCAGCATGTACAAGCATAGGCAAGGTTTGAAGAGTCCCTTTGTTAGTGAAGAATGGAATGGGAACAAGTTATCTACCACAGGACCAGGGAAGGCGGTTGCAGAAATTGTGCTTTCTTTGTCATTTTGGCATTCAGTTGAAAATTGCATGAGAGCTTCACAACCACTTCTTATTGCTTTGAGAATTGCCGATGGTGATGAGAGGCCCGCGATGCCCAAGATTATGGCAGCTATGGATGCTGCAAAGATGAGCATCAAGGAGGCTTTGCAACACAAGCAATATTTACTTAATGAAGTCCTAGGAATTGTGGACAAGCGGTGGGACAACCAGATGGAGCAAAAGTTATATGGGGCAGCATTGTTTTTGAATCCAAATAAGTTTTTTTTGGCATTAGAGAAGCAAATAAAAGACTTGCTACAAGGTTAAGGTCGATGTTCAATGATGTGCTATGGAAGATGGTCACCGATGATGATAAACAAAGCAAGATAAGTTCGCAAGATGATGATTATGAGAGGACAGAAGGTGGTTGCTTTACAAAGGCAATGGCAATCAAAGATCAAGACAAAAAGAGTCCTCGTAAGTATATCTTTTGTAATTCTTAATTTCTTCTTTCTAGGCTCTCCATGTTTCTACTTTGAAGTGAATTATTTGTTTATCTTTTGTAGTTCTTTGGTGGGGTGCATATGGTGGCCTTGCTTATGAGCTCTAATGTTTAGCAAAGCGAATCATTAGCCTTTGTTGCTCGGCGTCCGGATGCGAGCGCAATTGGAGTACATTTGCATTTGTACGTTACTAGTTTACTACTTGCTAGCTAGTAGCTACCATACTTTACTAGACAAATCAATGCTTGGAGTCTCCTTTCACCTCCTTCTCGCATGTTGTGTTTGTAGATCCATACCAAAAAGAGAAACCGTTTAGAGCACAAGAGATTGAACGACTTGGTGTACATTTCATACAATCGAAAGATGTCAACAAGGTTCCAAAAGCTGCGTGAGCAAGGCTCCAAAGGAAAGAAATCCAACCCATTGATCCTAGAAGAATTTCAATGGGATAACGAATGGGTCGACATCAATGCTGAACCAGTTTATCAAGGCGGTGATCATCTAACTTGGGCTCATGTTGATGAAGCCATTGGTGCTTCGCGCGGTCAAAGAGGTTGCAATTATCCTAAGAGAGCTCGTGGTGATGTTGTTTCTAGCGGGTCTAGTGATCGGCCAATAGGCACTCACAATCACTTATGCTCGGCGTTCAAAGCTTGCTCCTAGTATTGATGAGGTGGGCTGCAAAAGATGATGATTTCGCTGTTGATGATGATGAAGAAATGGACAATGATGATTGTGAGAGTGAGACTCCACCTTCATCTACCCATGCGGGTGGAGCAAGTCGTCAAGAGGATGAATTTGAATTGGATGACGACTTGGATGACTGATTTGAATCATTATGCCTTTGTTACTTTACCTACTTTTGGACTTAGAACTTTTGTATCAATTATCGTTCATCACTTCGTTTAGAACTTGTTTCTTATTAAGTTATGCAGTGCACTTATGGTTAAACTTGTTTCTTATTAAATTCTTCCTATTGATGTCAACTGCGATGTGAGCTGGTGTGTTTATATAAGCTGTTGTGTTTTCTTGTTGCACTTTTGAAGTTTTGATGACAACCAGCGGTACATGTTATGTTTGTGAACCAGTGACTATAAGATTGTTCAATGAGTATTTGATTTTCTGTATCCAAGCTGCAATTTTCATCACCTGTATGGTCTGTTTTGCCAGGGATATTTTGGAACTCAAGGAGGCAATAAGAATTAAAGAAGCTGAAGGAGATGCTTATATTTTTGATATTGAGGTTAGCACTTTTTTATCTTCTTATCAGCAGCTTTTGTTGTGTGTATGTGTGTGAAAGCATATGATATTGTCACTGCAGAGTGTAGACTGCAGAGTATTGAGTTATATATTGTTCTTCTCATATCACATTAGTTATATATTGTTTTCTTTTTCTCTAATGAAGGTGGAGATTGAAGCTTTCACAGTTGAAAGGCTAAATAAGATTAAAGACGGTAAGTTCTGTCTTTACTCTTTAGGCTATGGCCCTCTGCGAATTTGACAGGAAATCTCGTGGCAGTGGCACAGAATTAATGACCTCCTACCTGCTAGTGATGATGCAATATCTCGTGGCACAGAATTGGATTAGATGCAATCATCCTCTTGATGGCCGATCTTCAGAGCTAGAAAGACTAGTAAGCTCCACTCCTGCTTTGTTGTACATCTGTGATAAGTATTTCTATTTATTGATCATCACTTGTCTGTACAGTGTTCAACACTTTAAACCCAAAAATACATTGTCTGCAGTCTGCAGACTGCACTGCAGGTTGCAAAATTGAGTTACAAATTACAATATGGTAGCTCAAAGGAAAACATTGCACAACCCCTACAATGAATTGATGTCAAGATTGCTGATTTCATCTGATGGTTTGCAGTTGCACTTTGCAGTCCATCACATCAATGCGAACTTCTCTTGCAAACAGGTACTACTGTTGTCTTTGTGACTTTTACATCTTATTTCACAGCATGGGGCATTGGGGCCAATATAGTACCTGTTAAATAAGTCATTAGTTCATTAGTACTTTGGTAGCAATTAGCAAAGTGAGCTACATCATTTCTGCAGTACACTGACCGACTAGTCCAGACTAGTCGGTCTAGTTGCCCCCTTGGCGACTCGACTCGACTTTACGACTTAATAACATTGCTTGCCATGTCAGGCTGTTGTGCCCTGCCATGGCTACTGCCAACCGAAGGAAGGGGAAGGAACTGGCCAGCCAGGGAAGGAAGGAGGAAGGAAAAAGAGGAAGAAGGGAAGAGGGTTTCTGCTAGACAAAGCTTTGGGTTGTAGGTAAGTTTGTCTCAAACCTTGTCTCTCTATTTTAGGCCATGGTAGAGGTTGTGAGGTCATGCTAGTTCTGGTTAGGAAAGAAGAGAGGTGTTAGAGATGAGTTTTGGGTTACGTTGCTCGTTAGGGCTTGTTGTTCTGTCTTGTCAGTGAATTTTGGGATAGCTACGTCCTGTTTCATAACTTTGACATAATATGAATATTGTATACAATTGTTTAAGATTTCCATAGAGTGCAAGAGCCAAGAACACAGTATTTGGTTGAGCAGTTTAGAAGTTATGGCCTTGGGTTGGTAGCTGTCCAGAATTTAGTTACTGCTGGACGCAGTCGTGGTAATATGCAATTTGGGCCTAGTCGATGGCCGAATTAAAATTTGAGCGTAACTAATTAAAGATAGATACTTTTCTTTAGGTTTCAGAAGTGATATGGTTTATTATGTTTGGACCAGTAAATTAATATTTATAAAATTATTGTTTGTCGTCTAGTAAAACAATTGAATAGTCTTTGGGGGGGGGGGGGGGGTTAAAAACGAGGGTTTAAATGGATTAATTAGGGTCTTTGGCCAACTAAGAAAGTGTAAAAAATTTTGTGTAGATTTCAGAACTTATATAGTTTACTATGTTAGGGCCTTTGAGTCGAGAGTTATGGTATTTTCATTATCGGGACAGTAGGGTAGGACTGCCTGGTGAAAAGGGGATTGTTAGATTGGGAAGCACGTAGAAGCGACGATGTTTATCTATCGCTATGGCATTTTGTTGATACTGGTATTTACTCTAGGAGGAGTAACTTCGGGGTTGGTGTCATCTTCACATTAATCCCTCCCACGTGGTTAGAAAAGCAAGTGCATAGTAGAATGGTAGCACAGATTGTTTGCTTTTGCTGTTTTATGTTATAAAGTACTTAACATGCTGATTTACATGTTTACTCTTATTTTCTATAATACTCATATGATGATGAATTAAATGGTGATGATGATAAATAATTAATGTTAAGAGAACCATGGCATTTGCATAATGATTATTTATGACGGAAAGATGTGACCTGTGTGGGCCTCTAGAGTGATGTGGATATGCTCATGTCTTACGTTTTTCAGTTAAATATATTTGCTAGAAGAATTATTGAGCCGTATTAAAAAGATTAAACAACAGGTGAATTTGTTTCTTAATGAGTTCCCTATTATTTTTGATGAGAATTGGATACTACCTCATGCAAACACCTTATGTATTCTCAGGTTTGAACTTGTGAAGACTTTGAAACCGGGGAGGTTCTACGCATCAAAGAGAAAGAAGATGCAAGGAAGGCCAAACTGTAATGACCTTCACGTACTCGGCCATATGACTCGTTGTGGCCTTCACGTAAGCATGGTTTGTTCACGTGAGAACTCGGCCGTGTGACTAGTTGTGGCCTTCACGTATGCATTGCTAGTTGGAATCACTAGCTAGTTGCTTAATCACATGAGTTAGTTGCTTCCAGTTGTGTACCATGTCGAGTTGAAGACCGGCTAATACAGATCAGGATAGATGTTTGTGTTGCTCTTCGGCCGACTTGGATTGTGGTTCGGCTCTTTCGCCAAACTCCTCTCAAATCGGCCCAAGGCCCAATACGTGAGGCACCATAAAACACCTTTGATCCCTGCTGTTTTGGGAGACCACCGAATACAAAAAAAATTTAATAGATTGATTGCTTGTTTCTTCATGATAGCCAAAATCACATCATGAGGAAAATTAAAATTGCTTCTCTAATTAAGATCGTTCAACCTTTTCACTGGGAATTTGGAGCATGATAGGGCTTCGTTTGGTGGTCGTGAAGTCCGCTGCATGTGTTCTTATGAATTAAAGAGTATTCGTTCTTGCATTAGCAATGGTGGATCACTACGATTCAAGAGGGTTACTTGAGAAGACAGCACAAAACATGATCGTTGTCGGCCCCACTTCTTCCCCTCACCCTCAACCACACCTCCAGATGTCTTCTCCATTGAGCGCCACCTCTGGATGAAACAAAGGGCAGAGGTGGCAAGACCAAAGCCCATCCATGTCCTTTCCAAGTCCGGTCTCTAGGCCACTGGCGCATGCATCCATAGAAATGAAGTCTCTGGCGATGGTGGCTGCTGTGGCTCCACCATCGGCAGCTTCCTTGCTCGGTGCTCCTCCTCCCCGATCTCGCCTAGAAGGCCGCCTTCTCCCTCCTTTGGATAATGAAAATGGCTACCGTGTAGTCAACAACAGGCGCTCCTGGAGGCGCGTCGTCCCCCAATCGGTCCCTTCGCCGGACCCGAGGCCGGAAGTCCCTGTTGACCTTATAGGTCATTTTTGGAACTACTTGGGTCTTGACCACGTCAAGGTCGACTGCAGGAACTCCACATGATGTAGACATTGCAAAGCCTTCGGCCATCACATCAAAGACTACAAGCGTCTGAGGAGCCCCCAAGGGGCCGCCAGGCAGCTGCGTCGTCGTGAGCTTTCTTCTATTGAGGCCCCGCCGCTCATCCGCGTCTTCACGGATCCAATGGCCGCCTTTCCCCAACCTAGCTCTCCCAGCTCGTGCGGGACTACAATAGGCTCTGAGAGCTGCCACGCCTTTACGCCGGAGGCCTCAAATAAGGTCTTCATACCTTGTAGTGCTTTCTTCTCTTTATCCATGCCTGGACACCCAAATGGGAGACCAGAGCACGTGGTTTGCATCATGACATGCACCACGACACATTTGGAGATGGAGAACCACCTCAAGGGCACCCTTGTTGCCTACGTCAGAGGAAATCGCCCATCAGTTACTAAGGAAGAGGTGGCATTGGCAATTGAGGAGAGAGCAGGCATACCTCGCTGTGGATTCTCAATTCACAACTTCATGCCAGAAAATTTTCTCATTGCTTTCGCTTTAGAAGATTTCTAGAACCAAGTCGTCCAATGTCACTGCATCGAATATTCTTATTTCTCTCTTTTCCTCAAACTATGGACAAGGCAAGCTCAGGCTTCCAGTTCATTGCTTCTTTTCAAAGTGGTGATTGACATTGAGGGACTGCTGGCGCATGCGTGGGATTAGCATACAGCTTCAACCCTGCTTTCTTCGGCCTGTTGGATCGAGCGCCTTCACTTGGACACCTCAAGCCGTGACGATCTTGCTAATTTCAGGCTCAATACATAGTTTGCCGGCCCAAATTCATTCCCCACATAGGCCACCTTGATGATAGCAGAGCCAGATGAAGAAAATCCAGACCCCTATGACCCCATCTTTGGCAATTTGCTATTTCTTCTTTGCGAAAAGAAGATGTTGTTGTACAACCTCATCACCCACATTCCCAAAGTCGAGGATTACCGTTCCAGTGCTGCGTCCTCCTCCTCTGGCGTATCTTGCCCCTCCAGCGATGGAGACAGTGGCCATGGAGGATGGCCGGCGATGGGGCCTCATGATTCATCTGACCCCAGTCCCCGGTGTTGCTTCTTCACCTGTGCCCATGGCCTCCCAGACAACGCTCTGGGTCATGTAGTGCTATGAGGTGATGGAGGGGCGGCCATCGGCACCGCTGCTCCAGCACCTGCGTAGATCCCTCCTGGCACCTGCCCTGCTTGTCTTCCTCGTCGCATCCGGTGGCCAGGGACAACCCTTCAGTGGTTGCGTCGCCTGAGGACTCCCCTTCACAGTGAGACAGAGTAGACTTCCAATCCCAATAGCCCAAGCAACACACCACCCATCTGATTGGTGAGAGCTCACCTCTCCCCTCCTCGCCACCAGCGGGTTTACCGACAGTCACATCAGTAGTGGAGGAAGAAACCTTTGCAGGCCCCTCCTCCGCTGGTGGGTTCACTGGCCGTTGCTCCAGTAGCGGAGGTTGAAACCTTTACGAGCACGATGGGCCCCACCTCTGTGCCTCACCAGCCTACTCTCAGACTGGTGGACCCAAACCCTGACAACGTTTCAGAGCCTTCTGACGTAGCTTCACGACCGGATCGACACATCACCACTCGCCCGGCTGACTCCATGGAACACGCTACCCTCGGCTCTCAGTGCACAACCTCCTAGGGCTCAGGGCTCAAAGCAACAACAGTGACATATTTGCATAGAGCCAAAACCGACTGCGTCACAGCTAGTCACTCCAGTCTTCCAACCCTAATCAGAAACTTGAACAAGCCCCCCTCTCTTGGGTTAGAGGCCAGCAGAGATAACACAGGCCCAGTGCTTGGCCCAGGCAGCCAACTCCCTACCGGGCCTCTTTCTTTGGCCGACGCGGAAGACCCAGCCCACACGCCGCTATTTTCAAATTCCAACCCAAACTCTGCACAGAGCCATCTGTCGCCTCACTCTAGCCCTGCTCCCCAATCCAGCGAGCCGTCGCCGCCTCCCAAAGACTTATAGTCCTGTTAAGAGCAACTCCAGCAAGTCCCTTACTTGAGCCCTCATCTTACTTTTGAGGGCCGAGGGGCAAAAAACTCACTCCAGCAGGGCCCCTGTTTGAGCCCTCAAAAGTAGGGGGCCCTCAAATCTCTCCATCGAACCCTCATTCTTGGGGGGTCTGGAGGGAGCCCCTACTTTTGAGGGCTCAAGTAGGGGCTCTGCTGGAGTGAGTTTTTTGCCCCTCGGCCCTCAAAAGTAGGATGAGGATGAGGGTGGGTCCTATGTGTCATCCCCTCTAAGAATGAATTTGAGGGTCCTGTTTTGAGGGCTCCTGCTGGAGTGTAGCCCAAAAAACAGAGCCCTCAAAAGTAGGGAGACTCCTCAAATAAAAAGTAGGGGCCCTGTTTTGAGGGCTACTGCTGGAGTTGCTCTTAAGATACCACGTCGTAGCAAGCACCTCGCAGATAAACCAGGGAAAAGTTTGGATTTGGTCAAGAGGGCACAACGAAGACTCATGCTTAAACTTGGCATCACCAATTTGGAGGACCATATTGACGACAAGGCAATGCACAACTATGCAACCCTCTTCGACCATCCGCTCTCCTCCGAACACATCGAAGCACTGGCGGCACTCTTCAATCTCTCCCCTCCTTCTACTGAAGATGACCCGCCATAGCCCCTAGGAGGCTGCCTGATCACGGTGAGAAAAACCTTACGAACATTTAGCTAGGCTCATGGCGTTGTTGGTTGCCTACTTCAAGATCATGGTTGGATGTAAAATTTTAGTTTGGAATGTTCGTGGTCTTAACATGGCTGCCCGCAGGAATGTAGTCAGGAACATGGTCCTTGACTGTGATCCGGTCATAATGTGTATCCAAGAAACAAAACTGGATGGCATTCTGGCATCCCTAGTTATGCAACTCTTAGGTTCGACGTATTCCCATGAGTTCCTTTCTGCGTCTAGCATGCGTGGAGGCATTTTTGTTGCTTGGAAAACCTCCTCAATTTTGGTCTCCAACAACATTTCTCATGTCTTCTTGGTCACCATTCAGGTGATGTTGTGGGACAACAATAACACCTGGTGGCTGAGTTCTGCCTATGTACCGACTGTAGACATAGACAAAACCCCTTTTCTAGAAGAACATCGAGGAGTAAAAGCTTCCTGCATAGGCACCTGGCTCCTCACAGGAGAATTCAACATGATTCTGTCAGCCCAAGGTAAAAATAACATGAATCTTAATAGACGGTTAATGGGGTAGTTCCAACATTTTGTCGATGACCTCGAACTTAAAGAACTTCACCTGCATGCTCGGTGTTGTTAGGATGATCTCAGGCATTTGGCCCAACGGCCAAATACCAACCCTTTGACCGCGCCCTGATTGGGGGCGCCCAGCCCAATAGGCTGGTGGGCCCCTGTCGCCAGCGCTATATAAACAGAGGTGGGGGCCGGGCGGCACGTATCCCAAAGTTGACCGGTGCTGCCGCCACCCCACCGACAAAACCCTAGACCGATCTAAGAGGGGGCGCTGTAGCGACGGGAAGCTCCACCGCCGTTCACCGCCGCCAGGGAGACGCCGCCGCCCGGAACACGCCGCCGAGGAGCCCCGCACCTCTTCCCCGACCGTCGCTGCCCGTGCGCAGACGTCACCAAGCGTACCCGTGATGGCCGCTTCTGCTTCCTCTACATCCGAAGGTCGGTACCCCTCTCTCCCTCTCGGTAGAACATCAAGAACCCTAGAGAAAAGGATAGCCCCGCTAGATCTAACCTAGAGATCCTAAAGACCTAATCTATCAATGGTATCAGAGCTACCTAGTTTTAGATCTAGACGGAGAAAAGAAAGAACAGAGGACGACCCCCCCGAACCCTAGAAAACAGAAAAGAAAAGAGAGGGGAACGGGTCAAACCCTAACCCTAGATCTGAAAAGACCGGACTTACCGGGCCACCGTCGTCGTCGCTGGCGTGCGGGAGACCGGCCGAGCCGTGGGCTCGTCGGCGCTCCATGTGCGGCCGCCGTCGACGCGCGGGTCAGGGACGCCGACACGGAGCCGCTCAACGGCGGCGCACACCCTCTCGGGGGAGCGCGCACGCCGGCGAGAGGGCCCGCGGCGGCGCCGACTCTTCTTCTCCTTCTCCGGCGGCGTAGACGTTGTCGCCGCCGCCGCCGCTGCGTCCGCTCGGGTGCGAGGCGAGAGAGAGGGGAGAGGAGAGAAGTGATTAGGGTTTGAGGGGGCGTCCGCCGCGCGGGTTTTGATCGGGCGAAAACGCCGCTCAGCCGTCGATGGCGATCGGACGGCTGAGACTCGCGCGGAGGCGAATTCGGCCCAGGCGGGCGAGAGGATTCTTGGCCCAGGCCCAGGTTGCGGCCGCGAGCGCTCGGCCGCGAGGAATGAGAGCCGTCGGATGAGAATCCGACGGCTGAAAGGATAGCGCGTAGGCGCCGAAGGCCGCTGGAGGCCGTGGCCGCGCGAGGTTTCGGCCGTAGGATCGCGCGTGGACGGCCGAGATCGCACGGGCCGCTGCGTGCGTGAGGCGAGAGCGGCCGCGCGCGTTCGGCCGCGTGAGCAGGCCGCCAAGGCCGCGGGCGGGCGGGCCGCCGCGGGCGCGCGCGCGCGTGAGGCGCTGGGCTGAGCGGCCGCCGTGGGCCGCTGCTGCGCAGGCCGTGGCCGGGCTGAACGGGCCGATTTGGCCGAATGAACAGTAAAAATTGATTTTTTGATATTTATTGATTTTCAGAAGTATTTGTTGATGAATTTGAATGAAATTTGATTTAAAATCTCTGTAATTTTTGCACCAACGTGTTAATTTTTTCAGAGATTAAAAGTGTACAGAATAATGCTTCTGAAATATGAATTATTTTAGAATAATTACATTTTCCGCTGCAAAAGTTAAGATTGAATGATTTTCATTATTAAATTCGAACCAACGGGAGAATTTAATTTTGGAAAAATAGATAAAATTTCCAGAGATTTATGATATTGTTATTTTCTGACCAACGTTGTTAATAACAGTATTATAAATTTTTTAATGATGATTTTATGCATTATTTCTATTTCTGCCCAATGGTGATGTAGATTTAATGTATGATAGAATTGTTTTTAAATTGTATGTCGTATTTTTGACCAACGTTGGAAATAAGGCATATAATTTTGATGTTACGTTCTCACTGTATTTGAAATATTTTTCAGGAGGATACAACTTGATGAGTTGTATTAGAGAAATCCCCACTCTCAAAGGTGATAATTATGGAGAGTGGAAGAAAAAGATAGACTTAGCGTTTATCTTGGCTGAGGTGGACTGGGTCCTCACTACAGCACGTCCCACTGAGCCTTTGGCGCTAGTGAGGGAACAGAATGAGGATGACACTGCATGGCAGAAAAGACAGATGGATCATGCTCCCTTACAGATGTCTTATGACCTTGATCATAAGAAATGGACCACAGCCAACAAGAAATGTATGGCTGTGATAAAGAACACAATTGAGCCTGCGATTGTGGGCTCAATTGCAGAGTGTGACACTGTCACAGAATATCTTGATAAAATAAAGAGTCAGTTCACTGGCTCTTCAAAGACTTATGCTACACAGCTGATTAAGCAGCTTGTAACAGAAAAGTATTCTGGCAGTGGCAATGGCATAAGAGAGCACATTCTTAGAATGAGCAACTTGGCATCTAAACTTAAACCGATGGATTTGGCTCTCAAGGATGAGTTCCTTATTCATTTGGTTTTTGCTTCTTTGCCAAAAGAGTTTGACACTTTTGTTGTCAACTATAATATGCAGCCCGAGAAATGGGACATGGAAAAGTGCATAGCTATGTGCGTGCAAGAGGAGGAAAGAATCAAATCCTCACATGGTGGTTCTATCAACTATGTGAGGGATAACAAGAAAAAGAATTACAACAGTAACCCCTTCTCAAAGAACAAGGGCAAAGCCTCTGTACATCAGCCTCAACAGAATAAATTTGCTGTAGACAAAGACCAGTGCCTTCACTGCAAGAAGACGGGACACTACAAGAAGGATTGTCCTGACTACTTAAAGATGATAATGGCTAAGAAAGGTGAGAACATTATTACCTTTATAAATGAATGCCTGTATGTACAATATTCGAAATCCACTTGGTGGATTGACTCAGGAGCAACTGTTCATGTTGCTAATTCTTTACAGGGATTCCGTTCGACGAGGACTACGCAAAGAAAAGAAAGATGCGTTAAAGTCGCAAATGGAGTCGAAGCTGAAGTTGAAGCCGTTGGCGATCTTTCATTAGAATTAGCTAATGGCTCCACTCTTCTACTTAGAGATGTCCTTTTTGTACCCTCTTTACAGAGGAATTTGATTAGTGTGTCAAATTTGCACAAAGATGGTTATGATTGCAATTTTGGAAATGGCAAGTGCGAAATAATGTTTAATAAAGAATGTGTTGGTATTGCCATATTACAGAATGAGCTTTATTTGTTATCATTATGTGATGATGTGAATGTCGTATGCGATAATGAGAACGTTGCGTGCGAGAAAGTGATTGAATCCTCGTCTACGAATGTAAACAGAAAACGAAAGAGAACTCTAGATGAGTCGTCGAAATTATGGCACTGTCGTTTAGGCCATATTTCGAGGGGGAGAATAGAAAGACTAGTAAAGAATGATATTCTTCCTCCATTAGAGTTCTCAGACTTAGAACAATGCAGAGAATGCATTAAAGGAAAATATGTAAAGAAAATTAAAAAAGACGCTAAAAGAAGCACAGGAGTTCTACAAATTATTCACACAGATATTTGTGGTCCTTTTCCTGTGAAAAGTGTGGATGGATATGCCTCGTTCATAACATTCACAGATGATTACTCCCGTTATGGATATATTTATCCAATCAAAGAAAGAAATGAAGCCTTGGATAAATTCAAGATATTTAAGGCTGAAATTGAAAACCAACACGATTTAAAGATTAAGATAGTCCGATCTGATCGTGGGGGGGAGTACTACGGTCGACATACCCCATATGGACAAGTTCCTGGACCTTTTGCAAGGTTTTTACAGGAAAATGGAATAGTGGCCCAGTATTCTATGCCGGGCGAACCTCAGCAAAATGGAGTAGCTGAAAGACACAACCGTACCCTGATGGATATGGTGCGAAGTATGATGAGCTACTCCACACTTCCATTGAGTTTATGGATGGAGGCATTGAAAACCGCAATTCATATTCTCAACAGAGTGCCTAGTAAGTCGGTGCCCAAAACACCATACGAGTTGTGGACAGGAAGAGTTCCCTCACTAAACCACTTACGTGTGTGGGGGAGTCCTGCTGAGGCTAAAGTATTTAACCCAAACCTTGGGAAACTTGATCCCAAAATAGTAAGTTGCCATTTCATTGGCTACCCTGAAAAGTCAAAAGGTTATCGTTTCTACTGTCCAGACAGATATACAAAGTTTGTAGAAACGAGACACGCTGTCTTCTTAAAGGATGAGATGATGAGAGGGAGCATGGTAGCTCGAGAGATTGACCTTGAAGAGAAGCGGGTGTATGCGCCCACTCCGATGATTCAAGAACCATTCTTCACACTACCTGCTGTCGCTGCACCGACGGTGCAAGACACTGTGGTGCCAGCACCTGTTATTGTTCCTCCCGTGGCAACAATGAATGAGAATGAAGAACATGTTCTTCAGGATCATATAGAACCTATTGCCACAGATGAGGGGGAGCAACAGCAGCCTCAAACAGTAGATGTACCAAATGAGGAGGCCCCGAGGAGGTCTCAAAGAGTAAGAAAATCAGCTATTTCTGATGATTATCAGATTTATCATACAGAGGAATTTCAAATGGAGGATGATCCCACCTCATTTGAAGAAGCCATGAGAAGCGAAAATTCCTCAAAATGGCTTGAGGCCATGGAAGAGGAGATGAGGTCCATGAAGACTAATAAAGTCTGGGACTTGAAAATTATTCCTAAAGGAGCCAAAACAGTAGGCTGTAAATGGGTCTACAAGACAAAGCATGACTCCCAAGGGAATGTAGAAAGAAACAAAGCGCGACTTGTGGCAAAAGGATTTACGCAAAGAGAAGGGATTGATTACAATGAGACCTTTTCTCCAGTCTCATGTAAAGATTCCTTCAGAATCATAATGGTATTAGTAGCACATTATGATTTAGAGTTACATCAGATGGATGTAAAGACAGCATTTCTTAATGGGGATTTGGAGGAAAATGTTTACATGGCACAACCGAAAGGTTTTGTCGTGGAAGGAAATGAAAGAATAGGATGCCGCCTAAAGAAATCGATTTATAGGTTAAAGCAAGCTTCAAGACAGTGGTACTTGAAGTTTGACAGTACAATAAGAAAATTTGGGTTTAAAGAGAATGTTGAGGACAACTGTGTTTATGCAAAGTTTAAAGATGAGAAGTTTATCTTCCTAATCCTGTATGTGGATGATATCCTACTAGCTAGTAGTGATGTTAGTCTGCTACTGGAGACAAAGAAGTTTTTGTTCTCAAACTTTGATATGAAAGATCTTGGTGAAGCTTCATTCGTTCTAGGGATCGAAATTCACCGGGATAGAAACAAGGGGATATTGGGACTGTCACAAAAGGCATACATAGAGAAAGTCTTAAAGAAATTTGGTATGCATAAATGTAGTCCTTCACCTGCACCTATAGTCAAGGGCGACAGATATGGGGATTTTCAATGCCCCAGGAACCAGTATGAGATCGATCAAATGAAAGCGGTTCCATATGCTTCAGCTGTCGGAAGCTTACAGTATGCTCAAGTGTGCACACGCCCTGACTTAGCATTTGTTACCGGGTTACTTGGCAGATTCCAGAGCAATCCTGGAATAGAACATTGGAAATTGATAAAGAAAGTCTTGCGTTATTTGCAAGGAACAAAAGGCCTCATGATGACATACAGAAAATCAGATTTACTCCATTTAGTGGGGTATACAGATTCTGATTTTGCGGGAGATGATAGAAAGTCTACATCCGGATATGCATTCACTCTCGCAGGAGGAGCTATTTCGTGGAAAAGCTCAAAGCAAACCGTCACTACATCGTCCACAATGTATGCCGAGTTTGTAGCATGTTATGAGGCCACGGGGCAGGTGAACTGGCTAAAGAAGTTCATACCCGGTTTAAAAGTGGTTGACGACATCAACAGACCACTTAAGTTGTACTGCGATAATGAACCCGCAGTAACGTATGCCCACAACAATAAGTCAGGTGGTGCTGCCAAACACATTGACATAAAGTACTATGTTGTGAAAGATAAAGTTCGGGATCAAATTATAAGTCTTGAGCACATAAGTACCGCAAAGATGTTAGCGGATCCGCTTACTAAAGGCTTACCACCCAACGTGTTCAGAGAACATGTAGCCGGCATGGGTTTAAGGGAAAGCCTATGATACCTGGACTAAAAGATGGCCCAAAAGATTAAAATAACTATTTCAGAACAGAGAGGTGTATTGTAGCTGTTGAATCTATCGGCGATTGACCGTGACGATGAGACATGTTCTATGCACTAATCTGTGATGGAATGTGTAAAGTCAAAAGTAATTAAAGATAAAGTATAGATTGAGATCAAGGGGGAGAATGTTAGGATGATCTCAGGCATTTGGCCCAACGGCCAAATACCAACCCTTTGACCGCGCCCTGATCGGGGGCGCCCAGCCCAATAGGCTGGTGGGCCCCTGTCGCCAGCGCTATATAAACAGAGGTGGGGGCCGGGCGGCACGTATCCCAAGGTTGACCGGTGCCGCCGCCACCCCACCGACAAAACCCTAGACCGATCTAAGAGGGGGCGCTGTAGCGACGGGAAGCTCCACCGCCGTTCACCGCCGCCAGGGAGACGCCGCCGCCCGGAACACGCCGCCGAGGAGCCCCGCACCTCTTCCCCGACCGTCGCTGCCCGTGCGCAGACGTCACCAAGCGTACCCGTGATGGCCGCTTCTGCTTCCTCTACATCCGAAGGTCGGTACCCCTCTCTCCCTCTCGGTAGAACATCAAGAACCCTAGAGAAAAGGATAGCCCCGCTAGATCTAACCTAGAGATCCTAAAGACCTAATCTATCAGGTGTTTCACATGGAGTAATGTACGGGTAAATCCAACCCTAATTCGGCTTGACAGAGCCTTTGGCTCTACAGATTGGGAAGACATGCACCTAGATGTGTTTATGCAAGCTCACTCCACTATGATGTCAGACCACTGTCCACTGCTAATTTCCACCCAAACTCCGTCCTTAACCAAGCGTTGATTCCACTTTGAAACTTTTTGGGCCAAGCAGGAAGGGTTCCTAGAGGAGGTACAGAAAGTCTGGGCTTATCCCCCACACATCGCAGACCCCCTACGAAGGCTCTCTATGGTCTTCAGGAATACAGCCAGAGGTCTTCAAAGTTGGGGACATAAATGTTTTGGTGATATTAGGATGCAACTCCTCTTGGCTAAGGAGGTCATCTTCCAGCTTGATAATGCTCAAGACAATCGAACCCTTTCTACCCCAGAACACTAGTTGTGCAAGACCCTCAAGCTTAGATGCCTAGTGTTGGCTTCCTTATAGAGAACAATGTCTTGGGAACATTCTCATATCAATTGGCTCAAAGAAGGGAATGCAAGCACGAAGTTCTTCTTCTTCCATGCTGCACACCAGTGAAGGAAAATTTACATTGGTTCCATTCAATCACACAATCAAGTCATTTTTGATGAAGACACCAAAGCAATGCACTTTGAAGAACGCTTCCAGAACATCATTGGCGCCTGTATAGACCAGAAATTCACTCTTGATCTGGACTTTCTACAGTTGGTCTCAGCGAATCTATCTCACCTAGATCAACAATTCACGGAGGAAGAGGTTTGACAAACAATCAAAAGCCTTCCTTCGGTGAAATCACCAGGACCAGACGGCTTCACGGGCACCTTCTACAAGCATGCTTGGCCTGTGATCAAACAAAACATCATGGATGCATTTCATGCCCTTTTTCAGCTAAAAGGGCATTGCCTTAACCGGTTGAACAATGCATTGATTATTCTTTTGCCCAAGAAAGGCGAACCTAATGGGGTTATAGACTTCCGGCCGACCAGTCTCATGCACAGTTTCGGCAAAATTTTCTCCAAAGTCTTGGCCAACTGACTGAAAAAGGAACTCCTAGCTCTTGTGTGCCCAAATCAGTCAGCCTTTGTCTCCGGAAGATCAATTCACGATAACTTCCGTTTCATTCAGCTGGTGGCCATGAACCTCAAAGCCAAAAAAAAAAAAAAAAAATCCACACTCCTTTTGAAACTAGACATCACTAAAGCTTTTGACTTAGTTTCTTGGCCTTTACTCCTGCAAATTCTTAGACACATGGGTTTCGGCACAAAATGGTGCGAGTGGATTTCGATGCTTTTGACTACTACCTCATCGAAGATTCTGCTTTGGGAGACCTGGGAATGATATCAAATTGCATTGTGGTCTAAGGCAATGAGATCCTCTCTCCCCTATGTTGTTCCTATTGGTAGTCCTCAACGCCTACCTCCAAAAAACAATCTCGCTCTCCTGCCTCTCGGACCTTGGCATCCAAGGATTACAAGAGCATATGTCCCTCTATGCTGATGATGTAGTTTGCTTCATTGCTCCAAAACAACAGGATCTCTAGGCTCTCAAGGAAATTCTCATTAACTTTGGAGAAGCGTCGGGCTTATGCACCAACTTCCAGAAAAGCTTCGTTGCCCCCATTTGTTGCTCTCAAGACCAAATAGATATGGCCTTGCAAGAACTCCCCTGCCAACTCACCACATTCCTAGTTATCTACCTAGGATTGGCATTGACGCTATCCAGGCTCACCAAGTCCCAAGTCCAGCCACTGGTCGGCCGATTCATTCGAAAATTCCCGACATGGAAAGAAAGCCTACTTTCATCGGGTGGGCATCTTGTAGTGGTCAAACAAGCTCCTTTGTCTCTCAACCTCCCCTCTTGGGCTATCAAAGCGATCAACAAAAGACATCATGCATTCCTTTAGAAGGGCTCAGAGGCCGTCATGGGGGGATATTGCCTAGTGGCGTGGAAATTTGTTTGCAGGCCATTGCCCCTAGGTGGCCTAGGGATACTAGATCTCAAGTTAATGGGATATGCATTACATTTGCATTGGCTATGGGGACAGAAAATAGATCATACACGAGCATGATCATCTCTCCAAGCTTCACATGAACTGGCAATCCGAGCTATGTTCTGGGCCGTCACAGAAATCAGACTTGGCGATGGTAGTCGAACTCTATTTTGGTTAGATAACTGGATTCAAGGACAATCGGTGGAGGACATAGCCCCAAACATTCATAAACTGGTCTCTCCAAAAAATATAAAACAACCACAGTCACGCAGGGCCTATCGTCGAACTCTTGGGTCCAAGACATTCAAGGAGCCATGTCGGTCCAAGCTAAACTCGGTTTAGTATCTTTACAATCTCAAACCGACAATCAGGTGTACTCTACCAAATCTGCATATGATGCTCTTCCTTAGAGGGGAATGTTGGATATTGATCTAGGCCAAACGGCCAGAAGAGGGAGACGTGGGTGTCACCCACGTCTACGCGCCCTGATCGGGGGGGGGGGGGGGGGGGGCGCTAACCGTTTTAGGGTTACGGTCCCCCGTTGCACAGCGCAATATAAACGTTGGCGTCCGGCCTCTCCCGTGATTGAGTTGATTCCCGTGAGAGCTAAAACTCCATACAAACCCTAAAGATCCGATCTACTGTGTGCTGCTAGCAACGGGAAGGCCGTCACCGCCGCCTCTGCAGGACTCCGCCGTCGACTCTCCGTACCGCGGCGACATCCCGATCTGCACCAACTCTTCCTCACGCCTGCATCACGCAGGCACGGGTCTTCGCTCCATGGCGTTCATCGGTGACCGTAAGTCTCCCGACCCCTCTAACCCTAGGTGTTCTAGATGGCAGGCTAGTGGATAATGTGATGTGCATGATGATAAGGACCTAACATTTGGTATCAGAGCCTCACTAGTTTCCCTAGAACCCTAGCTTCTGATGTGCTCGGATCTAATAGTTAATGTCTCGGTTCAGCAAGATAGAAGGAGGGGATTTGTGAAACTTTTGCAAAATCCTAATGAAATCCCCAAATCCGAGCACTCAATCCCCAAATCAAAGTAAGGGGAGGAACTTACGTTTTTCCGGGCCGCCGCCGGGCCTTGGGGCCGGCCACCACTGCGCCTCGCCTGCTGGCGCGCGCTGCTGCCGCGAACCCCTGCCGTGCCCGCCTGGCCGCCGGTCCCGCTCTGCGCCTGCGCCTTCGGCTCCTGTGCACCGGCCAACGTTGCGCCGCCCCAGTGCGCTTCCCAGCGCATGGCCTGGCTGCCTGGCCGCCCGCCTGCTGCGCTTGCCGCCCGCGCGCGCCTGCTACGCGCAATCCCGCACGGCCGCCCGCCTGCGGCGGCAGCGTCCGGCCTCCCGTCCGCCGCCCTGCACGCAGGTTTTTTCCTCCTGCGCCAGATCCGTTTTTTGCGGATGAAAGTGGAGCGTGGTTTTCGGTTTGCATCCGGTTTTTGGGGAGGTAGTTGAGCGATGGAAAATATCTTTGACCGGTCGCCTGTGCAGTCTGGGCCTCGTGCGCGCATGCGTTTTGCTGAGGGCCGCATCTGCGCATTCGTGGGCCGTGTGGTATTTCCTTTGGGCCGTTATGTATTTCATGCATACTTTTAGGTGTATATATATACATGAAATTGTTTTTATGGTATATACTTCTGGCTGTTACGTTTTATTTACAGTATATGTTGATATATCTAATGTTTAATTAATGATTATTTGATGTCTCTCATGAAATTATTAACGGATAATGTCTTTAAGCTGCTGAAATTATTATGATCTTTTTCCGCTGCGTAATGTTATGCCCCAAAATTGAATGGAACCAACGAGAAATTCAATTGGAGGGATATATTTAATTTTTACATGCTGTTACTTTTTGACCAACGTTAATTGTAATTGCATGTTATCATTATGTTTATTTTATTATGTTTAAATTTGCCATGCTATTACTTTTTGACCAACGTTAATTGTAATTGCATGACATAAATTATGTTAAATTTTTCGCTTCCGCCCAACGGTGATGCGAAAAATTCTTATGAGCATGTTGTTAATCACACCAACGTGAGGTTAATTTTTAATGCAAATTAATTATGTGCTTTATTAATGTAAATTTTATATTTTTTCAGCTGCTTCTGTTTCCGCTCATGTAAATGCTATTGAGCCACTTAATGGTAGTAACTTTCAGAAATGGAAGTTTACGCTTATGACGACTTTTCAGCTCTTGGATCTGGACTATGCGTTCAGATTCGATGAGCCTGTCGCTCCTACTGAAGGGGAGGACAATTATGATGATAAAATGAAGGAATATAAATCTAATGCTGAGAAGTGGGAGCGGTCTAACCGCGTTTCACTTGCTGTGATGAAGAACTCCATCAGTGAGGCAATAAGGGGAGCAATCCCTGAAAAGGAAAGGGTAAAGGACTATTTGTCCTCTATCGAGGATCACTTTAAGGGGTCCTCTAAAGTTTATGCTACCACACTGATGCACAGGCTCATGAACACTAAGTACAATGGTACTGGAAATGTTCGTGAGCACATTATGACAATAATCAATATTGCTGCCAGACTTAAGACAATGGACATGGCAATTTCTGATGGTTTTGTTGTTCATTACATCATGATGTCTCTTCCTAAGCAATTTGAAGCTTTCAAGGTGAATTATAATACCATTAAGGACAAGTGGACCATGAGCGAGTTGATCGCTAATGTTTCACAAGAGGAAGAGAGGCTCAAAGCTGAGGGGGCTACTGATTTTGTGAATCAAGTCGGCTCCTCAAATAAAGTTGGCCCCTCTAGAAATAGAGGTGGCTACAAAGGAAAAGGAAAGAAGGAGCAAGCCTACTCCCCTTATCAGAAGCCACATCACCCACAGCATCCTAAGGCGCCTAAAAACGCTTCAGGTTCTGGGAGCTCAAATGAACAGAAGAAAAGTGGTGAGTGTTACTTTTGTCAGTCGAAGGACCATTTCAAAGATGATTGTCCTGGATGGCTGAAGTGGCTCGCCAAGAAAGGTATTTATGAAATCACTTTTGTTGATGAAGCATTTTATGCTGATTTTCCTATAAATTCTTGGTGGATTGATTCTGGTGCTTCTGTACACGTTACGAATTCCTTGCAGGGATTCCATATGTTGAGAAGTCTCAAAGGGGAAAGAAGCCTAAGAGTGGCTAATGGGATGGAAGCCGAAATTCAAGCTATTGGATCGGTTTCTTTAGTTTTGAATAATGGTTTTGTAATGAAACTTAATGATGTTCTTTATGTTCCCTCGATGAGAAGAAACTTGATTTCCATTTCATTATTAGATAATGATGGATATTCTTGTAATTTTGGACACGGAAAGTGTCTGATTTATTTTAATAATGATAATGTTGGTTGTGCCATTCGACACGACAAGCTTTATATGTTATCCCTGCAAGATTCTCTTATATCCATGAATGTATGTGATGTGAATAAAAAGCGCAAGCGAATTGATGAGACTTCGTCGAAATTGTGGCACTGTCGTTTGGGCCACATTTCGAGGGGGAGAATTGAACGTCTCATTAAAGAAGAAATTCTCCACCCTTTAGACTTTAATGATTCGGATGATCATTGCCTCGATTGTATCAAAGGCAAGTATGTAAAGCAAATAAAGAAAGGTGCTACTCGAAGCACAGGGATTTTGGAATTAATTCATACCGACATATGTGGTCCTTTCCCTGTGACATCAGTGGATGGTTATGATTCTTTTATTACGTTCACTGATGATTACTCACGTTATGGTTATATCTATCCTATTAAAAAAAGATCGGAGGCACTTGATAAATTTAAGATATTTAAGGCTGAAGTTGAAAATCAGCACAATCTAAAGATTAAAATAGTGCGCTCGGATCGTGGGGGAGAGTATTATGGGCGACACGCAACTTATGGGCAGATTCCTGGTCCTTTTGCCAGGTTTCTACAAGAAAATGGTATAGTTGCCCAGTACTCAATGCCTGGTGATCCCCAGCAAAATAGAGTAGCGGAAAGAAGAAATCGCACACTTATAGATATGGTTCGAAGTATGTTGAGTTACTCCACTTTGCCTGTAAAGTTATGGATGGAAGCATTAAAGACCGCTGCACACATACTCAATCGGGTTCCCAGTAAATCAGTGCCCAAAACACCTTATGAATTATGGACTGGGAGAAAACCTAGTTTGAACTACCTCCATGTGTGGGGTTGTGCAGCTGAAGCTAAAGTATTTAACCCACATATTGGGAAATTAGATCCCAAGACTGTGAGTTGCCATTTTATTGGCTATCCTGACAGGTCTAAAGGGTACCAATTCTACTGTCCAGATCGTACCACAAAATTTGTAGAGACAAGGCACGCTGTGTTCTTGGAAAATGATGGCATCAGTGGTGACTTGGAGCCTAGGAAAATTGATCTTGAGGAGAAGCGGATTTATGTTGCTTCACCGCTAATCCGACAGACTGATTTTTCCATGCCCCAAATGGTTGTGCCCACAGTTGATCCTGTAGTTGCAACTCCTGTTGCATCTCCAGTTGATTCTGTGGCTACTCCTTCTGTTGAGGGCTCTGAAAATACAAGTGCAGTACCTAATGATGAGCCTTCACAGCCCTCTGTGACAATTAATGAACAGCCTATTGAGCCTGCTATTGAACCTGTCAGGAGATCAGAACGAGTGAGGAGATATGCTATCCCAAGTGATTATGAGGTTTACTTGAATGAAGATGATCTTGGGAAGGTGGATGATCCTAGCTCTTATAAGGAAGCCATGAAGAGTAAGGATTCATCTAAGTGGCTAGATGCTATGAAAGATGAAATTAAGTCTATGGGCGATAATGGTGTATGGGACTTAGTAGAAATTCCTAATGGAGCCAAAACAGTGGGCTGCAAATGGGTCTACAAAACAAAACGTGACTCCAAAGGGAACATCGAAAGGTTTAAGGCGAGACTTGTAGCGAAAGGTTTTACACAAAGAGAAGGCATTGACTATAATGAAACCTTTTCGCCTGTCTCAACCAAAGATTCATTTAGAATCATAATGGCGCTCACAGCACATTTCGATTTAGAGTTGCACCAAATGGACGTTAAGACTGCATTCCTGAATGGAGACTTGTATGAGGACGTTTACATGACACAACCGGAAGGTTTTGTTGTGGAAGGCGAGGAACATTTGGGATGCAAGCTAAGGAAATCCATATATGGCCTGAAGCAAGCTTCTAGGCAATGGTACCTTAAGTTTGATGAAGTCATAAAGAAATTTGGATTTAAGGAGAATGATGTTGATAATTGTACATATGTTAAGTTCAGGGGGAGTAATTACACCTTCTTAATTCTTTATGTGGACGATATATTATTGGCCAGCAGCAGTGTGGACATGCTGCGGGAAACTAAAAGATTTCTCTCGTCCAATTTTGATATGAAGGATCTCGGTGAAGCATCTTATGTTCTTGGTATTGAAATTCACCGAGATAGGTCCAAAGGAACATTAGGTTTATCACAAAAGGCATACATTGACAGAGTACTGAAGAGATACAATATGCATAAATGCTCTGCCTCGCCTGCTCCTATTGTTAAGGGCGATAAGTTTGGAAAATTTCAATGTCCAAAGAATGACTATGAATCTGATCAGATGAAGGCTATACCTTACGCTTCTGCTGTCGGAAGTATTATGTATGCTCAAGTATGTACGCGCCCTGATTTAGCTTTTGTTACCGGGATGCTTGGCAGATATCAGTCAAATCCAGGACCGGACCACTGGAAAGCCGTTAAGAAAGTCCTGCGCTATATGCAAGGCACTAAAGGTCACATGCTCACATATAGAAAATGCGATAACCTTGAGGTTGTCGGTTATTCTGATGCTGATTTTGTGAGGTGTAAAGACACTAAGAAGTCCACATCAGGTTACATTTTCACCCTCGCAGGAGCAGCAATATCATGGAAAAGTGTAAAGCAAATACTTACTGCATCGTCGACAATGCAGGCTGAATTTGTGGCATGTTATGAGGCTACCGGGCAGGCTGTATGGCTTAAGAACTTTATCCCGGGATTGAGAGTGGTAGACAACATTTCTAAGCCGCTCATTTTGTACTGCGATAATCAACCCGCAGTTTTCTATTCGAGTAACAACAAGTCAAGTGCAGCTGCCAAGCACATTGACATAAAGTATCATGTTGTGAAAGATAGAGTCCAGGATCAAACAATTAAGATTGAGCATATTGGAACTAAATTTATGCTTGCGGATCCGCTCACAAAAGGCTTACCACCCAATAATTTTTGTGATCATGTTGCCGACATGGGTTTAATGGAGAGCCTATGATCCTGGAATAAGAGGACCATATATAGTAACCAACTCCCATGAAGTATTATGTTATCCGATCGATATAGAAGGGAGCACTATAAGTACTGATGTCCAGCGGTACTTAATTGACTGTTGTGAAACATTACTTTGGTGTGAACTTTTATTGAGAAAGGGCTTATGATGTTTAGCCTTACGATCAAGGGGGAGAATGTTGGATATTGATCTAGGCCAAACGGCTAGAAGAGGGAGACGTGGGTGTCACCCACGTCTACGCGCCCTGATCGGGGGGGGGGGGGGGGGTTAGGGTTACGGTCCCCCGTTGCACAGCGCAATATAAACGTTGGAGTCCGGCCTCTCCCGTGATTGAGTTGATTCCCGTGAGAGCTAAAACTCCATACAAACCCTAAAGATCCGATCTACTGCGTGCTGCTAGCAACGGGAAGGCCGTCACCGCCGCCTCTGCAGGACTCCGCCGTCGACTCTCCGTACCGCGGCAACATCCCGATCTGCACCAACTCTTCCTCACGCCTGCATCACGCAGGCACGGATCTTCGCTCCATGGCGTTCATCGGTGACCGTAAGTCTCCCGACCCCTCTAACCCTAGGTGTTCTAGATGGCAGGCTAGTGGATAATGTGATGTGCATGATGATGAGGACCTAACAGGGTTCACTTCACAGCTCACAAATTAATTTGGAATTGCAAAACACCCTTGAAATGTAAGTTCTTCGCTTGGCTAGCCATCCTTGGCTGTTGCTGGACTGCAAATCGCTTAGCACGACACGGTGTGATGGCACACACACTATGTCCCCTCTGTGAACATCATCCTGAAACAATTGACCACCTCCTCATCCTTTGCCCTTGGGTTCAACAAGTATGGACACAATTCATTCGCTCCGTTGGCTTTTTCCACCCATCGGTAACAAGACAAAATAGGTTGATTGATTGGTAGATCTTCTTGCGCAACAAGGTTCTCAAGCTAAGAGAAAACACTTCGATTCCACCGTCATTCTCTTCATTTGGACCATTTGGTGCGAACGCAATGATCGGGTCTTCAACAACACAAAGAGGGGTACCCAAATGCTTCTAAAGAGCCTGCGACAGGAACTTATTTGTTGGAGTTGGGCAGACATGAGAGTTACCTCTTAGCTTAAACCCAACCCCCGCATTGCTCCTTCTTGTAACTCTGTTTTCTCACCTCCTTGTCTCCTTCTCTTTCTTGTTTCTTCTTTTGTCAATGTTACCCCTTCAGGAATTTTTATTGTATCTCTGAACACTATCCTACTAGTGCTTGTACTTCTTTTTCTTCTTCCTTCTTAATACATGCATGTTCACTAAAAAAAACTACAATTCAAGAGAGTACATGTAAGTATCTTAATCCTACGTCGAGAAGATCGGACGACCCCATATTATCTTGGTATTAGAGCGCGATTGACTCGGTAGGATTATTTATCCCTAGTTTATATTAATATTTCTTTGTTGTTATTTATATCTAGAGTCCATAAACCAAAAATTACAACAAAAAAAATTCAAACCCTAGTTTTTGCATATGTTATTTTCGTGAGTTTTGCTAAGTCTTGATCCATTAGAATTTTTATTTAAGTGCTGATCATCATGTCCTTTTGCGTGGCTTAATCGCTGTATTTTATCTAAACCTTAAAATTTGTTGGTTTTGAACTCCTCAAATCCAGCACCAAAAATAGACTTAAAAAATTTCTAATCCCCCGGTCGCTACAATACCCACGCGGTTGCTACAGTGCCCCCTATCCCGATTGCTACAGCACCTGTATAATCCTATTGAATCACACAACTTGCTGTCCAACCATATTTTTTGTTTCATCCGCAATTTGTGGTTAGATAGCCGACAGCTATTGATTTTCACTTGTGTTCGGTTCCACCAATCTGATTCCGTTTCCTTTGGGAGCCGTGTTGCTGAACTGAATTGCCATCTTGGAGCTATAGCCAAAATCCTTGTGGAGAGTTAGAGTCCAAGTCTACGTGAATTAACTCCCAAAAGATATTGCTGTAGTTGTGTTCAGTTTCCACATGCAAGAGTGATTGCTGCAGTTGAATACAAGTCTACTTGCTCCCATCTGAACGGTTGGCTGCGTATTGATTGAAATCCACTTGGGAAGTTTGACTTCGTATTCACTTCCACAATTCCGAATTGTTGCTGTTGAAATTTCATTGTCTTGCTCCCAAAATTAAACCTGCTGAATGCGTTGCTATCGCTTGAGCTTCACTGGTATTTTCCTTTTATCTTGAGACTAGTCTTTGATGATTGCTTTAGGGTTGTTCTAGAATTATTTATGCATTGATAAACTTTCGGACTTGTGCAAAATCAAGGGACAACTAAACTCTAGTTCATCCTTTGAGTAAAAAAAAGAGGCAGCCATTTAAAAAAAAAGCCACGGTTTGAGCATATATGTAAAAAGAAAGAAAGAAAAAAAGAAAAGAAAAGAAAGCATTGGCGAATTTGGATGAGTTAACCTTAGTCCATAAATTCAGATTCTGTATTTAATTTCTTTGAGCAATCTTGTGCCTTTAAATTCATATTATTACAATTGGCCAGCGTCTCCCTAGTACTTGGTGCAAAACGAGCTAATTAATCCTCAATTTCAGTTAGTCTTTATTTAACTTATTTCTTTGTTTATATTGAGTTACATTAATCTTTGTGCGTGTGTTCATACACTTCACTTAAATATATTGAATCAGCACTTAGGCAAAGTATTCTAATTTGGATTATTACTTAACTTTACAATATCAAGAATTTTAGATTGCTAGGATACACACTCCATACCAAGCTCCACTAAATATTCATTGTTGTGCAATTATGAATACTCTTAAATTCGCTTGATCATTACTTGCTATTGTAGCTTCTACCAAGTGTAAGTTTGTATTAGCCTTAATTCACTTTGGAAATGTGAGAACTTTACTTATGAGAGAAAAGAGCGAGATTGAGTGATTTATACTAATAATCTATATACCTTGTTATTGCTTTGTATTTTCTTTTACACAATCTAAGCATGGTAGGTAGAGAAGATAACTATGGTGAGAAGCATGATGTTGACTTTAATGCCCCGGTAATTCGCTTCCAATAACAGGCATTGAAAAACACATTGCAACAAGAAACTATAATGGAGGGACAATTTGAGATAAATATGCAAAATCTCCGCATTGAGCTCAATAAACAAATGAAGGTGTTACATAAAAACATTGTGAATGATATTGTGTGAGCACTTTGTCCACAACAAGAAGAAGATAGCTTTGTTTCTTTCTATGGCAGTGATAATCCAGAGGAGTATCTTGAGTGGGAATGGCAAATTGAGAAATGTTTAGATTTCAGAAGCTTTCTAAAGGCTAAGAGGTGATGCGTGCCATAAGAGAGTTTGAAGACTATGTTTATAGTTGGTGGCAACAACTATTTACAAAATAATTCATTAAATCTTGGTCAGATTTGAAGGCATTCATGAGGAGCAAGTTTGTACCAACCTACTATGCACTGGAATTGCTTCGCCAACTAGAGAGTATCACACAAGGGAGTAATATTGTTCAAGATTATTATTTTGAGTTGCAAGATGCATTGCATTGTACCGGTGTCACTAGTGCATTAAAAGAGAAGGCATACTTGAAAGGAGGCTTGAATTCTAAGATCATTGTTGCACTTTAACATAAATATTTTAGTAGTGTGCATGGTCTTGTGACTTGTGCTATTGAGGACAAGAAGAGACCTATAGAGAGGCATATACTATGGTTCCATCCATGTCCATACTTTAGTTCTTATGCCTCTACTAGTACGACACGTGAGAAGATGACCGAGTATGGGACTTTCCCTTTGGTCAAGGAAATATTTAGTATTATGCTGATGCCAAATACAACACTTGAGATGTGTCAAAACCAATGTAAGGATGAGAGCCATATAGCCAAATTGAGTGAGAGTGTTAAAAAGAGTGAGTTGTGTGATTCTACCATATGTGAGGTTGAGAGCATCCAAATTGAGTGTGGGAGAGACATCAAAAGAAAAGAGAGAAGTAGAAGATAGACAAAGTAAGGTTAATTTTGAAACTAACATATTAATATCTACTTCTAGTATTATTTCTCACATTATGCAGGTCAATATTAAAGAAGTGGAGTCGAATGTTCAACAACCAGCACCACTGGAGATAAGCGATGAGGAGATAACCATGGTTGAATATGAAGCACTTGCTGCCCCGTTGTTACATCATGATGATTTGATACCTGCAACATCTACATCAATTGAGGAGAATGATAAAGGTAACAATATTGGTGCTGAGTTTAATTGTGAAACGGTGAGTAATTATGAGAACTCATGTGTTCAATCGGAAATTCCATGTTCTGAAATTTCTTTGATCAATTTAGATAATGTGGAATTCATTACTCATAAGGAAGTTCTTACTCGAATATCTCCTAGTGATTCTTTGTATTATATCATGTTCGATGATCTTAGAGAGCTATCTAGTGTGATTGAGAATATTACTGAAATTTCATGTTTAAAATCACTAGTTAGTACATATGCCTACATTTTTAAGTTCAATTTAATTGGAAATTATAATGTGGATGATAAATTTTATGTTTACCGAATATGCATTACATGTGATAGGCTTGCTGAATTAAAATTGCATGTTTTAGATAAACAATTTTTGTGCCATATCATGATCACAATGAGAAGAGTTTCAACAATAGTGCTTCATGTTTTAAAAGATATCTTAAGCCTACTTATTTATCTTTTGATGTACAATTATGTAGAAATAATCAGAGTAGCGCAGTTGAAGCATGGAAGGCACTAAAGATTTTATCTCCCATATTTGAACAATTTGATTGGGTTTTGCCTTTTGATATCTTGTCTCTATCTTTAGAAAGTCGAGGATGATTTTTTTCTCATGGGAAGGAGAATGATGTGAATGACAGTATTGCAATGCATACATCTTATGGCTACTGTTGTACTAAATGCTTTGTGCAAAACAATGAGAATGACACAAAAATTGATTAATATATATACCATACATATATGTCATTCTTTTTGTTTACTACACCTTTTGATGTACATGATATGCTAAACAGTAGAAGTGTGAACGATAGATACATATACCATGCATATACACTGTTTTTTTTTGTTTAGTACACTTCCAGGTTATCAAAAGCTGAGGACGACTTTTCTTGAAGAAGGGGAGAATGATGCGGATCTGCTCATGTCTTACGCTTTTCAGTTAAATATATTTGACTGAAAAGAATTACTGAGCCGTATTAAAAAGATTAAACAACAGGTGAATTTGTTTCTTAATGAGTTCCCTACTGTTTTTGATGAGAATTGGATACTACCTCATGCAAACACCTTGTGTATTCTCAGATTTAAACGTTATAAAGACTGAAACCGAGAGGGAGACCGGGCCAAAGTAATCTCGGCCATCCATCTAGGGGAGGTTCTACGCATCAAGGAGAAAGAAACGGCAAGGAAGGCCAACCCGTAATGGCCTTCACGTGCTCGGCCATATGACTCGTTGTGGCCTTCGCGTATACATGGTTTGTTCACGTGTGAACTCGGCCGTGTGACTAGTTGTGGTCTTCATGTATGCTTGGCTAGTTGGAATCATTAGCTAATTGTTTAATAATGTGAGTTGGTTGCTTCCAGTTGTGTACTATGTTGAGTTGAAGACCGGCTAATACATATTAGGATAGATATTTGTGTTGGCTCTTTGGCTGACTTGGATTGTGGTTCGGCTCTTTCGGCCGAACTCCTCTCAAATGTGCCCAAGGCCCGACACGTGAGGCACCATAAAACACCTTGAATCCCTGCTATTTTGGGAGACCACCGAATACAAAAAAAATTACTAGATTGATTGCTTGTTTCTTCATGATGGCTGTCAATGTTTTAATATTGATCTTACGTATGATTTGATTGGATTCGAGAATACTCTTAGAAGACCCAGTGTATGCACATGTAGAGTAGAGATACGAGAATTTTTATACAGGTTCGGGCCTTCTCCTAAGAGAATAATAACCCTACGTCCTGTGTGATCACTAATCACCAGAAAAGGATTACAATTGAGAGTAATGTGAATGCTTAGCACTATCTCCTCCTTCGATCCGAATGCCTCCCCTTTCTCTCTTTGACGTTAACCTTTGTATAGCCAATGAAGCGACGGCAGTTGTCTTGTGCCAGAAGACGCCTTAACGCTTCGGATGATAACAGCCTAACGGAAGTTACTGTCAGAGAGACGTAAAAGGTCATTCACCATGTCGCAGTTGTTGTCAGAGAGAGATCGTATGCGGTTATTGGACAAACGCATGTTCTAACTGCCTTATTAGACGAACCCATGATGCAGTTGTTCGTTGTAGACAAGTTAATCAGAGATAGGTTGGTCACAGGAAGGTCCACGACCATAAAGTGGTCACAAGACAACTTACGACTACGTGGTCGTAGAAGGACTTATAACCATATAGAGTATTCACAGTAAGATTTATGACTACCTGGTTGTAGAAGGACTTATGACCGTATGCAGTAGTCGCAATAGGACTTACGACTATTTGGTCATAAAAAGACTTATGACCAAGGGGGTAGTAGTAGTAGTAAGACTTACGACTACGTGGTCGTAGAAAGACTTACGACCAAGAGATAGTCGCAGTAAGTCTTATGACTATATGGTCGTAGAAGAGCTTACAACTATATGGTCGTAGAAAAGCTTACGACCATCCTGTCATATTACCTCTTATCGATAAGGGGTATATTCAAATAATATAATGACATAATAATTCTAGGATTATTCTATCCTCATCAATGGCCAAAATCACATCATGGAAAAAAATTGGGATTGCTTCTCTAATCAAGATCGTTCAACCTTGTCGCTGGAAATTGAAAGCACGATAGGGCTTCGCTTAGTGGTCGTGAAGTTCGACGCGTGCGTTCTTGCAAATTAAAGAGTGTTCATTCTTGCATTGGTAACAGAGGATCATTACGATTCAAGAGAGTACACGTGAGTATCTTGATCCTAGGTCGAGAAGATCAGGCGACCTTGTATCATAGTGTCTAGTTTGTGTGGTTGACCCACAAGAATGTGAAGAGTAAGACCTACTTTGAAAGTCACTCCACGGAAGTGGAAATGATATCCTCGTATGAAAGTGGATAGGCTTGAGATCTCCGCATGAAAAAGGGTGGGCTTGAGTGGACATCGACGGGTGTTACACTTCGCTATACCGGTATAAGCAAAGAGATGATTAGATATGTGCATGGCATTAATGAAAAGATAGATGTAAATGATATTGTTGTAAATTGACATAAATACTTGATATCGTGCTTTATGATCGTTTACTGTTTTATTATGTGCTTGCTGAGTTGTAGACTCACCATTGCTTATGTTGTTTTTTTAGGTGATCGATGAAGGTGACAAGCATGGAGAGGGAGTAGCTCATAATCAGTTTGTGCAACGGCATTGCTTCACTTATCACATTAAATAGTAAACATTCATTATTAGTTATTTGGTTTATGCAAACTCTTGCAATTGGTTAATAAATTCCTTTAGAATATAGTGCTATTAGTATGGTTGCAATCAAATAAAGTAACATTAGTTAGTCTCAATAATTAGATTATCTTCGTTATTGTTATTGATTTAATTCAATGTTAAGACTTGTTATATTCAATGTCGTTATGTTTATGCCTAAGTGAGTATTTTGTGAAAGCTTAGTCAATGTATTGATGCAATTAGTTTGTGAAAGATGGTTTAGTTTGGGAAAGAATAGAGTTAGTGGTGATATTCTGAACTCATGTCAAGCCGGAGTGTTACAAGATGCGGAACCTGGCTGGCTACTGATTGTAAATTCCACCTTATAAAGTTTTACTATCAGTCAGGTTTTACCATGATATTTGCTAACATAAAATTGATGATAATCAGAGGTGGATCTAGACTTTATAGTCTGTGGGGGTGGATCTACCAATGATGATAAAGTGTGTCTTTGAAGAATTGTCCTGCAAGGAGCACACCGTGCTACATGTGCAGCGAACATAATGGACCAAGGATGGCAATGTGTTAGAACAGAATATGGCTAAAACCAAATAAGTAAATTAATCACCTTTACGCCTTCCTAATTCATATTGTCCTGAAAATGGGCATAAGTTGTTAGCTTTTAATGCATAATAAAGTCCAAGAAGTAATCAGAAACTCAATTGACATGAGTTAGATGCAGAAATCGGAATAGTTCTACGCCACAATAACATTAGATTTTCAAGTATATTTTATGTTTTGCCGTATTACTTGTTTCTATATGCATCTTAGTCTCTATGACTAAATGGATAAGGATCATATCAGATACACCTCCATCCAACATGTAGCACCCGGCAAAAAAAATCTCTAACCGTTTCTCTCTCCTATTATCTCTCTCTAATCTAATCTATCCCGTTTCAACCTCTCTCACGTCTCTTATCTCTCTCTCTCTCTCTCTTCCGTTTCCATCTTTTCCTCTCTCTCTCTCACTCCGTGCACTGCATGCAGCGGCCGGCGGCGACGGCCGATGGCCGGCCCGACGAGGCAGCAACGACATGGCGCGGCCGCGTGCGGCCGCACACGTGCACTGCGCCATGGCGACGGCCGTGTGTGGAGCAGCGGCGGCGGCGTCGTCCGGTAGGAGGAGTGGCGTGGTGGCGGTGGCCGGTGAGCGGCGACCGAGGCATGGCGGCGGGTGCATGCAGGCGACTCGGCTGCGCGCGCATGAGGCCATGGTGGCGGCGGAGCACATCGTGGCGGCAGTGGCGACCAGTGGCCGACCTGGCGAGCCGGCGACGCCTGGTGAGCGGCAACCGGGGCGCACGGCTGGACTGGCAGTAGCAGGCAGCGCGCAGGGCAGTCGACAGAGGCGGCCGGCGGCGGTCCGGCCGCCGGTGATGGCGGCAGCAGAGGCGCGGCCGACGGTCATTTTCGCGGCCGAATGACTGTTCGCGCGGCCGAACGGCTGTTTGCACGGCTGAACAGCGTTTCGCTCGGCCGAGCAGCCATTTGTGCAGCCAAGCGGCGTTTTGCTCGGCCGTGGAGGCTAGCGAACCTGTTTCCTTTCCAGTGAAATTCATCTCCTGTTGTTCCTTTATCAAATTCATTTGTACCTGATCGGTTGCCGTCCACTCCAACCTGTAGGTTTGCACGCAGCTGTTGAGGGAGGAGTTGCGCTCTTTGGATCCATCGTGCAGCCTGTCCATCGAGTGTACTCAAGGTAAGTACCTCGCGACCGTGACCCTTCCGTTTGCAAATTACATGTTTCCAGTTTACTTGTCATCTTTTAATGGAGTATAATTATCATGTCACTCATACTTGCTTGACTAATATCATATCACTAAAAATCACATCACTAAAGTTACTTGAAAAATTTTATATCGCTAAAGTTACTTGGCTGCTAGCGTATCACTAAAGCTTATCTGGTCAATATCATATTGCTAATGATGTCTGGTTATTATCATATCGTTCATGTTTGTCTGGTTATGGACGTTTAATATTGTATGCATGCCACGATATTCTAGGTTATTTTATTTCACCTGCTTCTATGTTAATTAAGATGTTCAGCTAAAATGTTCTAGAGTTCATGCTTTAATTAGTGTTTTAGAATCTATGCTTGAATCGTTAATGGGGGTAGCATATGAACATGTTTAACTTAGGTTTAAGTTATTGACACTCTTTTGATGTTAGGGCTGCGATGCTTTAGTGTCCAAATTTTATGTTTCAATAGTTGTGTGATGTTGTATTTGAGCCATGAAGGATGTATGTAAACCTGTTAATCTGACTAATAATCACTTCTCACATAATAAAACTCGACTGGTTGATAACCTTGCGTGAATTATATTATAATACCTGTTTAGGATAGTTCCTATATCACTATCACCTTATCGTTGATTCTCTATTAAATTGTTAATAAAGTTTTAAACTCTTTGTGATTTCTTTTGTTGTTCTTGTTAGTGATGTGCCCAAGAGGCAATCATAAACAATTCGGTTTTATAGGCTAAAAGGGATATTGATCCATATGGGATTAGGGTTCTAATGGGCCTACAACGTTGACATGTGTCATTTTTGCATATTTTTAGCCAGTCATTTTACCCTTATATTTTTCGCATTTTGGGACCATTTATCATCATTTACACGTTTTTCTATGAATAATTGCTCAATTTGGATCATTTTACATTTTTTGTGCTTTTTCCGCAGGCCGGCGCGATCGAGGCGCATATACGACAATTCTGGACTTTCGGGACTGCTCCGTACAGATGTGCGCGTCGTCACGAATGCGTAGGATCAAACCGCGATGAAATCGGACTCCCGGAGGGCCAGAATAGAAGAAATTAAATGGAAAAATGACTTGATTGTAAACCCTAGATTATTCGAGGGCTAATCGGCAAAATGCCCAAAACCCCCAACAAACCGCCGCCGCCGCCTGTGGGAAACATTGAGCCTGGCTTCCTTCTCCCTTGGCCCCATTTGCTTTCCTTCTCTCTTCTCTAGCTCCGGCCGGTAGTATGTGTGCTTCCTGTGTATCGATGTCCTGTGCTTGTCTTGTTGTTAGCGTAGTATATGTGTATGCTTGAGGGTCTCGTCGAATTAGCTAACCGGCGACCGTTCCCCTCCTTGTGTTGTCTCAACCTTCCCTTTGCTGTCTCGACTCTCTCCTTTCTTCTCTCCGCGGTCTATCGATAGTTAAGTCGTGCGCTCGTTTGTCGTAGTTGTTTGTTTTGTGTTGTCGTGTCCCGTCGTCGTCTAGTTAGCCGTCGACCGCTTTCTCCCTCGTTCTCTCTCAACTCCCTCCTTGCTTCTAGACTCCCCCAATGCTTCTCGACTCCCTCTTTCTTTCTCGCGGTCGGTAGTTAGTTAGGTCGTCAGTCGGTAGTCGTGTCTTCGTTCTTGTAGTCGTTGTAGTTCGTGCGTGTTTGTTCATGTAGAAAGTCTTCGCGTTGTTCGTTCGGTCGTACGACGTCCATTCGTACGGTCGTTCGTCCCGTCGCTCTTTGTTCGTTCGTTTGTTTAGTCGTTCGTCGTTTCGTCTGTGCGAGTTAGAGTTCGTTCGGTAGTTTAGTTTTCTCCCCCGTTTTGTTTGACCTAGCTTTATCTGAGCACCGGTAGCCTCAGTCTAGTCCCTGTGGAGAACGCGACACTCGCCGCTATTTCAGTGGCAACCCGTGCACTTGCGGGTGTGCTATTTTGCACGATCAAGTATTTTGGCGCCGTTGACGGGGATTAGCTTAGTGCGAAGGTGTTAGGCTATAGACTAGGTCATTTTTGTTTTCTTTTGCTTGTGTTGACCTGTCTTTCATTTCATCATTGTTCATATTTGTGATATATTGCTAATCCCTAACCCTTTCCCTAGTTACTTCTCTCTTTCGTGATTTTCGTATCCATTCTCGTAGGTTGATTGATATTGGTACTTATTGAGGCTATGGCTTACTATTCTGATTCTCGTGGTTTTATGAGCACCCCTACTTATGATATTCTTCAAGAGCAGGTAAATCTATTGTCTCGTCAGTTAGAACGCTATGCTTTAGAGCGAGGTATTGTGTTAGAGAGCGGACATGATCAGTATAGTTGTTTAGCAGGCGCTCGCTCTCTAGTTGTTCCTATATGCCAGACTTGTGGTTTTCAGGGCCATTCACCTGCTGAGTGCCAGCGTGGTTATTTGTTCACTCCAGAGTGTTACGGGATGAGCTTTGCTCAGCCAAGTGGGCCATACCCTGACACTTATCACCCTGGATGGCCTGAGCACTCAAGTCTGTCATATGGAAACAACAACCCTGATATCTCATCATTTTCTTCTAGTACACCATTGCAGGGTTTTACGTATGGAGATCAGGATATTTCTCATTGGTCACACCAGCACTATCCTGTACTTCAGCATCCGCCTCCTACCCCTCAATCTGATCATATGTCCAAGTTGGAGGAGATGTTGGCATCATATATTACTAGGATGGACACTCAGTTTAGTGACGTAAAAAGCCAGTTGAGTGCATTGAGCACATTGATGTCAGAAGTGGAAGATCATAGAAATTCACTCCAGTCATTGAGTAGTTGCTTGGACAATCATGCCACATCACATTCTTCATTTAGTGCCACTGAGACGCTCCCGATCCCCTTAGAGGTGCCTCGCTTTGATGATAATCCTTCTATTGACGGACCCGAGCTAGAGTTAGTCTCTTTTGATGCCATGGACTCACCATATATGGGCCTTGATACTTGTGTTGATGAGCCCGAGCTTGAGACTCAGAGATTTGATGTGGTAGACTCTCACTGCTTTGACCTCGATCCTGTGCTTCTTGAGACCGATATAGAGGGATTCACCTTTGAGGATGTGGGCCACTTAGATGATTATTTTATCTTTGAGCCTGAGATGGAGATATTCATTCTTGATGATGAGGGGGCTGCTTCCGATGTCGACGAGGAGCACATTTCTATTGATCCATCACCGGCTACTTCTTTCGTCGATATCGCCCCTTTGGAGGTTTCTACTACCGTGCATTCTACTTCACCTACACTTCAGGTAGTTTGGAAACTCTTCCTCGACCACTTCAGGTTTGATTTCTTTAGCCCTGACGAGACATATGCTATTACTAGTTGTGCTCATCTCACTGATAGACCTCATGATGTACTTTATCGATATACCTACATGATTGGATATTCTATTGATGACTTGGAGGGCGTCGACCCTATCACACATATTTGCCATGTTTTTGAGTCTATTTGCAGGGTTACGCTTGTTTACCATCGACTACGAGCGGACATGGTTCGAGTCGATATCCCTTGGGATCCAGGTGGATTTCGAGGCATGCTGTTTCATGAGGAGGGCGGACATGTGCCTTTTCCATGTCCCGTCCTTGGCCTTCCTCCCGCTACATCCAAATGAGCTTCTCTTCTTCTTTTTATTTCCGTTTTGTTTGTTAGTTTCTCCTCTTTTCTTTCTTTTTATTTCAGGTCCCGTGCTAGATCTTCATTCTTATATATGCGAGAAGCCACGGGATGATTTGTTTACTTCCACTGCATCATATATGCCCGGTGAGCTGTTTCTTACCCCTTCAAGCACATTCTTGATTCATTGCTCAATTTAAGCTTGGGGGAGGACTTGTATGTGTATGGATGATGTTCTAGCATGTTTGTATCATATTTGTGAGCATTTGAGCTTATTGTCGTGTAGTTGATGATATGTGGTCATTTATATGCTTCATATTATGCTTGTGTTGATGTTATATGACCTTTACTATTGCTCTCTTGTTATGCTTATTATTCATTGATCGTGCAAAAATAGCACACCCGCAAGTGCACGGGTTGCCACTGAAATAGCGGCGAGTGTCGTGTTCTCCACAGGGACTAGACTAAGGCTACCGGTGCTCAGCTAAAGCTAGGTCACACAAAACGGGAGATAAAACTAAACTAACGAACGGACTCTAACCCGCACGAACAACTCGACGAACAAACTAAGGACGACGGGACGAACGGCCGTACGAATGGACGTCGTACGACCGAACGAACAACACGACGAAATACTAAACAAAAGACTACGACGACTATACGAACGACACGACAACTAAACGAACGAACGTGGCTACCAATCGACGATCTAACTAACTATCGACCGCTAGACAGCAGGAGGAAGTCGAGAAGCACTAGGGGAGTCTAGAAGCAAGGAGGGAGTCGAGACTCGAGAGAGAAAGAGGGGGAAGACGGTCGACGGCTAACTAGACAACGACGGCAGGACAAACAAGCACAGAACTACAACCGACTGCACGACCTCGCTAACGACCAACCGCGCAGGTAAGAAAAAGGGGGAGGTCGAGAAGCACAAGGGAGGATTAGAAGAAAAGAGGGAGTCGAGAATAGCAAAAGAAAGGGAACGGTCGCCGGCTAGCTAATTCGCGCAAGATAACACACAAACTTACAGATAATCTAACACTGTCAACAAAAACAAGCACAGGACAACGATATACACAGGAACCACACACACTGACCATACTACTCACAGAACACAATTTGCACAGTTATCACAATAATAGAACTCAAATTAACAGGCTCATGAATATATCCATTGATCACATTCATCACAGATAACATTCATAGTTCATCATCACAGTGCAATGGATCAGAATCCACAAATCACCATCACACCCACATAGCATAATCTCAAAATAACAAGCACAGATCATAAAGCAGTTAATTTGAGCAGTAATTAAGAAAAGAAACGAGAGAGGAAGAGCATTTGGAGGTAAACCGAGCAGAGCTGTAGTTGATGAAGAAGAGCAGAGGAGGAGTCGCCGGTGATGTCGGTGGAAGGAGTGGCGGCCGGCGGCGGCGCTGTAGGGGACGCAGTGGAGAGGTCGCCGTGGATCTGGAGGGGTCGGTGAAGAGGTTGAAGAAGTCGCCGACGTTGAGGATGATGCAGATCGGCGGCCCGGTGCTTGGTGGAGGTCGGCGGCGCTCGGGTGGAGAAGGGGAGCGGTCGGTGAAGGGGGAAGATGAGGAAGGTCGGCGGCGGAGAGAGGTGGAGCTGCGGCGGAAGAGAAGAAAGGGAAGGGGAGAGGAGGAGTAGGAGTAGTGGGGAGGCCGGAGGTGTGATGAGCGGCGCGCTCGAGGGAGAGCAAGGCGGCGGCGCCGGCGCTGTTGATGGAGAAGAAAGGGCGCGAGGGAGCAGTTGAGGAAGGGAAGGTAGGGGCGCGGCGGCGCACGGGTGGAGAAGGAGGATGCGGCGGCGAAGGAGAGGAGGAGGTAGCGGTGTGGTCGACGGCCGCAGGCGAGCTGGTTGATTTGGACGGCGGTGCCGAGGTGGATGAGAAGCGGGCAGTGGTGCCGAGGGAGGAGGATGTAGAAGGGAGGCGGCGCCGTGGAGGTAGAGCAATGGGGAGAGGCGGTGGACGCCGGCGAGGTCTGGCCCGGCCCTCGCCGGTGCCGGAGCTAGGGAAGGAGAGGAGCAAAGGGTGGCTAGGGGAGAAGAGGAACAAGCCGGGCTCAAAAATCACAGGCGGCGGCTAGGCATTTTAGGGCAGATTGGGGGCATTCGGCTATTTTGCGATTTAGTCCTCAAAGATTTCGGTAATTGCGCATAGGTCCTTCCCCCATTTGATTTCTCCTGTTCTGGCCTTCCGGGAGTCCGATTTCAACGCGGTTTGATCCTACACGTCCGTGACAATGCGCACATCTGTACGGAGCAGTCCCGAAAGTCCAGAATTGTCGTTTATGCGCCTCGATCGCGCCGGCCTGTGGAAAAGTACAAAAAAATGTAAAATGGTCCATTTCGAGCAATTAAATATGGAAAAACATGTAAAAGATGATAAATGGTCCCAATATATGAAAAATAATGGGGTAAAATGACAACTAAATATGTGTAAAAATGACGCATGTCATTCATCTTGGCCATGTGAGCCCATGCCTTAATTAATCAAGAAAGGTCATGCCGAAATTTTCTTAATTGAGCTATATTGTCACTAGTTCGTTGTATGTCTCAAGTCACTTGGCATCATATTAGAGCTTGAGTTTTGTTTATTATCCTTGATGTGCTTAGAAACCTTGTGATGCTATAGCATTTGATTCATTGCGAGTTACGCATGTGTTTTAACCATTTGCGGATTGAATTGGTTCTAGTCATCGCCTCTTGAATGATTATATCTTAGTTTCATGCTTTGGCATATGTTATTTTAGATATTGATACTTTGCTTGAATGAAAAATTTGTGAAAGGGGTAGTCCTATCTTGAGCCAATAACTTGGTTGAATTATCTTGGTATCCATGTCTCGGGACACGTGTTACTTAGCATTAATGAAAACCAGTTAAAGATGCTTAATTATAAAAAAAAGAGAAAAGAAAAGAAAATTGTGATGCAATGTGTGAGTGTATGGAATAAGTGACTATGTCACATTGGTTTGGAAATGTGTTGAATAAGCGGCAAAATTTGCCCAAGGGTGTGAATAAGTGGCACAAGTGCCCATTGTGTTTTAAATTTGCTAAAAAATCAACAAAAATTAGGTATCATGGCTCAAGTGTGGGATTTTTCATAAATATCATGCAAGTATTAGTCTCTTTATCTCAAATAGCATATGCCTTAGCATGACCCTTTGATATGCTCATTCTTGATGTTATAGCTAGTTCCGATGCCTTAAAATTTTGGTTGAATTCATGTGATCACTTAGAGCATTTCGACACTTGTAACTTGATTTGGTTAAATGCTATAGTTATCACTTTGTCATCTTTGCTAGAATATTCATTCTAATCTTGGATGGTTGTAACATCCTGATTTTCTGGAGTTTATAAAGCCAATTTTCAAAAAATTAATTTGCTGGAATTTTCTGGAATTAATTAAAGCTTAAAAGGAATTTTCAGAATTTATTTAGATTTAATATGATTAAATTAAACATTAACATTTGCCAAGATCATTTTATTTGAGTTCCCTGAGTCTCAAGGAATTTTCTGGAATTTTTGGTGATTTTTCCGGATTTATTTGCTATTTTCTAGAGCTCAAAAGTATTTATTTAAATTTCGGGAAAAAGAAAAACTCAAAAACCCGAACCGGCCCGGTCCAGCCGCGCCCGGCCTGCCCCGCCCACGCCACGCGACGCGCATCCAGAGCGTTCGCCGTCGCCCGCGCGCCATCCCGGCCGTCGACTCGTCCGTGCCACCGACAGGTGGGGCCCACCTGTCAGCGGCCACTTGCCCTCACCCTAGTGGGCCGAGCCCACTCAGCCCGCGCTGCCGCCGACGCCACCCGGGGTATTTAATGGCGCAGACCCCGAGGTTCGCCGCCCTCGCCGCCGCCTTCGCCGCCGTGCGTCGTCGCCGCCCTCGCCGCCTCCTCCGCCGCTAGCCGCCGAGCGCCGCCGCCGCCCGGGCAGTGCGCCGTCCCCGGTCGCCGTCGTTCGCCGCCCGACGTCGCCGTCGTTGCCATCGTCGTCGTCACCGGTGAGCGCCGCCGCCGTCTCGTCGCCGTCCGCCGACCCAGACCGCCGCCGTCCCGAGCCTCGCCGGCCAGAACCGCCGCCGTGCCTCGCCCCGGTCGCCTGCGCCGCTCGTCCGCCGCCTCTGCCGCCGCCGTCGCCGTCGTCTTCGTCGCCGGTGAGCCCCGCCGCCCGCACCTCGGCCGCGCCCCCGCCTCGCGCTACGCGCCGCCAGCTGGGCCGCACCCGCGCCACCCCGCCGCTTCGCCTTCCCGTGCGCCAGGTCCGCCGTGCACCGAGCCGCTGACAAGCCGGGCCCGCCCGTCAGCCCGAACCGTAGACCCGTGAGCCGATCTGGCCACGTCAGCCGCTGCGTCAGCCGCCATGTCAGCCGCCACGTCAGCCATGCCTGCACACGTGTCTGCCACGTCAACCCTAGCCGCTTGCGCCAGCAGCCCGGTCAGCCCGCACTGTTTTGTGAGCCGAGCCCACCGTAGACCCAATCTCCCGTGCGCCCGGTCCACAGCACAGTGCACTTTTCCAATTTCCCGGTTTTCTATAGATTTATTTTTCGAGAGCCCCGTTCTCCCTCGTCCTAGCTCCGATTGACCCGATTCTTTTTCCTAAATTCATCTAAAATTGAGCTCTATCTTTTGGTTCAGGTTTGAGAATTTTTGGAGTTCATTTGAATTTTATTTGAATTTATTTTTTCTCTTCGTTCTGTTTTCTCTCTCGTTAGATCGCGCGTTCGAAGGAGCAGAAGTTGGATTTGAAGTTCAAGAGCCGTCAACTGAGCAAGGCCCAGGCAAGTCGTGTCCTTTGATCATGTTGAACCCAGTTTGCAATCTATTATTTAAATATTTTGTTTTAAATTACATTGCATCGCTACTTTTATACAAACCTTGTAATTGGTAATTATCACCTCAATTGAGTAATTCCCTCCTTGTTAAATTTGAATGCCATGATGCCATTGTCACCATAGGTTGGGAAACTTAGTAGTGATGCTATGTTACGATCACATTTGGGATGGCACGATTAGTATGCTTAGCTATGCTTTTAGTATCGTTTGGGTTCATCATCACATGTGATTAAATAATTTGACTTAATGATATATCGAATCGTGGTTGGTGCCACCAATATAAAATTTGTGCCATGGCATTGGTGTGTCGTTGGCGTGGTTATACAAAATTGGTTTTCACTCGGGCGAATGATCGTGCAGTAAAGGGGGTGCAGGTTGCACATTGGGATGTGGATGTTTTGCCTGGGTATTACTTAAGGACTTAACTTTGTGCGCCATTGATCTGAGCTTTACCGTGCAAACCACATGTCTAGTATGGGATAGACCTGGCATAATAATTTGTGAAGTCTCAACTTTGGTTACACTACTGATGTTGTTGTGGCGCAAGAGGGGGCAATTACCGACTAGGGGGATTTACCCTACTCGACGGCGAAACCTTAGCGAGTGGGATCGGGTTGAGATGGATCATTGTAAAAGCCTTGTTGTGGTTATCTTTAACGTGAGGATTATCACATCGTGTGGGTACAGTTGTGCAACCTCTGCAGAGTGTAAAACTATTCGAATAGCCGCGTCCTCGGTCATGGACAATGCTCGGTGATTTCACACGAGGTATAGTTACTCTTGGAAAATTTGTGGTTGGTCAGTGGATGGTTAATTCACTGTTGGTTTAACCTGTGGATGGGAGGTCCATAAGTAGTTTACTTCAATTCCTTTGATTATTCATTATGGTTTTATTTACAATTCGCCTTCAATCAATTTATGGTAATTTCAAATGCTGTTTTATGCAAATTAACCCTTTTAGCCTTCCATTGGTAAGCCTTGCATACTATGTTGCATCATTTGTTACAAACGGCTTGCCGGCTTTACGCCTATGTTGCTCAGTTGAGGATGAGGAGTACTACCAGCAGGAGGTTCCAGGAGGAGAGTGCTTCGACGACTACGCGTTCTAGGCTTCGCTCCCCACTCGATTGCCCGTGGGCATGTCGATTGGCCGCTACGCTTTATTTTGGATTTTCCGCTGCTAAATTTTGTTAAGCCCCTAAGGCTATTGAGATTGTAAGCTTGACCATAAGGTCTTATTCTGGTTATTGATTAATAAATTGAGTTTTCCTTATTTAATACCGTGTTGGTGGTAATGATTACCTCTATGTTTGACTGTGTGCACTAGCGTGATCCTGGACTAGTGCAGTATACACAGAGAGTCCGGATTTGCATATTCGGGTCTCGACAGAGATGGTATCAAAGCCAAATCGACTGCAGGACGAAGCCCTAGTTAGACTGGTCGAATTAGCAAAGTTTTCAAATTTTATTTTCTAAAACAAATCAACCAAATGATAGTCTAGTAATTCTTGATTCTTACCTCATTCTTAGGATTCTTGCTCTTTGCCTCCTCTGAAATATTGTTTTCGAAACTTAATTTGACTTCTTATCTCTATAATGTCCATAGATGTCTCGATTGTCCCTTAGTCCAAGAGGAAGTTGGCCTGAAATTCTTCAAGTTGTGCTGTGAAGTTTGGATCAAGGAAGCACCCCAATATGTCAAGACAAGATTAGAGATTTCCGAGAAGATTAGGAGCCGTTAGATTTGAACCTTGTTATAGTTTTAGTATCGTGTAGATCGTCTTGCTTCTTATTTTGCCGTTGGGTGTGATGTGAGCTGCAGTTTTGCTTCCAGCATTATGATGCAGTCATGTCAAAGTCTTTTTGTGGAGTTTATTGTTTCTTTTGTTAGCCTTTTCGGCTAAGTGTCTGCTTAGTTTAGGATTGCCATTAGAAATTCCCCTTAGACGAGTTTACCGCTTACCTTTGCTTTTCCCTCTTACCTATTGAGCCTTCAGAAGTCAGTTCTCAGCAAATGGTCTTTCTTTTCAGAGCAGCAGCAAGATGGTTGAAACCAGGAACTCCGCAGGTCGTGAGCAGACAAACCAGAATCCAGGGAACAGTTCCACTCAGCCACCCCAGGCAGTTCCGCCGACCCTGGACCCCGCTCTCAGTTAGTTCCTGATGGCCCAGACTCAGATGATGCAAGCAATGATGCAGAATATGAACAATATGGCTCAGCGTCAGCACCCAGGGGTAGCAGCACCTCAGGTCACTCACCATCAGTCCCGCTTTGCAGAGTTTATGAGGACGAGGCCGCCTACCTACTTCAGTTCTTCAGAGCCTTTGGAGGCAGACGACTGGATCCGTTCAGTAGAGAAAAAGCTGAACTTGGCCCAGTGCACAGACAGGGAGAGAGTGCTGTATGCAGCACACCAGCTAGAGGGACCTGCAGCAGAGTGGTGGGAGAACTACTGCGACGCCCACGAGAACCAGGACAGCATTACTTGGAACGAGTTCTCCACCGCTTTCCGTAACGCCCATGTCCTGGATGGGGTGATGGACATGAAGAAGGAGGAGTTCCGTGAGTTGCAGCAGAAGAACATGTCAGTGAGTGAATACCTCAATAAATTCACTTAGCTAGCTCGCTACGCGTCCGAGGACGTAGCCACAGATGAAGCCCGTCAGAAGAGGTTCCGGAAAGGTTTGAACCCAGGATTGAAGGTGCAGGTCGTGGGCAACGACTATGCCAACTTTCAGCAGATGGTGGATAAGGTTATCTTAATTGAGGACAGTCGTCGCGAGCTCGAGGAGTCTCGCAAGAAGAGGATGGCTCAGCAGGGATTTCAGTCTCACCAGGCTCAGAGGCAGCGTTTCAGCACTTACCAGCCCGCTCGAGTGCCTCAGCAGCAGCAGCAGTCAGTCTTCAGGACCCGGCCCCAGCGCCACGTCCCCAGCAGTCAGGGCAGAGACCCGGTGGATTTGGTGGTCAGTAGCAAAGGAACACCAATCCAGCAGCGTCTGTTACTTGCTTCAAGTGTCATGAGCCGGGACACTATGCTAGCAAGTGCCCCCAGAGGCAGGCCCCCACTCCAGTTCGCTTCGACTTGGGAGCCACACCAGGACGGACACCTACCCCAGGAGCAGGGCGTGGAGCACCCCAGGCGCCAGGTCAGGCCAGCAGGACTCCACAGGTGGTGAGAGGCCAGGTGAACCACGTCACTGCAGAGGAGGCCCAGGCAGCACCAGAGGTTGTGATCGGTAAGTTCCCAGTCCATTCAGTATCTGCCACAGTTTTATTTGATTCTGGAGCTTCCCATTCGTTTGTTTCTCGGAGTTTTGCTTTAAAGCAACAGTTGGAAATTGTTACGCTGGGATCTATTCTTTTGGTCCAATCCCCCGGTTCGGAGTTGAGCACCAACCTAGGCTGTCCCAAAGTTCAGATAGACATCCAGGGAGTTGAGTTCATAGAGGACTTGATTATCTTGGATATCCAGTCCCTAGATGTGATCTTGGGTATGGATTGGCTCAAGAAGCACCAGGCAGTTTTGTATTGCGGGAGTAGAGCAGTGACCTTGACCAGCTCCGATGGGAGGAAAGTGCAGTATTCAGCTAGCATGAATCAGCCAGAGCAGGTAATGGTCTGTCAGATCAAGGGAATTCAGTTGGAGGATGTGCCAATTGTCAGGGAATACCCTGATGTGTTTCCAGATGACCTTCCAGGGATGCCACCAGAGCGAGAAGTTGAGTTTCTGATCGAGTTGGTACCCGGTACCTCTCCGATTTCCAAAAGACCCTACCAGATGCCAGCAAATGAGTTAGCAGAACTCAAGAAGCAGATTCAGGAGCTTTTGGAAAAAGGTTATGTCAGGCCCAGTTCGTCCCCGTGGGGAGCGCCAGTCTTGTTTGTGAAAAAGAAGGATGGCAGCCAGCGCATGTGTGTGGATTACCGAGCACTTAACGAGGTCACCGTCAAGAACAAGTACCCGTTGCCCAGGATTGATGACTTGTTTGATCAGCTCAGGGGAGCAGGAGTTTTCTCCAATATTGACTTGAGGTCAGGTTACCATCAGATGAGGATTCGACAGGAGGACATACCTAAGACAACATTTTCGACTCGTTATGGATTGTACGAGTTCACAGTGATGTCTTTTGGCTTGACCAATGCTCCAGCCTATTTTATGTACCTGATGAATAAGGTGTTCATGGAATATTTGGATAAGTTTGTCGTTGTGTTCATTGACGACATTCTGATCTACTCTAAGGATGAGAGCGAGCATGAGGAACACCTGAGGATGGTATTGCAGAAATTAAGGGACCATCAGTTGTATGCCAAGTTTAGCAAATGTGAGTTTTGGATGAAGGAAGTCGCCTTCCTAGGCCATGTGATGTCCGCAAAGGGAGTTGCTGTTGACCCCGGAAAGGTTAAGGATGTTTTGGATTGGCAGTCACCTTCTTCGGTGACTCAGGTCAGGAGTTTTCTGGGTATGGCTGGTTATTACCGTCGTTTCATCGAGGGATTTTCCAGTGTAGCCAAGCCACTTACCCAATTGCTCAAAAAGGAAAAGAAATTTGTTTGGACGCCTGAGTGCGAGAAAAGCTTTGAGAAGTTGAAGGAGAGTTTGACCACAGCCCCAGTGCTAGTATTGCCAGATTTAAACAAGGATTTTGAGACTTATTGCGATGCCTCACGCAAGGGTTTGGGTTGTGTACTGATGCAGGAAAAGAGAGTGGTAGCGTATGCCTCGCGCCAGTTGAGACCGCATGAGGAGAATTACCCTACCCACGACTTAGAGCTGGCAGCCGTAGTGCATGCTTTGAAAATTTGGAGGCACTATCTCTTGGGTAATAGATGTGAGATTTATACGGATCACAAGAGTTTGAAATACATCTTCACCCAGTCCGAGCTTAACCTCAGGCAGAGGAGGTGGTTGGAGTTGATAAAGGATTACGATGTCGGAATCCATTATCACCCAGGGAAGGCCAATGTGGTCGCAGATGCTCTGAGCAAGAAGGTTTATTGTAATTCAGTGATGGTCAAGGAGAGTCAGCCAGCTTTGCATGAGGAATTCCAAAGGCTCAGTTTGGAATTGGTCAAGGAAGGATTTTTGGCAGCAATGGAGTTGCAGCCCACTTTGGATGGTCAGATTCGTCAGGCTCAGACAGATGATGAGGTATTTCAGCGTATCAGACAGAGTATGAGTGAAGGAAAAGAGTCAGGATTTTCAGAGGATGCCCAAGGAACCCTGTGGTTCAAGCAACGTTTGTGTGTGCCCAATAAGAAGGAGCTAAAGGATCTGTTGCTAAAAGAAGCTCATGAGTCGTTGTACTCGATACATCCTGGCAGTACCAAGATGTACCAGGACATTAAAGAAAAATATTGGTGGCCTAGCATGAAGCGTGAGATCGCTGAGTATGTGGTACTTTGTGATGTCTGTTAGAGAGTTAAGGCAGAGCATCAGAGGCCAGCAGGTTTGCTCCAGCCGTTGAAAATCTCTGAGTGGAAATGGGAAGAGATTGGTATGGACTTCATAGTCGGTCTGCCTAAGACCAAAGAGGGCTATGATTCGATTTGGGTCATCGTGGACCGATTGACCAAGGTTGCTCACTTCATTCCAGTAAAGACAACCTACACCGGTGACAGATTGGCAGAGCTGTATATGTCGAGGATCGTCAGTTTGCATGGAGTGCCCAAGAAAATAGTGTCAGATCGAGGGTCCCAGTTCACTTCTCGGTTTTGGGGTAGTTTCCATGAGGCTATGGGAACGCACCTGAATTTCAGTACCGCATACCATCCCCAGACAGATGGTCAGACAGAGCGAGTCAATCAGATTCTTGAGGATATGTTGAGAGCATGTGTGCTAGATCATGGACCTAAGTGGGACAGCTGTTTGCCTTTTGCAGAGTTTTCCTACAACAATAGTTATCAGGCAAGTTTGCAGATGTCACCATTTGAAGCACTCTATGGCAGGAAATGCAGGACCCCTCTCAATTGGAAAGAGACAGGGGAAGGTCAGGTGTTTGGTCCAGATTGTTTAAAAGAGGCCGAGGACAAGGTCCGTTTGATTCAGGAGAGGTTGAGGACTGCCCAGGCCAGGCAAAAGAGCTATGCGGATACTAGACGCCGAGAGCTGAGTTTTGAGCCAGATGATTTTGTGTATCTCAGGATCACACCATTCAAAGGTGTGAAGAGGTTTCAGCAAAAAGGGAAGCTTGCACCAAGGTATGTCGGTCCGTTTAGAATTTTGAAACGCAGGGGAGAGGTTGCTTATCAATTGGAGCTACCTGCGTCCTTCAGTGGGGTACATGATGTTTTCCATGTGTCCCAGCTGAAGAAGTGTTTGAGAGTGCCAGAGGAGGTTGTACCAGTTGAGGCAATTGATCTTCAGGAGGATCTGTCCTACAAAGAGCGTCCTGTCAAAATCTTGGATGTGTCAGAGCGAGTCACCCGGAATAAAGTTGTTCGCTTTTGCAAAGTTCAGTGGAGCAACCACTCCGAGGAGGAAGCCACCTGGGAGCGCGAGGAGGATCTCAAGGCAGAGTTTCCGAACCTATTCCAGTAGTGAGCCTGGATCTCGGGGTCGAGATCCCGTTTAAGGGGGTAAGGTTTGTAACATCCTGGTTTTCTGGAGTTTATAAAGCCAATTTTCAAAAAATTAATTTGCTGGAATTTTCTGGAATTAATTAAAGCTTAAAAGGAATTTTCAAAATTTTTTTAGATTTAATATGATTAAATTAAACATTAACATTTGCCAAGATCATTTTATTTGAGTTCCCTGAGTCTCAAGGAATTTTCTGGAATTTTTGGTGATTTTTCCGGATTTATTTGCTATTTTCTAGAGCTCAAAAGTATTTATTTGAATTTCGGGAAAAAAGAAAAACTCAAAAACCCGAACCGGCCCGGTCCAGCCGCGCCCGGCCTGCCCCGCTCGCGCCACACGGCGCGCATCCGCCCGCTCCCCGCGCCCGCCTTGAGCCGCCCGATGGCTGACACGCGTCCGCCATCCAGAGCGTTCGCCGTCGCCCGCGCGCCATCCCCGCCGTCGCCTCGTCCGTGCCACCGACAGGTGGGGCCCACCTGTCAGCGGCCACTTGCCCTAACCCTAGTGGGCCGAGCCCACTCGGCCCGCGCTGCCGCCGCCGCCACCCGGGGTATTTAATGGCGCAGACCCCGAGGTTCGCCGCCCTCGTCGCCGCCTTCGCCGCCGTGCGTCGTCGCCGCCCTCGCCGCCTCCTCCGCCGCTAGCCGCCGAGCGCCGCCGCCTTCGCCGCCGCCCGGGCAGTGTGCCGTCCCCGGTCGCCGTCCGCCGTCGCCGTCGTTCGCCGCCCGACGTCGCCGTCGTTGCCATCGTCGTCGTCACCGGTGAGCGCCGCCGCCGTCTCGTCGCCGTCCGCCGACCCAGACCGCCGCCGTCCCGAGCCTCGCCGGCCAGAACCGCCGCCCGCGCCTCGCCGCCTCGGCCGCGCCGCCTCGCCCCGGTCGCCCGCGCCGCTCGTCCGCCGCCTCTGCCGCCGCCGTCGCCGTCGTCTTCGTCGCCGGTGAGCCCCGCCGCCCGCACCTCGGCCGCGCCCCCGCCTCGCGCTACGCGCCGCCAGCTGGGCCGCACCCGCGCCACCCCGCCGCTTCGCCTTCCCGTGCGCCAGGTCCGCCGTGCACCGAGCCGCTGACAAGCCGGGCCCGCCCGTCAGCCCGAACCGTAGACCCGTGAGCCGATCTGGCCACGTCAGCCGCTGCGTCAGCCGCCATGTCAGCCGCCACGTCAGCCATGCCTGCACACGTGTCTGCCACGTCAACCCTAGCCGCTTGCGCCAGCAGCCCGGTCAGCCCGCACTGTTTTGTGAGCCGAGCCCACCGTAGACCCAATCTCCCGTGCGCCCGGTCCACAGCACAGTGCACTTTTCCAATTTCCCGGTTTTCTATAGATTTATTTTTCCAGAGCCCCGTTCTCCCTCGTCCTAGCTCCGATTGACCCGATTCTTTTTCCTAAATTCATCTAAAATTGAGCTCTATCTTTTGGTTCAGGTTTGAGAATTTTTGGAGTTCATTTGAATTTTATTTGAATTTATTTTTTCTCTTCGTTCTGTTTTCTCTCTCGTTAGATCGCGCGTTCGAAGGAGCAGAAGTTGGATTTGAAGTTCAAGAGCCGTCAACTGAGCAAGGCCCAGGCAAGTCGTGTCCTTTGATCATGTTGAACCCAGTTTGCAATCTATTATTTAAATATTTTGTTTTAAATTACATTGCATCGCTACTTTTATACAAACCTTGTAATTGGTAATTATCACCTCAATTGAGTAATTCCCTCCTTGTTAAATTTGAATGCCATGATGCCATTGTCACCATAGGTTGGGAAACTTAGTAGTGATGCTATGTTACGATCACATTTGGGATGGCACGATTAGTATGCTTAGCTATGCTTTTAGTATCGTTTGGGTTCATCATCACATGTGATTAAATAATTTGACTTAATGATATATCGAATCGTGGTTGGTGCCACCAATATAAAATTTGTGCCATGGCATTGGTGTGTCGTTGGCGTGGTTATACAAAATTGGTTTTCACTCGGGCGAATGATCGTGCAGTAAAGGGGGTGCAGGTTGCACATTGGGATGTGGATGTTTTGCCTGGGTATTACTTAAGGACTTAACTTTGTGCGCCATTGATCTGAGCTTTACCGTGCAAACCACATGTCTAGTATGGGATAGACCTGGCATAATAATTTGTGAAGTCTCAACTTTGGTTACACTACTGATGTTGTTGTGGCGCAAGAGGGGGCAATTACCGACTAGGGGGATTTACCCTACTCGACGGCGAAACCTTAGCGAGTGGGATCGGGTTGAGATGGATCATTGTAAAAGCCTTGTTGTGGTTATCTTTAACGTGAGGATTATCACATCGTGTGGGTACAGTTGTGCAACCTCTGCAGAGTGTAAAACTATTCGAATAGCCGCGTCCTCGGTCATGGACAATGCTCGGTGATTTCACACGAGGTATAGTTACTCTTGGAAAATTTGTGGTTGGTCAGTGGATGGTTAATTCACTGTTGGTTTAACCTGTGGATGGGAGGTCCATAAGTAGTTTACTTCAATTCCTTTGATTATTCATTATGGTTTTATTTACAATTCGCCTTCAATCAATTTATGGTAATTTCAAATGCTGTTTTATGCAAATTAACCCTTTTAGCCTTCCATTGGTAAGCCTTGCATACTATGTTGCATCATTTGTTACAAACGGCTTGCTGAGTACCAATGTACTCACGGCTTTACGCCTATGTTGCTCAGTTGAGGATGAGGAGTACTACCAGCAGGAGGTTCCAGGAGGAGAGTGCTTCGACGACTACGCGTTCTAGGATTCGCTCCCCACTCGATTGCCCGTGGGCATGTCGATTGGCCGCTACGCTTTATTTTGGATTTTCCGCTGCTAAATTTTGTTAAGCCCCTAAGGCTATTGAGATTGTAAGCTTGACCATAAGGTCTTATTCTGGTTATTGATTAATAAATTGAGTTTTCCTTATTTAATACCGTGTTGGTGGTAATGATTACCTCTATGTTTGACTGTGTGCACTAGCGTGATCCTGGACTAGTGCAGTATACACAGAGAGTCCGGATTTGCATATTCGGGTCTCGACAATGGTCCTCAAAACTCAAGTGAGATTATCTCATTTTACATGGTTGTATGCTTTTTGACTTATTACATGCCTTAAACTAGTCTTTTACCTCACGACTACTTGTTGTCCGGGTTCGATAATATTATGTCATTTACTTGAGGACAAGTAAAAGTTTAAGCTTGGGGGTATAACGTGCGTCATTTTTGCATATTTTTAGCCGTCATTTTACCCTTATATTTTTCGCATTTTGGGACCATTTATCATCATTTACACGTTTTTCTATGAATAATTGCTCAATTTGGATCATTTTACATTTTTTGTGCTTTTTCCGCAGGCCGGCGTGATCGAGGCGCATATACGATAATTCTGGACTTTCGGGACTGCTCCGTACAGATGTGCGCGTCGTCACGAATGCGTAGGATCAAACCGCGATGAAATCGGACTCCCGGAGGGCCAGAATAGAAGAAATTAAATGGAAAAAGGACTTGATTGTAAACCCTAGATTATTCGAGGGCTAATCGGCAAAATGCCCAAAAACCCCCAACAAACCGCCGCCGCCTGTGGGAAAAATTGAGCCTGGCTTCCTTCTCCCTTGGCCCCCATTTGCTTTCCGCCTCTCTTCTCTAGCTCCGGCCGGCGGCGAGGCCAGGCCGGCTCGCCACCGCCATCACCTCTCGGCCACCCTTCCTCTTCCTCTCCTCCGCAGCACCCGCGCGCCTTGCCCTCCCTTCTCCTCCACCAGATCCGCCGCCACGACCTCTCGGCCGCTCCCCTTCTTCGCCTTCCACCGCCGCCGCATCCTTCTCCTTGCTCTTCCTCCGCCGCACCCGCGCGCAGCCGCGCCGTCTCCCTTCTCTTCCTCCCTTCTCCACCTTCTCCGGCCGCCACGCCTTCATTCCGCCACCGCGCCGCCCAACCTCCCGTGCGCCGCCACCTTCTCCCCCCTTCTACTCTCAACTCCTTCCGGCCACCACTTCTCCACCTCTCCGCCGCCCCATCTACTTCCTCCGGGCTGCCTCTTCTTCTCCACATCTGGCGTCCACCCCTCTACTCACCGCCACCAGCGCCTCCCGTCTCCACTTTGCCTCCCTTCACCGGCCACACCGCCGCCTTGCTCTCCACCGCCCCTCCTTCTCCATCCGAGCGCCGCCGCCTCACCGCATCCACGGCCGCCCCTTTGCTCACTCCACCGCCAGCTCGCCGGCGGCCAACCAGCTCACCTCCCTTCACGCGCCACCATCACCCCTCCACTTCTCCATTCCACCACTGCGCCGCTTCTCCATCTTCCCTCAGCTCTCCTCCGGCGTGCCACCTTCTCTCCCTACCTTCTCTACAGCACCATCTCTCTCCGCAGCCGCCTTCATCAACGCCGCCACCCCGACTTCTTCCTCTTCAGCGCCGGCGTCTCCACCGACACCTCCGGCGAGATCGACCCCGTCCTCCTCGGCTCACTTCACCGACGGCCTCATCCTCTGCCCTGCTTCCCGTGCTGCTTTTACTCTCCTCGGTTCACTCCATTCCCCCATCTCATTTACTGTTCTCATTTTTGCCTGTTGATTTGAGATATGTGTTTGTGAGATGTGAACTCAGATGTATGCACTGTGCTATGTGAATGTTATCAGTGGATATGTTCATGAGACCTGTTAATTTGACTTATGTTATTGTGATAACTATGCAATTTGTGTTATGTTAGTAGTTTGGTCAGTATGTGTGCTTCATGTGTATCGATGTCCTGTGCTTGTCTTGTTGTTAGCGTAGTATATGTGTATGCTTGAGAGTCTCGTCGAATTAGCTAACCGGCGACCGTTCCCCTCCTTGTGCTGTCTCAACCTTCCCTTTGCTGTCTCGACTCTCTCCTTTCTTCTCTCCGCGGTCTATCGATAGTTAAGTCGTGTGCTCGTTTGTCGTAGTTGTTTGTTTTGTGTTGTCGTGTCCCGTCGTCGTCTAGTTAGCCGTCGACCGCTTTCTCCCTCGTTCTCTCTCGACTCCCTCCTTGCTTCTAGACTCCCCCAATGCTTCTCAACTCCCTCTTTCTTTCTCGCGGTCGGTAGTTAGTTAGGTCGTCAGTCGGTAGTCGTGTCTTCGTTCTTGTAGTCGTTGTAGTTCGTGCGTGTTTGTTCATGTAGAAAGTCGTCGCGTTGTTCGTTCGGTTGTACGACGTCCATTCGTACGGTCGTTCGTCCCGTCGCTCTTTGTTCGTTCGTTTGTTTAGTCGTTCGTCGTTTCGTCTGTGCGAGTTAGAGTTCGTTCGGTAGTTTAGTTTTCTCCCCCGTTTTGTTTGACCTAGCTTTAGCTAAGCACCGGTAGCCTCAGTCTAGTCCCTGTGGAGAACACGACACTTGCCGCTATTTCAGTGGCAACCCGTGCACTTGCGGGTGTGCTATTTTGCACGATCAAACGTGGAAGCCCATTAGCATGCTCTATAAATATGTGGAGGCGGGGCTATAGGTAGTATAGACTACTATGCTGAAAACCCTAGCCGCCACCTCCCCTCAGCCGTATCCCGAAACCCTAGCCTGGCACGCAGTGCTAGCACACCAGCGCACGGCGTTCCATCCCGAACGTGTGGACTCCGTGGAGGCGCCGCTGCTGTGCTGATCGGCGAGAAGCGCAAGGCTATTGCTAGGACGCGAGGAGGAGACATTCAGTTCGTGAAACGATCGACTGCTTCTTCTTCATCAACGTGCATCTACGTTGGACCGGGCTGCTCCAACTCTTCTTCCGCTGCGCAGCGCATCTAGTGGTAACTATCCATGACTCCCTTACACGCATGTTTTCTGGTTGAACGCGGTAGAAAATCAAATGTTGTAGCTAGCGTAGCCTACCCGTTCTCCTTCAGTGGTATCAGAGCAAAGCTGTGTAGTATGTGGTCTGGATCATGCGCTTGTAGATGATATGTTGTTTGTAGTAGATGCGATCTATTGTTGTTCTTATGCTAGGTTCATGTGATGGATCTTTCGGTGCATGGGTTGATTAGATCAATAGGTCATAAGGGGTAGAAATAGGTATGAGTTGATAGCATCATGTGGCCAAAAAAGATTAGTTCGTGCTTCTTCTTTGATGTACGCGCGACTTGCCCCTACCGGCTGGAATCACCATCGGGGCTAACTGCGCGCACAGTTAGTAGATCGAGCCAACAGATCGAGGTCTTGTGTTGCGGTCTCCTCAAGTATACCGATCGTGATGATCAATGTGATTGATCTAATGAAAATTGAGACATTTTGAATGGCTCGGATTTGGGTTGATTTGATCGGCTCGATGAGATTTTCATAGCGATTTCATAGATGCGATCTATCCCCACCCGCTGACCGGCCAACGGGACCGCCGTTGCGTACACGCATAGATTGTTATACAAACACATTCATGTCAGGGCGGTAGAATGCGTTCTACGCTTAACTTGTTTTTGCAGGGAATGATGTGAATGTTATGGCATAGATGTATATGTGATGCATGTGTGTTTTGGAGGCCTGTGTGTCGTATTAATTACAGCTGGGTTGAGGCTGTTCTTTAATTGTATAACGACCTGCGTGTCGACTTGTGATGCTTGCGCTCCTCATGTAATTCATTTGCTAGCTATTAGTTGTAATAGTTTAGTTCTTTACCATGGAGGCTTCAAGCATGATGACAAAGAGGACAGGAAGTGTGGCGAATGACATCACCGTGGAACCATGGCGATGGCAACTACTACGATTCAAAAGGCCATACCATTCACAGTATAATGTGATTATATGCATGTGATGTTTATTTCTTGTCATACTATTCTTTCATGCCATACCTGTAGAGGATGTATTTTTCATGACAGAATAGCTTCCCTCAGAAAAATTAAGAATTTATTTGATGCCCTTCCAATTGCTGCGCCTATAAGAATTATGATCATTGTTTGGTAGGTCTGCCAAAGCAGAGTACCATCAACTATCTTGATCTAATAGGGTAGATGTCGGACATCCATATGCATAGTATTGGTTTACTTGACAAGGCTATCAAATTGGATTTGGGCCTTGGGGCATGGTGTTGGGAGCCGGGGCATTGGATGCCACCAAACAAACAAGAGTCATATAAGATATGATTAGCAAGCGTTGCTTACCTACGTCACTAGGTTTCTAGCGGTGATGCCAAAGCTCACTAGAACTTAGATGAACATGGATCTTGACCACTATATGTCGTTAGAGGGAAGACGATTACAAAACATATAGTGGGAGTGTCTTTTGTTAAATTGTTTAATGAAAGATCAAACATGAACATAGTGCTGAACTTTGCTTGTTTATTTTCTGTTGTAGATCATGGCTGCTTCTAGTAACAATTCTGGTTTTAACTTGCGATCTGTTCTTGAGAAAGAAAAACTTAATGGAACGAATTTTATTGATTGGTACCGCAACCTGAGAATTGTTCTCAGACAAGAAAAAAAGGAATACGTTCTTGAGCAACCCTATCCCGATGAACTCCCTGAGGGTGCAAACGTTGCCACCCGCAAAGCTTATGAGAAGCACTGCAATGATTCACTCGACGTTAGCTGTCTCATGCTTGCTACCATGTCCTTTGAGCTTCAGAAGCATTATGAGAATGCAGATGCTCACACTATGATTGAAAGACTGCGTGACATGTTTGAAAACCAAGCTAGGACCGAGAGGTTTAACATTTCAAAGTCCTTGTTTGCGTGCAAGCTAGCAGAAGGTAGTCCAGTCAGTCCTCATGTGATCAAGATGATTGGTTACATTGAGAGCTTGGAGAAGCTTGGTTCTCCCCTTAATCCTGATCTGGCTACGGATGTTGTTCTCCAATCTCTCCCTCCGAGCTATGAGCAGTTCATTATGAACTTTCATATAAATAGCATGGAGAAATCATTGACTGAATTGCATGGGATGCTTAAGACAATAGAGGAACGCATTAAGAAAAACACCAATCATGTGATGACGGTTCAGAAGGAGAATAAAAAGAGGAAGCGTTGGACGCCCAAAGGCAAAGGCAAAGGAAAGGTTCCTAATGAGCACCCTAGCTCTAAGCCAAAGCCAAATGGGAAGGTCAAATCTGGCCCTTCTCCTGATGATGAATGCTACCACTGCCATGTCAAGGGGCATTGGTCTGGAATTGTAAGAAATACTTGGGGGATCTGAAAAAGAAGAAGGGAAGCGAGACTTCTGCTTCAGGTATAAATGTTATAGAAATTAATCTTGCAATTTCTTTTGGTGAATCTTGGGTATTTGATACCGGATCGATGATTCATACTTGCAAATCGTTGCAGGGTCTAAGAAGGACTAGAAGTTTTGCGAGAGGCGAGTTGGACGTGCGTGTCGGCAATGGATCAAAGGTTGCTGTACTGGCTGTCAGCACTTATCACTTGTCATTATCTTCAGGATTAGTTTTGGAATTAAATAATTGTTATTACATTCCAACATTGAGTAAGAACATCATCTCTTCTTCATGTTTGGAGGAGATGGTGGTTATGAGTTCGTAATAAAGAACAAACATTGTTTTTATTTGAATGATATTCTCTATGCACATTGTCCATTGATGAATGGGTTATATGTTTTTGATCTTGAGGATAAGCCTGTCTATAATATTAATGCAAAGAGGCTGCGGCCTAATGATTTGAATCCCGCTTTTATTTGGCATTGTCGCTTAGGTCATATAAATGAGAAACGCATAGAGAAGCTCTATAAAGATGGTCTACTCAACTCATTTGATTTTGAATCATTTGAGACATGCGAGTCTTGTTTACTTGGCAAGATGACAAAGGCGCCTTTCACCGGTCATAGTGAGAGGGCAAGTGACTTGTTGGGACTTGTACATACCGATGTATGTGGACCAATGAGCTCAGTAGCCAGAGGTGGTTTTCAGTATTTCATTACTTCTACCAATGACTTTAGTAGATATGGATACATACTTAATGAGGCACAAGTCTGAATCGTTTGAAAAGTTCAAAGAATTTCATAATGAAGTACAAAATCAGCTAGGCAAGACAATTAAAATTCTGCAATCTGATCGTGGAGGTGAATATTTGAGCCATGAATTTGGTGAACATCTAAAACAGTGTGGAATTGTTCCACAGCTGACTCCGCCTGGCACGCCTCAGTGGAACGGGGTATCTGAACGGAGGAATCGGACCTTGTTAGACATGGTTCGGTCTATGATGAGCCAATCTGATCTTTCAGTATCCTTCTGGGGATATGCTCTAGAAACTGCTGCGTTTACACTAAACAGAGTTCCATCTAAATCAGTGAAAAAGACACCATACGAGAAATGGACCGGGAAACGTCCTGGATTGTCTTTCCTTAAGATATGGGGTTCTAAGACTTATATAAAACGTTTGACGTCTGATAAGCTCCATTCTAAATCTTATAAATGCTTCTTTGTTGGGTATCCTAGGGAAACCAAAGGATATTATTTTTACAATCGGGAAGAAGGCAAAGTGTTTGTCGCTCGGAACGGTGTCTTTTTGAAAAAAATAGTTTCTTTCAAACGGTGTTAGTGGGAGCAAGGTGCGGCTTGAAGAAATTCGGGAAACACCTGAAAATGTTTCAGCTTCTATTGAACCTCAACAGGATGTACAAGATGTTGTAAAACTAGTTATGGAGGCACCGCCCCCACGTAGGTCTACAAGGGCACGTCGCGCAACTGAAAAGTTCACGCTCCTAACCACGGGACAACGCGACATATTGTTGTTGGACAATGATGAGCCCAAGAGCTACACGGAAGCAATGATGGGACCAGGCTCTGAAAAATGGCTTGGAGCCATGAGGTCCGAAATAGAATCCATTCATGATAATCAAGTTTTGTTAATCCGAAAAATGCTGGGAGAATATGCAAGCTTCAGAAGTCCATTTATGGATTGAAGCAAGCATCTCGGAGTTGGAATCTTCGTTTTGATGAAGTAGTCAAAGGGTTTGGCTTCATCAAGAATGAAGAAGAGACTTGTGTTTACAAGAAGGCTAGTGGGAGCGCACTTGTTTTTCTAGTCTTGTATGTAGATGACATATTATTGATCGGAAATGATATTCCAATGCTAGAAGCTGTGAAGTCTTCTTTGATAAAAAGTTTCTCAATGAAAGATCTCGGAGAGGCAGCTTACATTTTGGGCATAAAGATCTATAGAGATAGATCGAAGAGGCTAATTGGATTAAACCAAAGTACATACATTGACAAGGTATTGAAACGGTTCAATATGCAAGATTCCAAGAAAGGTTTCTTGCCTATGTCACATGGCATTAGTCTTAGCAAGACTCAGTGTGCTTCAATACTTGATGAGCAAAAGAAGATGAGTGCGATTCCGTATGCCTCAACCATCGGATCCATCATGTATGCTATGCTTTGTACGCGCCCAGATGTTTCATATGCTCTAAGTGTTACGAGCAGGTATCAATCTAGCCCCGGAGCCACCAGAGCCGAAGCCTTGGTATTGACGCGAGATTTCGCCGCCTCCACCTTCTTTTCCCTTGCCACCGATGCTGAAGCTTTCCTTAGTGCCATCCCCCTTCAGATCTGGAGGCTTGCTCTTGTCCTCCCGACGGACAGCGCCAACTGTTGTGGTTACAGACCAAACAGAGAGAGTGTGGTAGTGGAGAGTTGAGTAAATGAATGGCTTCGGGGTCCTCCCCGTGGCCTATGCCACACACACACACACACACACACACATATATATATATATGTATATATATATATATATCCAAATGATGAGTGTTTGTACAGTAATACCCTTACACATGAGTGTTCCCCTCAAGGGCACTCATGTCATTACATATGTCCTATTTCGGACCTTACATCCTCCTAACAGGCCTACTGGGCTTAGGTGGGGGCCACCCCTACAACAGTGTTATTTGGTTCTTTGAATAATGATTGTATGCATTGATTGGCAAGTATGTGACTTGTTCATGAAACTCTTTGTTTTATTTAATGTTATTCTAAAGATCCCTAGTCTTATATCATTACGTGGGACAACAATGATTTATAGACTAGCACATGTATTGATTGATGATCATGTTCCACGGATCATGGATATAGGAATATCAAATCAATAATGTGGACACATGTTAGAGAACATGGTGTTGGATTGACCCACTCTGAGACATTGCTGGGATTGTTATGTTAATATGTGCCATCAAGCGATCTCGAGTGGTATACCTACTGGATTCTTCGACCTGAAATCGCCATTGTTTCTCACTATGTGTAGTGGTGCGCTTTGGGGCTGCCAAACACTACTCCGTAACTGGGTAGCTATAAAAGTGGTCTTCAGGTGTATCATGAAACATGGAATGGGATGTGAGCGGATTAAGATGGAATTTACCCCTCCTACATAACAGGAGAGATATCTCTGGGCCCCTCAATGTGGTTGGATTAGGGAAGTACATGGCCATGCCAAGGTGATTAAAGAGTTAATCACAATGTGACTAAAGGGTTAGTCATGAGTTGTAATCCACCACAAGATCGAGTGAATGGTTGAGCTATCACAAAGGTGGCACGAATCCCGCCTTAAGTTCGACTGGTATCGTGTGGCAAAGGGATCCAAGTGTGTGTATATCAAGGTTTAGCCGATATGATCTTTGTGTGTATTCGGGAGTCAATATGCCCTGCTAGGTGCCACTATTGACTTATGGCTTGAAAAGGGTTTTCGGGTCATAGCTGTCTACACATGAACCTAACGGGTCACACACTTAAGGGGTTGGAATTGGAAAGCTTGCCTATATGATTGTCTCTAGTGCAAGTGGGAGATTGTTAGTGATGTGCCCAAGAGGCAATCATAAACAATTCGGTTTTATAGGCTAAAAGGGATATTGATCCATATGGGATTAGGGTTCTAATGGGCCTACAACGTGGAAGCCCATTAGCATGCTCTATAAATATGTGGAGGCGGGGCTGCAGGTAGTATAGACTACTATGCTGAAAACCTGGCCGCCACCTCCCCTCGGCCATATCCCGAAACCCTAGCCGGGCGCGCGGTGCTAGCACACCAGCTCACGGCGTTCCATCCCAAACGTGTGGACTCCGTGGAGGCGCCGCTGCTGTTGTTGCTGTGCTGATCGGCGAGAAGCGCAAGGCTATTGCTAGGACGCGAGGAGGAGACATTCAGTTCGTGAAACGATCGACTGCTTCTTCTTCATCAACGCGCATCTACGTTGGACCGGGCTGCTTCAACTCTTCTTCCGCTGCGCAGCGCATCTAGTGGTAACTGTCCATGACTCCCTTACACGCATGTTTTCTGGTTGAACGCGGTAGAAAATCAAATGTTGTAGCTAGCATAGCCTACCCGTTCTCCTTCAGTTCTCACTAATGTTTCATTTTGTCGATGACGTTCTATAGTAGTATCCCATATGGTTATGTGGGGTGCTACACAACAAGATCTGGATCTTGTGTCCGATCCAAAAAGAATACAAATACAGATGTGGTAATAGATTCAGGGAGTAAACTCTTACTTGAATAGTTCAATATCAGCATTTGTGTAAAAATTGAGTTGCTCATTAACAAACTATACTTCGAACCATAGCTGATGCAATGTCGACCTGCATTTGTACCTATTTAGCTAAGATTTATCTTGGCATAGATATTGTCATGTCCAGGCGTCCCTAGGTAGCACAATGCTGAAGGTACAAATTATTAGCTTTAGAGGATAACCTCCTCAATGCTAACTGTATATTTATCGTGTGATGTGATCATGTCAATCTTGGAACCAAAATATTGTGAAAGATATTTGTGCATTATTTTTTTCATGGGCTGTCCTTTATCATTTATCGTGTGTTTTGTTAACACTAGGTGGTGTCTAAATGATTGAATGCATTTGCCTGTATGAAAAGTTTGCGCTCTTATTTCTTTTCTACTAGTGTTTGCTAGTTCTTTTGCACAGAAAACAATAGCTGGTGTGCTTTTATATTGACGTCAAGTTTCCATCCTGAAAAACTTGGGAGTATACGAAAGCAGTAGCAGTTAAAGTACTCACGAATTTCTGTAAGTTCTTGTCTGTTTTCGTTAGTACCAACTAATATTCGGTTGCTGGTTCAGTTCAACTATAGAGGTTATGAGAGCCTATGCAATTAGTATGATGCACATTAAGGCTGGTGTTGGTCTATATTCATAGCTTGGCAATATTGTCTTATCTAGAATACAATCGCTATAACAGCACAAATATTCTCATTAATCAAGTAATTTTTCATCCTCCTGGTGCACACATCCTTTCTTCACAACGTACATATTATGGTAGAAAAGTTATGCACAATGGAATTCCATGAACTAAATGCCTGTAGTCACTTTTCATCTCATATATCTTTTTCTTAATGGTTTTTGTAGGCTATTTAGTTTATTTCCAGTGTCTTATTTGCCCACTGGGGCTTCTAGCCTGCAATGTTTGGCTTTAAACCAGAAGTATTTGAAAAGTGGAAATCACATTGTACTCACCTGTACTTTTTGAAAATTGTAGGCGCCTACTTTTGCTTTATGTTTTGAAAAAAAATACTTTTTTTGCGAGGTTGAAAATTTACTATTTGTAGTTATATGTTGGTATATAATCCTGTACTTGTAATTTCAACAATTTAGAACATCTTCTAAATTCACTGCAAATTACCACTTGTAATCTCATTGATGCCTGCACCTTGATAAAATTGCTCTTAGGCTCCTAGCCACAGAGCAAGACTTGCAGTGTGTTTAATTGATCATACTAAGACCTGTATTGTGCTATTATTATTGTCTGTGCAATTTAGCAATTTCATTGAGATAACAGTTGTTAGTTGTTCCTTTGCCCTTATTTAAAATTACAGCTGACAAATTGGCAAAGTTAATAGAATGAGTGGTAATTTATAGAAACTTAAAAGTATGGTGGTAAATTATCAAGATAAAAAAACTAGTGGAAACATGCTACTTGGAAGGCAAATCTAAAAGCACCAGTTTGCGAGACATTGGCCCTGTTCTTTTCAGCTTCTAAAAGCTGTTTTTGGCTTTTCTACAGTAACTAGCTTTTAAACAGAGTATTTTTTAAGATAGGATCTACTAGTTAATTGTAGTATATATTTTACTGGCTTCATTTATATTAGCAAAAACCGCACGTGAGTTTCTGTTACGCTGTAATCTCTTGTACAAACAGCCCAAAAACCACAAGCTACAGCCAAAAGCCACAAGCCGCAGCAAAAAATAACAGGCCCAAAAAGGGCAGCTTCCCAGCATTACTATGATCACCAAAGCTTTCTTTTCAGGGAGGCAACCAAGGTGTTGAACAAAATGGTACAATCTTCCACTGGCACAAGAGGTTTATCTGCTTTGCAAAGCCATGTGCAGAGGGAAGAACCTGTACCATGGTCTTAAATAATGCAATGTTGTGTAGTTATTTCAATGGGGTCATGGTTGTCCTTACTTCCTTCGTTGTGAGGTAAGTGTTTCATCCCTCACCTTTGTCGTTCAGTTAAGTCTGTCCACATGTTTTCAACTCTACACAATGCCACCGTGCTGTTATAAATTAACATTGGCAGTATGTCATAATGCTTGTTCTCATGAAATAGTTTCAATATCCTCTTTTTTCCCCTCCCCCTCTCTGCTTTAGTTTACTCCTGTATGGCTGTATCATACTATTATTCTGTGCATTCATTTTTAGGTAGAATTGTTGAAAGTGCCTTTTCTCTTGTTCACTTCTCCAGACACCAGATTGATAGTGTAGCTCTGATATTTATGTGTTATATTTGTGCAGTACTACGTTTATTGACCATTTTGAGTTTTCTTCTTTTTTCCCACCATCCACTAAAAGTTTTGATTTGCACAGAACTGCAAATAAAGCTACTCATGTAATTTGGTCTCAACCTGCACTGTCCTGTCAGGTTCCAGAGCCACCTTTCTAAGGCTTGCGTAGTTAACCACATTGTGATCAATGCACCTGAAACCTGGTAAATTATATAAAAAAAAGAAAGAGTCATATTTGTGCCTTTCATGTGTAAGATTTCTAGCTTGAGCCCCTGACTGCCATTCCCCCATCATTCAGAAGCTTGTGGAACTGCTACATCAAATAATTGTTCAAGTTTTTTTAATCTGTCATGCTTCCAGTAACTGTTCATATTTTAGGCAATGATTTATTACTGAAAAAACTATAAATTTAGTATTCTTTTCGGTAGCTGGGTTCTACATTTGCTTGACATTAAAAAAATGCCACTAACCTTTGTGTTGAGTCAATTTTTTTCATTTCTTGTATCCAAATGGAGTGAAAAACTCAAAATGGACTTTTCTTTTACTGAATAACTCTTACATTTTAGTTTTAAATTAATGCGATTTCCTTCCTTGTTCATTTTAAAACAAAGATCCAAAAGGACTCAGAGGGCTGAAACTTGATCTTAACAGTACCGGTTAATCGTTCTGGGTTCGATTCCAAAGAGAGGGAGACAAGACAACTTGGGCGTTGAACTAACAACTGTGAAGTCTCTGGGTCATTAATTGTAGTGTCTGCTATGGTCCTGGAGACTAAGGAGGCTAACATACAATAATTGTCAGTCTTACACCGATAAAAAGACACTGACAGAAAGCAATATGGTTTATTTACTGCATCCCCACAGTAGCTAATTATTTCACCATGCATGGAGAGGAAAAACTGCAAACTGTTGAAGCAGTCGTAGCGTTGATCTGCTGTGCTCTTTCTGTTTTCTTTTTGACTTTGGATGATCCAATGGATTTGTTGACAAGTCCTTTCTAACAAAAAAAAAATCTGGAGAGGACTCTGTTCTAGAGCAATGGTGGCGGCTGGGATGGCAGCTCTGTGTTCACCATCCCAAGGATACCATTCCAGTAGTTCTTGTTCTCTTCATCTCCGGACACTTGGCTGCTGTGCTCAGCTTGGCCATGGCTGGACTCACCCCAGCATTCTGATGTATCATGCACGTTGGATCCATCCAGCAGCATGCCTGTGAAGCCGGCTCCGACACCGGCCATCCCTGCGAACCATGGCTCCTCGCAGGCAATGAAGTCTTCTTCCCTCTCCTTGCCGTCCAGTCCGTGCAGGTGCTGCTTGCTGAGGAACTTCCACTCGCTTTCTTCACCCTGCAGCTCATCGCTTCTCTGCTGCCACATCGCGGTGTTGCTCTCGGATATCTCTAGGCCGGTGGTCCTGGGGGTTGGCAGCATGCCGCTGTTACTCCCTGTGAACGTCAGTGTGGAGGTGGGTGACTCCAGGTCTATCTTTGCACCCTGCCACGCATGCAACACGTCGAGGCATGGAGAAGCAGTCGAGGCAGGCGGGTTCTTTGGTTGCGCATGGAGCGCGGTTGGTGTAGAAGCTGCTGTGCGCATCTTGGATTCTCGAGCCAGCCGCGCCTCGGCCTCGAGGCGGGCGCTCTCCCACTGGGCCATGTGATTGAGACTGGCTGCCGCCTTGGCTGATTTGTCATCTTCGGTGCCGGTGAGGGCGCCGTTGGTGGCTTTGTGGGTGACAGGGTCGATCCCCATCTTGGCCAGCCTCTTCTTGAGGTGGGTGTTCCAGTAGTTCTTGATCTCGTTGTCAGTGCGTTTCGGTAGATGTGTTGCGATGGCCGACCACCTGAAAAGTCCGAGGAAACAAGCTTGTGAGCTGAACATATAGGAGCATTATTGCTGGGATTCATCTTGGCTGACAACAGAACACACGGATGCCAAAATTCTTTGTTGGATTGCAGAAATTGCGATAATTCTGAATGCACAGAGGCCGTGGGGAGGAGAGATGAGGTGACGGGATAAGACTACAAATGCAATGCCATAAATTGGTACATGCAGCACAATCATTTGGTGCACCCTGTGCGGAAAGAAAGTGCACTACAAAGGAAGAATTTGGCTAAGCTGAAATTACAGCACGCAAAGTTCCAATCTTTCTTAATGCAAAGGCGCGCAGTGCCTCTGCGTGTTCCTAAAAAAAAGTTCAAATCTTTTGCCTGTTTAAATGTCAAAATTCGTATAGACCCTTTAATTGACCATCACTTTCTAATTTAATATGGGTACATTATCCGTCTTTTATCTTTTTGCTTGCAGATGTGATAGGAGTGAATGCATATGCCTTGTTACTAAATGGCAGACAGCAGTCTTACAAGAACATACACTGCACTTGATCTTAGCAAGAAGCAAAGAAGTCAGAGAAGATATCAATGGCGTAGCAACAAAATGATCATTACTACTCTGAAGTGAACTTAAGATAGTAACTGTGCTGTAAAAATCAGGAGTGAACTACATCACTGTTACTCACCTGTTGCCAAGAAGAGCGTGAAGCTGGATGATGGTCTGCTCTTCCTGCAAGCTGAACTTGCCCCTCTTGATGTCCGGCCTCAGGTAGTTCGTCCATCTCAATCTGCAACTCTTGCCGCACCTCTGCAAACCTGCAAGATGTTGGCCGAATTCTCACTAACTTTAGCTTTTCGACTTTGTTCCTTTGCAAGAGGATGAAATCAGATTTTTTCTAGACTCACCGGCCTTGGAAGGCAATGCACGCCAGCTCCCATGTCCATGCTCCTCAATGTAAGCAAGCAGCTTCTGGTCCTCCTCCGGCGTCCATGGACCTTTCTTTAGGCCGATCTTCTCACAGCATGGCGACCGCCCCATTGGAGTAGTGTAATATGCTATCTTTGAGAAGCCAAGAGCTGACAGCTGAGTGCAGAGGAGCTGACCGATAAATAAAGCAGGAGGACAAGACAAGTTGGGGCTATAAATCATTGGCATGATATGAAGGTATGAACACTGAATTTTCTCTGTGCCTTATCATGACATAAATGCCCTTGTGGTGGTTCTGCTTGGGTGGTAGTTACTAGGTACAAGTAGATGTACAGCTCCTTGCTGATCCCTTGTGGTGGTTTTGTTTGGGTGGTAGTTACTACGTACAAGTTGATGTACAGCTCCTTGCTGATCAACTGAATGTAAGAATAGAGTAGCAAACAAATGACTTCAGTTGAGAGTGAGTTTAACACTCAGGTCCAATTGGCTATGGCCCATGAATTAAAAACTGCAATAACTCCACGGTGATCGGACCCCACGGCGACACCAAGTCCAGGTTGGTGATGGGGTAAGGCAAAGAATTGATTTTTCCCCCCTGGGCTTTGTGATGGGTCAGGGTTCTGGTCCGTTGCTTGATTAGGAGAGGAGTCTTAAAAAGTTATCTGGACTCAGGTTTGGAAGTTTCCAGTAAATGCAGAATACGGGGTGGGGGTGATTAACTGGCAACCTGTTCTTTTTGGCTGCGGTTTATGGCTTTTAACTGAAATTTTTGAATTTTGGCTGTTTATGGTACAGATTATGGAGAGATCGATACTCATTTGCGATTTTGGCTGGTACAGATGTTGGGCTTTTAACGTGTCCTACGTTTAACTTGTAGACCCTGTCTTGAGAAAATATCCCGTTTAAAAGTTAGGTACTGTAGCGGCTGTCAAAAGCCGGATGACTTGTGCCCTGCCGAACACCCCCTGTATCTTCCAGGCAGTAGTTTGGTCCACTATTGAGGCGTGGCAATCCTTTTGGTATGCGTTGTTTTAGCTGTTCAGCATAGCCCACACGATGATTAATATGTAATGGCTATAAATGGTTGGAATTAAGGATTTCATTATGACAGTCCGGGACTGAACTGTTTTGGTGGGCAGCTATAGATGGAATGGAAGTTGTTTTTAGCAAACTCCATTACTACTGGTGCAGATATACTTGGAGTGTAAGTTGTTTTTATTAGTAATATCACTATGATTGCAATTTTGGTTTTAGTCTCAACTGAAAGGATTAAATAATTTAACCTAAAGTGAGGAACAGCTTAAGAACTGTGAATGTCTTCTAGGGTACCAAATTCATTGCTTCTCTGATGTAGGAGGTGTCGGGTCATTGCAGTGTTGCTTTTCGAAGAAAGGATGAAGGAAAGAAAGAGATGAATATGATGGCGGTCTTTTCCAAAGAACAGTGTATCAAGGGTGAAAGAAAGAAAGAGAAATGAATATAAATGTATGATGCTGTGCGTACAACCATAAGAGACGTTGTAAAGAAATATACAAAGCGTACAACCATAAGAGATGTTGTAAAGAAATATACAAGTTAGATAAATCAAACCACCAAAGCATTGAGATGTCACACAATTTCATTGTTTCACACCTTTTCCAGTTGGACAGTTCCTGGACACGGATTTTTCCTCTTAGGCAGTGGTTGGGGTTAAGCTTTTGGCTTCCAGCTTATTTTTCACTATTCATAAATTTCGTTTTTTTCTGAACTTTTAGTTTTTTGTTTAGCTTTTTTGCCGGTTTTTTTCCCGTATTTGTTTGTATTATACGTAATGGGCTAACATATTTTTTATATTTTTAAATATTTTTAAGTTTAATTATGCTAAATAAGCCTCTGTCAGCTACAGTGTTTTCAGCCATGAGCTTTTAAGCCCAACTGATCACCACCTTAGGGTTCACCCATCACCCACTACCATTTTATCGGTTGGGACACGAGAAATGTTCTAAAAAATCTAAAAAAAATTCTTCCACACAGGACATGTTATCTCACATGTACATTCCAAATTTTACAATCATATGGGACATTATTTGGGACCAAAAAAAAGACAAGGTTCAGGGCATATACTTTATATACAAATTTTGGTCCTATTTGTCTTTTTTTTTATGTCCCACATGCAACCATATTTGTCCCCGAAAATTAAAGTGTGTACGTCCTAGTGTATATTTTATCCATGATTTTTTCAGGATTTTTGGGACCTTCCTTATAGCACTTTTGCATTTTTCCACAGTTCCTATGCTGTTTCCCCTTCTTTTTTTGTTTACGGACTATATAGGTTCATTGCCTAAAGTCTCTCTCAGTCAGCGAGTCTTGTATTTGTTAACTGTCAAATAAATTATATCATTGCTTATTTGTTATGAACCAAGATTAGCAGACGCAGAAACAACATTGTAGTAGCATGTGAACAGTACCCACATGGGGGTGCTATAGCGATGCTATAGATTTGGACATTTTGATAGCATTAGTAGCATATCGCTGATTAGAAATATAATAATTAGTTTTCTTATTATCTGGATTTTATTTTTTTAGATTTATTACATGTATTAGGGATAAATTTTCTATTATTAGGAATTAATTTTTTTAATATAAGGATAGATTTCTTAAGAGTCGACTTTAGCCATCCTTATGAAAATGACAACATTGTACCAATTATCATCAAATAATTAACAATCAAACAAGTCTCTAGTATCCTTTTTCTTCTAAAGTCAAGCCTTAGAATCTTTCTACTACGTCAGGGAAGAGCCCTACTGGTGGCTAGATGAGAGCGAGTGCTCTACCCTTGGTCCTCGGACCCGTGCCCGACCATCGACCACAATATTTGGTATCAGAGCCAACTGTTGCTCCACCATCCATGAAAACAGTGAGGGCTTCAGTTCCATGAAGGCTCGAGCTTCATGATTTCACTACCTAGGGCTTCGACCTTCGATGGCAAGGAAGACCAGCAACCTTGGTTGAATCGCTTTGAGCAATTCTTCAAGAAGCAGTAGACGATGGAGGAAGAAAATGTGTGGTTGGCATCGCACCACTTGACAGGGAATGTCGCCCCGTGGTACCAGTAGCTGGAGTGTGCGCTCAGGGTGCAGACATGGCTAAATTTTGTTAAACACACCAACGTCCATTTGGCCACTACCATCGCGCCATCTCCCCTTACACATCAAGCCTCCACTGAGCCAACTACTATGGCTTCTGATGCCAAGCTATCCTCCATCGAGATCTACGCCAACTTGATGGCCTTGATGAAAGAGTTCATGGCTAAGATAGAGGAGAAGGTGCAAATGTTGTTGCGGTTTCTAAGTCACCATTACCATCAGTTGAGACCACGTCCAAGATGGAGGAGCAGCAAAAGGTGACATTTACTATTGCAATGGTGGTGCTGCCATCACAGTCTCCATCGCCGTCATCGGTGTTGGTTCCGCTATCATCTTCACCAACAATGACTCCTCTCCAGACTTCACATTTGGTGCCTACGCCGAGAAGGCAGGTTGCCGCTGTCTTTGAAGATACAGGGCACAACGCTTGTCATGTGGGGGTCAGCAATATTGTCACATCTCTTCCACAATCATTGCATCCTGAGGTGAGAAGGATACCGCTGCCCTACGCTAGTTGCCCTTGCCGCCAGCAACTCTTGTGATGGCAACCAATGCTATAGGGTTGTTGTCCTTGCTGTTGTGCATCGGGGCTTCGCTGATCATCTTCTGCACTGTGCGACATCGCCATTGCTCCCTTTCATCGACATGGGGACACGAAGATCTTAATCCGTGGTCACAACTTAATAGCTCAAGGACAAGCTATCTCGTTGTGAGAGGTGAAATGTTATGGACTAAGATTAGCAGATGCGGGAACATCATTGTGGCAACACATGAACAGTACCAATGCAGGGTGTTTTAGCGATGCTATAGATTTGGATAGTTTGATAGCATTGGTAGCGTATCGCAGATATTAGGAATATAATAATTAATTTTTTATTATTTGGGTTTATTTCTTTTTAGATTTATTCCATGTATTAGGATATGTTTTCTATTATTAGGATTAGTTTTCTTAATATAGGAATATATTTCTTAGGGATCAAGTCTAGCTATCCCTATAAAAAAGACAGCATTGTATTGTTAAGCAATGAATAAACAAAGTTTTTGTTCTCTCCCTCTTTTCTTCAATTAAGCCTCAGAGCATTGATGGTGGCATGGCCTGTCGTTCAAGGGCGAGTGCCCTACCCTTGGTCCTCTGACCTGTATCCAATCAACACCGACCATATCATTTGGTATTAGAGCCAGTCGTTGCTCCTTCAATCATGTCGGGTAGTGAGGGTTTCAATTCCATGACAATCAGTGACATACTAGGTCGCATGATTAAGATGCTTGAAAAGATGCTTAGCGTTCCAGAAGAGAAGGCCAAGATGGAGAAGAAGCAGGAGGTGCTTGTCATCACCACCGTGGCCATGCCTCCATCACCACCATCGCCATTGCCATCACCTCTAGAACCAGCACTACCACCGATGCCACTCCTGCCGTTGCCACCAACGCTTCAATGGGCAATGTTGTTCTTGGTTGTACCATTGGTGCATTTACTGAGGAACAAGTTTGCCACCATCCAACGACCATCTTCATGCGGTAGGCTAACGTCGTGCTTCTGTAAGTATGGAGCACAGCAGTTTTCATGTGGGGTTCAACAACGTTATCACATCTCTCCCACAATTGTTACATCTCGGAACAAGAAGGATGCCGCTGCTGCCCTGTGTCAGTTTCCCTTACTACCAGTGACTCCTACGAGGTTAACCAATGCTGGAGGGACGCGGTTCTCATTGTTGTTCATCGGGGATTCGTTGATCCTTTTCCAAGCAAAGCGACATAGTCATTGTACCCTTTCGTCAACATGGGGACATGAAGGTCTTAGTCCATGGTCGTCACCTAACAGCTCAAGGACGGGCTATCTCGCCATGAGGGATGTATGTTATGGACCAAGATTAGCAGATGCAAGATAGCACCGTTGGTACTGTAGCGACACGTGATTTGGATAGTTTGATAGCATTGGTTGCATATCATATCAAGAGAATTTCTGTCCCATGCCTCTCCTTCAAGGGCGGAACTAGAACGAAAATGACTAGAATTCACCACTTTTTTATACATATAATAACATATATAATTTTTAAGCAATATTATGCTACATAATAATATGTCTGGCAATTTTTAACATCAATACTTCAACATAACTGATGATAGTGTATAATGATAAAGAAGTAGTGATTGAAATACTTACCAACACGAAAAAAATCTGATAATAATATTAGTTAGTTACAATATTGAAGGAACCGAGGGCGAAATTATAAATAAAAGTTGGTCGGTATTGATAAAATATATCATCTGACCTCAATGGCTTGTTAAAAGAGAATAAAACTATATAAAATTTTCAAGTAAAAATAGTAGAACGATCAAATGTAAGTTAATGTAATACCTTTTAGTATTTACGTTCTTTTAATTTATAAAGCGACGAACTACAACATCTTTGGTAATTTTCGTCAGTTGTTGTTTTTCCATATAGCAAATAAGTATATCATTGATAAAATCATCAGCAATTAATTAGCAAAATCAATTATATTTGTATATTCAACAGTTCAATAACAATATAATAGAAAATGCGTCTAGTGACTTACTTACTCAACATTGTGGTCAAATACTACAATTTTACCTTTGATTTGCAATGAGCTAGGCTGGTATTCAAAAATCAAAATTAAAATCTTAAGTCTTAACTCTACAATTCGACAAAAAACAATCAACAATCATCACATTGAAACCTTAACTCACAAATTTAGCCTCTATTCTTGAATCAAATTGAAAGGATTAAGAAAAATTTAGAGCAGAGTACATACTAATCGGGTGGACCTAAACTTCTTTTGACCGACGAGGGCGCAAGGTAACAGGGACCAGGTAGCGCCTCGGCGAGATGGCAGACGAGTTCAGTCGATGTTGCCGATTTCTCCTGTTCTCCAACGACAGATCGCTGCCTAACTGGGTGCAGCTGTATGACGGACGTGGTGCACATCTCCTGGCCGACCATACGAGATGAATAGACGTGGAGAGTTGCTGCGAGGTGACATGATTTGGGATCGATTAAATGGACGTCGTGGACTATTTCGGTCCCCTCTATTGGGTTGGTTTGGCCTGCTGTAATTGTCTCATGGGGCAAGAGAAGCGAAAGCTCCTCATGGACTGCTATTAGCTACTGGCAATTTGGGTTGCTAGTACTCCATTTGTTAAGCTTCAAAGAAGGAACCGGGTGCATAGAGTTTAGGCTAGAGGATTTATATATAGACTGGAGGTGCTGATATTTACTAAAAATATTTTTTGGATCCGGTGTCCTGTGACACCGGCCCCCTGCCTTGGTTCCACCGGTGCTCTCATTTCTCCTTGAAGCCGCGAGTTGAATTGTAACCAATCTCATGTTGCCAGAGGCCTAAAGCTAGGCTCTGTTCGTATTGACTCATGCTTTTGGCTTCTGTTTGGAGAAGCTAGAAACCGATACGAACACCTGGCTTCTCGAAGCGGCTTTTCCACTCCTTTCGCTTCCATGTCATTCCAATTAAGGTCATAGTGATATCATGTACCCTATTTCTCTTACCTTGTCTCTTGCACATGTCTCTTTCTTACTTTTTACATTACTTACCTACTCTTTCTAAAAAATCATTTCTTTCGACCGTTATTATTTACTTTTAGCCAAAAATCTTATAGGAGCCATTAACAAAGGCCAATAAGAATGTTTTCTCTTTCTTCCATCTTTTACCGCAGAAAGCACAGGAGCTTCTGATATCACTGCACTGCAGCAGGAAAATGTGCTTACAGAAGAAGCAGAAAGAAACAAGTGCCAGAGATCTCTGGACTGGCAGTCTGGCAGTAGTAATGGTTGATGATACTATCCTCAGTGCCTTACTGTGTAGCTTGACGGCCTCTTAATGGCACCAAATGCATGGTCTGATCCGATTACCTTTCCTTGAGGTACGTCTTGTGCAGCTCAGCATTGCACAGGGACAAGACTTTTAAGGCACGCATGTAACTCAAAGCTTGTATTAAAAGCGGTCCAAACTGCAAAAGCTGTTCAGCGCCCCACTGATGCACTGAAGCTCTCATACTGCTTCAACCATAGCTCATTGTGTGCAGAAATCTTGTTTGTTCTGTCCATGGTTAGATGCATGATGGTGTATGGTCTGTGCTGCTGTGCACGGTGACAGGCAAAAATACTCTGGTGATCACTGGGTGGTTTCTTCATGAACACCTTGCAGATCACCCACTCACTCTGCATTAAGGGAACGTCAGAAATTAAAGCTAGTCAAACCACTCTCACCATGCTTGATCTAGCAAAACAAAACTTCACGCCTGAAGTAAGTATACAAGTATGAACAGAGCTACGTACCTGAGCTCCTCTCAAAAAGTTGGAGCAGGGGCTTGTCTGCACCAGCGTGTACTCGTGCACGACCCAGCTGGCCGGTCTTCTCTCCTCGGCTCCCTGCCGCCGTAGAAAAGGTGCGTCTTCTTCGTCCCGACTAGGCGGCCACGCAGCACACGCCCTTGTCCTTCCGCGTCGACTTCCAGTACCCGCCCGCCGTCGTGCTCCTCCTCCGGTCGTCGCTGCTGCCTCGCCTGTGCACGCAAACGTCAGGGATCAATCGATCAGCGCATGCATGTTAAAAGTGAAGAGTAAAAGCTCTGTGCTCTTATATAGGCAGGCTTGTTGGAATAAACCACGCCTGCGTGTGCGCGTGTGTGACGTGCGTTTATCTCTTGGTTAATGGCATGCAGTCAGTTGGTAGATGCATGCAGGTTAGTTGGTGTGCGTGAGTTATCTCTTGGTTAATTGCATGCATTCAGTTGGTAGATGCATGCAGGTTAGTTGGTGTGCGTGAGTTTAGGAGATATGGCTGCATGTTAGTTGCGCCGCGTCAGGTGCAATAAAAGGCTTGTAAAGCTGTGTGTTTCGGTAAGAGGTGAAAAAATAAAAAAATTTGGCGTTGCGTCGCCGGGGCGTTTCGTCGCCTGACAAAAATCCTCGCGTTCTAGTGTTTGATCTTGGGCTAATTCTCACATTTGGTATCAGAGCCTAGGTGCCTAACACCTCCTTGGACCTCATGGTTGTAGATGTGTCCAACCAATGTGTGAGGGGGAGATTGTTGGGAATAATCCCACATTGGTTGTGGAAGAGTAGAAAGCACAACTTATAAGTGTGGGGGAGCCCCCACCCATTGGACTAGTCTTTTGGGGGGAGAAGGCCCAGTACCACTTATAAGGTTGTTGCTCCGTTGCTCCGTGGGCTTGGTTGTGTTCCGCCCATGTGGACCTGTGGCCCGGGGAGTAAAAACCCGGCTGGACCTAGGTATGCGGCCAGGTCCAGATCTCACATTTAATTGTTGGGAATAATCCCACATTGGTTGTGGAAGAGGAGAAAGCACAACTTATAAGTGTGGGGGAGCCCCCACCCATTGGACTAGTCTTTTGGGGGGAGAAGACCCAGTACCACTTATAAGGTTGTTGCTCCGTTGCTCCGTGGGCTTGGTTGTGTTCCGCCCATGTGGACCTGTGGCCCGGGGAGTAAAAACCCGGCTGGACCTAGGTATGCGGCCAGGTTCAGATCTCACATTTGGTATCAGAGCCTAGGTGCCTAACACCTCCTTGGACCTCATGGTTGTAGATGTGTCCAACCAATGTGTGAGGGGGAGATTGTTGGGAATAATCCCACATTGGTTGTGGAAGAGGAGAAAGCACAACTTATAAGTGTGGGGGAGCCCCCACCCATTGGACTAGTCTTTTGGGGGGAGAAGGCCCAGTACCACTTATAAGGTTGTTGCTCCGTTGCTCCGTGGGCTTGGTTGTGTTCCGCCCATGTGGACCTGTGGCCCGGGGAGTAAAAACCCGGCTGGAGCTAGGTATGCGGCCAGGTTCAGATCTCACAAGGCTGACGCCCCGTTCGAAACGTAGGAATTTAACTTTTCCCCCGTGTTCCAAACAAGCCCCAAGCAGGTATCTAGGCGGGCAGGAATGCATGCAAGAGGTCATACATGGCAGGTCCCATGGTTCAGACTTGTAGAGGTCGACGTCGCGAATGGACGAGATCCTCGTCGGTCGGGAAGAACCGGAGCCGGAACCCCGGCGGCAAGCACTCCCCTTCCATCCTAATATGTGCATATACGTAGACATGATCCATCTTATGAACAAAATACGTACACAAAGTGTAAGTGTGCATGTACTACGAAAAGGAAGCAACAATTAATATCTTCCGAGTTGCATGTATGTCTAGGTTACAATGCAAGCTAACGTGCCATCAATGTACACGCACATACGTGTATGAGCTTTGTAGAAAAAATTACCAGAGATCAACAAGTTTTTAACACTTTTAGCACGTTTTGAATCTGTATTTATAAGAATAACCGTAGTCACGCAACAATTACAAAAGTATCATTTCTACCGCACGGTAACCGAGCGGCAGCCCTGAGAGAGCGACACATGCCCTCAGGCACATGGTCACCGTACGGCGGCCCTTGGCTGCACGGCTACCGTGCGGCTCCCTTTATGCCACCCTGCCACCAGACAACAGGTACCTGTCTTAATTACTAGTCTATATTTACTATTTTTAAATATAACAAATGAGCTAAAAAAATACAAAATTTTATGTACAACATCCCGACACATCATAATTAAGAATATTGCTAGTTTATGTAATTTTTTTATAATTTTATCCATTATGAATATTACTCAAAAATTTATACGATTATATTGCTTGCAGGAGTTGTTACATATAGCAAACAAGTTCCAAAAATTATAAAATTTTATGTACAGTCTCCCGAAGGTTGTTACATATACTATGTTGGCGTACAATCACTACTACAAAAAGGGTCATCACTGACGGTTCGAAACTATCATCACGGACGGTTTTTCGAACCGTCTGAATTTATGGGTCAATGATAATCGGAGGTTTTCACAGACGGTTTGTGAGCCGTCTGTGATAATCACAACTCAGACGATTGTAACTAGAACCGTCTGTGAATAACACTATCATAGACGGCTCGAATAAAAAATCGTCTGTGATACTCACACATCACAGATGGTTCTAGCTACTAATCATCTGTAATGGATGAGTATCACAGACGGTTGGTAGATAGAACCGTCTATGATGTGCTAGTATCACAGATGGTTTTTGATTTGAGCCGTCTATGATAATCCTTCACAGATGGTTTATATCACAAAATCATCTGTGATAGTTCATTCTATACCTATTTTTTCAGCTAGCCTCAGGAAATGTTAACTATGCCATCTGAAAACAAGTAAATACAGTACGAAACACAGTACACATTCCATTTTTATTAAGATTAAAGCCTACCATTACAATATCCCAAAACAACGAGCAGGTTACCCATCTAGCTAACACAACAAGAACAGAGAAAAAGCAAAGATCCTCTGTGCCTAGGCCTTCTCGCCCCTGATACAGCGCACGAGCTGCATGTCTTTGATGCCCACCATCGTCGGCATTGAAGCCTTGGTAGCTAGTTGCTTCTGCGGTGTCTTGCCTCCCGTAGACTTGTGCGTCGTCTGCTTCGTGTGGACTATTATGGTAAGGGTCAAGGAGGAGGAGAACAGTAAGGAGACAGGATTTGGGTGATTATTTATAGGGAAAGGAGAGGCAGGAGTGCAAAAATTTTTGGCGCGGGGACAGAGAGGTGGAGCTACGATCCATGGGGTGAGGATTGGTGGATTTCTATTGGCTAGGATTGGGTTGGGGAGGGTCGACAGGCCCAACGGTCAGATTATCACAAATGGTTTTACTTACAAACCGTCTGTGATATACTCTATCATAGACGATTAGTAGCTAAAACCATCTACGATGAATGAATATTACAGACGGTTCTATATACCAATCGTCTGTGAATTAGAGCACAAGTTTTATATACCGGTGAAATATAAACAACTAGTCTCAAAAGATAAAATAGCAAAGTTTTTGTTGGACCGAAATGGCGACAGAGGGGGGTGAATGTCGACTTTAAAAACTTGCCCCCAAGACGAACCCTCAAAAATCACTTCTCCAATAGTTATAAAAACTATGAAGAAGGCATGCTCAGCAAACTAGTAACAAGACCTACCAGAGAAAAGAAAAGAAGCAATAAAAAGGGATCAAGAAGGCCAAGCAACACAAGAAGCACTCAGGCCCGGGCGGTCAGACCGCTGCCGTGAGGCCGGTCAGACCGCTCGTAAGCCGCCGGTCTGACCGCCTCAGTGCGGCCGATCTGACCGCTTTGACAGCTCCGGTCTGACCGCCATGGAGGAGGTGGTCAGACCGCCATGGAGAGGCCGGTCTGACCGGTCCCCTGATCCCAGGGCACCCGAGAGTGCAGACTGAAAACTGAATTCCGATAAAAAAAACTTCAGAACTTCAAAGACTGAGAAATTGAAGGTTTCCTCTCAATCTTTTTAGCCCAAAGCACCATAACAATAAACTAAATAAGAAAAGGGCCTTGGGAAACAAAGAAATCCCACCAAAAGACAAGAATTTCAGATTTGAGCCAAAGTCTGAAAACTACAGTGAGCAGCGACAAAAACTCAAATTCCCATCTAATCTCTGATCCTTTGATCATGAAACTTTGCAGAAAGACAATTAATAGCCTCAGGACTTGAGATACCAAGTTTCATGCCATCTCATGAAGGGAAAACAAGATTCACACCAAACCCTAGAAGCAAGAACATGAATATTCTTGCAAATCGATCAAATTGCTCTTGGAACTAGATGACCAAAATGTCTAGAAATGCAATTCCATCATAGAGCAACCCATTTTGCCACTTCTCAGTAAAAATCGAGCCAAAACATAAAAACTCAAGAATCAAGCATAGGAAGCATCGAAGAGAAAACAGGGCATGAACAGGAAATAAATCTCAGACCTTTTATTCCTAATCAATCAAGGATTACAAGGAGTCCTCATACGCGATTGATACAAGAGGAATGATTACATGGAAGCTCACTTCATCCTCTCCCTCTCACAAGATCAAGAACCAAGAACACTACATGCTTGGAGAGAGGACACAGAGAACCCCTACGGGAGACAACCTCCTGCACTCTCTCAACCACTAAAGCTTAAAGCCAAAACAACCTCTCCAAAGGCTATTTTGACTAAAGCAAACCCTAACAACCCCTTGAATGCATTGAATCCCCTGCAGCCATAAGGAGACATCCCCTCCTTATATAGTCTTTGGCTAACGGGTCTCCAACCCGTTATGCCCGCTAAACCCGAACGGAACCGCTTCCACTTGTGCAGCTTTGCGCTTTTACCGAAACGCCCCTCCTGCACCTTCCGGGAAGCTTCCGCGTTCCTTGTTATCCAAGCCTCGCAACCACCTCGAGTCTCCGCCGTCTTCGACACATCCAGCCGTTCTGACCTCGACACCGCCCGTGCCTAGTCCGGTCACCTCGTGCCTCGCCACGACTCCGCCTCGATGTCCTGCAGCCATCACAGACAAGAAACACATCAAATAGCACCGCTCGACACATGTAAACATAAATAGCATCAATGAACCATACTCAAGCAAGACATTGCCTTAACGACCAATCAGGAAGGAAAATATGCAATAAGACCGACTAACCATACCCGATCGCGCCAAATGCCGACCTGGCACAAACCACTCGAACTAAACTCAATCTTTGCAACATACTTGTCAATTACTCATCATAAACATGTGGTTACCTCCACATGGTCTCTCAGTTTTATATGGTTTATATATACTCATTTTAAAGGTTTCGATGAGATCTACAACTTTTCAATTGAAGCAAAATCCAAATTCCAAAGAGAAGACAAAGAAAAAGGGCAAAAATAGAAACCAAAAACTTGTAACACAAATTTAGGGCTAAAGATGGCCGATTTTGAGGGTCTTAGAGGGCTACTGGTGCAAGCTGGTCATTTGTTTTGGATCGGGCTCGTCGTTAGCTTTCTAACGAGTACAAACCGTATGCAAAAGTTATGACCGTTTTACTAAAGATGTCTCGAAACGGAATTCTATTCGGACTCAGGGGAGATTATCAAATTTTGAAGGATTGTGAGGCGGGAAACATATCACAGATGGTTTCTAATACATGTCGTCTATGATAACTTCATTATCACAGACGGTTTTTAATACAAACAGCCTGTGAAGTATCACAGACGGTTCTCAAGAACCGTCTGTGATGTCTGCCATTATCACAGACGGTTTTTATCTAGAACCATCTGTGATACTTCACAGATGGTTTGTATTAAAAATCTTTTGTGATAATGTACCACAGACGATTTTTATTAAAAACTGTCTGTGAAAATAACACAGACGGTTATTCGTATGAACCGTCTGTGATACTTGCAGCACAGACGGATCCTAGGAACCGTCTATGATGTAAGCGTCCAGTTTATCCTCTTTTGTAGTAGTGAATTGATGATACAAACACGCTGCTAGCATTGGTTTTGCTATATGAAAGTGCTTTTTTTAGTTATTTTTTTTTGCTAGGTGAAGCAGGTTTGTTGCTATGCCGCGTGCCATTGTTATTATGTTGGCTTTGCTGTTACTTGTGGTTGTCTAGCACAGTAATTCAAGCTGTTTATTCTAATGTTTACTTTTTTTGGGTGCTTGCCAATTCCCTCTCGTAGTGAAAATATTATGCCGGTATTTATGATGGATATATGAACTGAGGTGTCAAGGCCAGTTATGGGTACCAATCCACAAGAAGATTCTCTATTTTGCAGCTCGATACATAGGTATTTATACTCATTTAATAGGGTTGTGCTTCAGTTTGGTTTTCCCCTCAATTTGCATGATCGAATTGAGGATCCCACCAAGAGCTCTCCTACCAATGTTGTATGGTTCACGAAGGTAATGCTAAATGCCACGGTCTCATATGGACAACGCAATACTAATTTATTAATTTTGATTGCATTTATATTTTTTAGGTATGAAATGCATGGAATAATGTTTGGCGGGTTTCTTGCCTGCAGTAGGTACACTGTTGTGGCAGGATCCCAGTATGAGTTGTTGTTCTTATCCAGTAAATGGGCTTAAATGTTTTAGATTATTTGTTGTGACTTAGATTGTTCTTTACAGACTTGTCACCTATTGTGCTAGATGTTATTTGCCATGACTAAGATTGTTCTTTACAAACTTCTCACATGTTGCGTTGGATGTTTATTTCCATTGAAAAATCATGCACATTATTGCTGGTGGTGGTTCTATTTGCAAAAAAAGAGAGAAGATATTCTGTTGTTGTTGGTCTATGTCTTTATTTCCTTTGCAAGTAGGGATAATCATATGTACTATTGCATTATATTCTCTTTTTATATATGTTCAGTTTTTTTTTGTCTCACAAGCAGTTGTCCTTTAATGTCAGATGCCATTGTCTCACATGCTCAACGTAGTATCGATTTCTTGATTTAGATTGCCTTTTGCTGCTTGGTGCTAATGTTCTAAATTCACAGACATGTGGCACCATCAGCACAATATTTAGTTTCCTTTTATTATTGCCTTGTTGGTTCAAAAGATATCAGTCCCCCTTGTAGGAACGATGTCGAAAGAGAAGGGCAACCAACCATGCACTGGTGAGCGTGAGCCTTCTTTCTGAATTGTTCATATCTCACACCTGAAACACCAGCCCATTGTCTAGCAATGATGCTATTGGCCTCTTAGGTATCAACTCTCTATTAGCTATTTGGACTATATAACGGATGTGCATGTATGAACAACGCATGTTGTTTTGGACTGGATTTGTATCTTTGTGCCTAGCAGTTTATTCGGGGTTACCTTCATGTTGTGCTACTGATGTACTCTACCTCCATGCTTTCTGATTTATTCTATGTTAGGTGTGTCCATATATACTTGACCTTGGAAGATTCATTCACATGATTTTGCTTAATTTTGGTGTACCTTAGGCTATTGGCAAAGACTGAACAATGGTAGAGTGGTTCTCTTAACTCAGTTAATCCAGCATTGAGACATTGAATGGTTCTCACAGTTCTGTTAATCCTCCTTTGAGCTATTCTACTATAAGATTGGTTCTTGCATGTTTTCTTTATTTTTTTCTTTGTTTAGATGCTAGTGTTTTTGATGGATTATGCAAGAATGGTGTTAGGTAAAAAAATGCTCAGTTGCATGTAATCTTTGGTGATAGGAACAAACATTAATGTTGCCATAGCTACAAAGAGTGGCATTTTGCTTAAAATGACGTTTCTGTTGATATATCTTGAATACTATTTGTGAATTTGCCTATAACGTTTGATCATCCACATTTCCTATGTTCATCTTCCGAATTTCAATTTGCCCCTTTCATAGTCCTTTTTATAAGGCAACTAACTGTATACTGCTTTTTTGGCCTTCGTGTGAAATTTCATTCATCTAAGCTGAAATATCTGTGGGCATGTTGCCGCCAAAGGTGGGGGAATTCTATGAGCCTGGCATAAAAATGTTATGGTAAGGTTTTCTTGCTCATCATTATTTCCTTTTCGGTTTGTTTGCCAGTTGTGGATTTTAGATGGATAAAGAGAGGGTAAAAATGACTGCAGAAGGTTATAAACATAAAAGTTTTTTATTTTGGCCGTACAAACATGTAGTCCTGATGATAGGTTTACTGCAGCATTTAGGTGGCTCAATTGTACTAGATAAGCATTCTTTTTAAAGATGATGCTTACATCATCAAGACCAAGATACTACTGCCCATGGTCTCATATCGCATATACCTCATGATGTGATTTTCTTTCTTACCATTTTATGCCCGCAGGATTGGTGCAAACTTCTGCTCAACTATCAAGGCCATGCGCTCATAGCAATCTGGAGAAGATCGCCCGCAGCAGTTAGGGTTTTTTTTTGTAGTCACCTGGCTCTTCGGCAGAACCAGTGTGTAATATGTGGTAAAAGCTAACAATCCTTTTCGTGCTGACCTAGTTGTTCGGCTGCGGCTTATGGCTTTTGACTGAAATTTTTGAATTTTGGTTGTTATAGTACAGGTTACGGAGAGACAGATACTCACTTGCGATTTTGGCTGGTACAGATGTTGGGTTTTTAACGTGTAGATCGTTTAACTTGTAGACCCTGTCTTGAGAAAATATTCCGTTTGAAAGTTAGGTACTATAGCAAAAGTCAAAAACCGTCAATTTTTAATTTAAAGAACATGCCCGTAAACGTGTGACGTGTTGTTTGTGTTGGCAGTTGGTGACTTCCTGGGTTTTTACCGTTCACATTATGGAACAATATATCCCTTTTGCCTTGCTGGATAACCGCGCTGGGTGCTGTCGTATTGTTCGTGGTTGTTTCCTTGTAGTCAGTTATGGAAGAAATACGTTCTGTATATCCTCATGGTTGATACTTTCGTATAGTCAACTACATAACAACAGTGTGTCTATCTTCACTCTATAATACGTCAATTGGCACCGGCCCAGGCCGTTAAATGGGTGGACCAGACCACATGATGTGCCAGCTAAAGAAAGTTGGGCCCATGTTTGGAAAGGCACATCCAGCTTGCTGAAGTTATTTTGTCTGAAGAAAAAGCTTACTATGTCTCTTATCTCACCCTAGAACTCGGTCCTCGACGACCATGCATGCCAGTCTTCGGCGCGGCGTGGCGCGCGAATCTACCTGGTGGATTTGTGTATGCCAAAATTTTGTTTTGAGATATACACTATTACTCCACTGGATAGTCAATTAGTCATGGATACAGAACTTTCAGTTAACTGCACATACTTAACAAAATAGCTAGAATGATTGATGTATTGTATTTATTTTAGATCTTGATTGATGTCTTATAGGCTAGCTAGGAGCGGTCGTTGTTTGTAGCTTGGATTAGCTAGCCAATGTGCATGTGTGTTTGCTTAGCTGAATTAATTGCACCAATAATTTTGTTTGCTTGATGGGGATGTGCGTGAGCGGGCATCAGTTTTAGAATATTCTTCCTTGCAAAATTGCAAATCATGAATGGCTGCACTGATCGTCCTAGCTAGCTCCTGGACAGAGGGAGGGAGACCACGCCACCGTGTGTCGCTGGGCCAGTGACATGATCAAGAAAAGGTCGAGTTCATAGCTCCAGTGGACTAGTTCATGGGTAGTCCGGACCGGTAGTGCTGGCTGAGCTGGGTTGCGCTCGATTTTCCTGAGCTTTGGTGAGTCCGATAATTTAGGGTGTTTGATTCGCTGCTAAACTTTGTGATACTCAAATAAGTTTGGTTTTTCGTGGTTAGGGTGTGGATCACCACGCATTTTTCAGTTCCAATTATGTTCGTAAACCTTCGTTGACTAAGGCAGAACTATTCGTTGAGGTCCTTTCGGAATGCATGAATTTCACAGTAAGCAATTCAATTTCCGCAGGAATCGATAAAAATTTCTACATTGCAAATGGGGCCTAAGCTAAAAGCTTAGCTAATGAACGGCTTACGCAGTGGATCTTCGGGCAACCAATCCGGTGCATCCAATTCCGATGAAGAGGAATAGGCACCACTGTGATTTCTTTGACCTGGCTGGTTTGCTTCTCCTTCTTTCCCCTTCATCTGCACCACCAATGCTGGCGACGACTAGGTCCTACCTCTACATCTCACCACCATGCCTTCAATTCCTTGTGCCACCATAGCTCTTGGCCTCATCCACCGCTACCCGCAGCGTTGCCACCACCTCAAATGTCACCGCTCTCTAAATCCACAATGTATCCATCCACTTCCCCATCTCCATACACCGTGATCAGGGACGGCTAGCGAAGGTCGAATCCGACGGTGGATGTGTGGGGACGATAGTGGAAGGTTGGATCCGGCGGCTACACCGCAAGGGATGGTCGATGAAGGGAGGATCTGACGGCTACGCCGCGAGGGATAGCCGAATCCAGCGTCTTCCTCACCTCTGGTGTTGTACTCCCTCATCACCTCAAATTCATCCTCATTGCCATTACTAGACCTACACCATGTCCCCACGGGTCTGGAGTCTAGGGTGGAATGGGGAGGTGGACAACAGACGCACCACCACCACCAACTGGATGGATAGACGGTGGTCGGGAAAGGGTCGAGCGGCGACGATGCATGGATGGTTAGGGCAGAGGATGGCCATCGCGCAAGGGAGAAGTAGGGGAGATGAGAGAGAGGGGAGGAGCGGAATGGGAGTGAGATGTGCGAGCCAGGTTGGTTTCTGGGGGAGGGGTGCTGGCTGGGGCCCACATGTCGACGCCAGTTTTTTGTGAGAGGGTGGTGGGATGGCAGATGAATTTCACTATATTAATTGCACACAGACCCGTCGACCCTCTGTCTTAAATTCTAGATCTAGGCTGCTGCTTTGAGCTGGAGGCAGGGCTTTGAGGTGGCCATTTGGTGAAAGGAGACTATTTGGCAAGAGTGATTGTAGATTCATTAATTTCTTGACTATTTAAGGTTAGTAAATTTTTTTCCTAATTGCATTATAATTTGGCGAGTTGCATCCTTTCGGAAATGGCATAAGGATCAAGGAAGAACAACGTGATGAAACTACCTACATACGCGTCGATCATCATGAATAGGCTAATTTTTAAAGAAAACAAGCAAGTGGAATAATGAATGAAATATTTGTGTGACATATGTTCTGTATTTGCATTTATATATGTACATAAGAATATGTGATATATATATATATATATATATATGTGTGTGTGTGTGTGTGTGTGTGTGTGTGTGTGTGTGTGTGTGTGTGTGTCAATTTGCATCTATGTATATAAGAATGTGTTATATATATAGGACGCTGAAATGAGACACCAGGGTGCCTGGGCACCAAGACTCCCTGCCTTTAGATTGCTTTTAGATGCGTGCAAGTGTAATGATATATAATATCAGGATGGAAAGTCTTAATTATGAATGAAAAGTCTCAATCATGGATGGAAAGTCTTAATCATGGAGCTTGGGCACCATGGTGCCCCTGTTATTTATACTATATATATATATATGTGTGTGTGTGTGTGTGTGAATTTGCATTTATGTATATGAGAATGTGTAATATATATGTAAATTTGCATTTATTTATATGAGAATGAGTCATATATATGTGAATTTGCATTTATGTATATGAGAATATGTGATATATATGTAAATTTGCATTTATGTATATGAGAATGAGTCATATATATGTGAATTTACATTTATGTATATGAGAATGTGTGATATATATGTGAATTTGCATTTATGTATATGAGATGTGTGATATATAGAGGGAACATCACAGATGGTTTTAAAGTAAAACCGTCTATGATGTTTATCATCACAGACGATTATAAAGTAAAACCATTTGTGATGTTTTATTATTATAAACGGTTTTATTTGAGAACCGTTTGTGATGATAGATATTACAGATGGTTTTTAACTAGAACCGCATGTGATTATTCCCTTATATATATGTATTGCGCACTAGGGTTTGTCCCCACTATAATAACGCTACTCCCTACTAACGCTGCCGCCTCCCTTGAGCCCGTCGCCCTCCTCCTCCCACAACTCCAGTGGCACTCCTCCCCCAAGCATACTGCCACCCCCGAGGCCGACGATGCCTCCCTAGAGCCCAACGCCACTTCCCCCGAGCCCATCGCCCTCCTCCTCCCCCGAGGCCGACACCACCTCCCCAGAGCCTATCGTCGCCTCCCTTGAACCCGTCGCCGCCTCCCTTGAACCCGTCGCCCTCCTTCTCCTCCCTCGACTTCGGCGGCACTCCTCCCCCGAGCACGCTGCCTCCCCCGAGGTCGACGCCGCCTCCCCCGAGCCTGTCGCTGCCTCCCCCGACTCCGGCGGCCCTCCTCCCCCGCATCAACTCAGTGGCTTAGATTGCCAATGTGGCTATGAGTTTTACTATCGTTCTTAGTTTGCAATGCTAGTTAATATCGGTTCTATTATCTCTGAAACTCGTAAGTGCTAGCACTAGGGGTACTTTGCATGATAGATTGTAGGTGCTGTGATTGCTCAATGAAGAATTTGGTCAATGTGAAATTCTTATGTGCCAATTTATGATATTGAGTCAGGCTATGAGCTGAGTTATTATCTTTACATAATAATTCTTACTAGACATGTTTTCGGTCAGTAAGTCATATATTTGAACATTTCTGCTAGAGTAGTTTACTTGACATGCTTTTGGATAGTAAGTTATATATCTGAACATCTCTGTTAGAGCAATTTACTTGAAGCAAATAGTTTTGATATCTGTCTATAGTTCATTGTTAAGTTTACTACTGCTTGTCTTTAGATATTCGGTAAGGTAGTCTAGAGTTCAAAGCCTGACTGATTAGATAAATTATCACATAAATACGAGATCATATTATATACCCTTGTGGCGAGGAGGCCCTGGTGCTAGTAGGTGCAACCTGACACCTAAGAGCAAATCAATTAAATTAATTTGTGCATTATGCATATCATTGTAGCCCATTTAAATGACATGCTAGATTTACATGTTTTCATGTCGATATTGACATTTACTTGCTGCTGGAAATATACTTCGATTACATTATATATGGTGCCTATTTTTACTAACAATTCTGGTTTACTTGGCACATGGATTTTTGAAACATATTCCAATTCACCAAGAATTGGCTCAAGAATTGCTTACTTCTATTATCTTTTGAAAATGTCATCCTCTCATTCTTCGTCATCGTCGCCGGATGCGTGTGATGCACCGTTATCTGGAAAATCCCAAAAAGTAAGAGGACTATCAAAAAGTCCTAAGAGCCGATTTACCACCATGGATATCGATGCGTCTAGAACCCCTCTCAATCCTCACCGAGCAGTGTCTGCATTCTAGAGATTGATCAGAATAGTTGCACATGAACGGATTGTGATCACGTTCAATTCATGGAAGACCATGATCGAAGTTTAGAAAAATGAGTGGGTGACAGAAGTTTTTCATTCGTTTGAGATCCTAGAAGAACACAAGGCCTCCGTGAAACGACATACGTTGCTAGCGGCGTGCAAAGCATGGAAGAACTTCAAGAGTCTGCTTGTCAAGCAATATGTGGAGAAGGATCAGCCCCGCCTTCCACAAGTATCTATTCCTTGAACCGCAATGGTAAGAGTTTGTGGTGATGAAGACGACAGATAATTTTAGGTGTGAAAGTGTGGCGCATAGGGCCCTCCAAGCAAAAAACATTCATCACCACGATGTGGCACTACTGGGTATGCGGGTAAAATCCCACAATGGAGGAATGAGGAAAAGCATGCAATCCTGCGGGATACCACCCTGCCATTTGCCAAGATCCCTGATGAGCGCGCTCGAAACTAGATAAGAGTGAGGTGATCTACTGTGTCATTGGGGCCATCTCGTTTTGAAACCCTACAGATGATGAAGTGTTCCACTGCCTGGTAATATATCGAACTAACTAGTTTGTAATTACTTCATAACTTCATAGGAAGTGAAACGACATGTCGGGCTCTTACATGAAGCGCTAAATGTAGAATCTCCCAAGTCTCATTCCAGGCAGTTAGGGATATAGATATACTCTTCACGGCCCTGGGAAACAAGAAGCACCCGGGTCGCATGAGAGTCCTTGGTCTTTATGTTCCTTGGAAATATGGTTTCTCAGAGGACTCCGAAGTATATCGGAGTAGGAAGAGAGCCAAAGCCAAGATGAAGCACGGCTACGAGAGGAGATTAAGGCATACCTTAGAGGGGAGATTGCTGATTATGTTAGAGATGAGATGTAAAAGTATAGGAAAAATCAGCCAGAAGCCCCCGCCGCTCCTGTGCTAACTAGCCTCCCAACCATTGGAGTAGCTACGTGTCCAACCCTACCTCAGAAAGCGACCACAAATTTCTTGTTGATGACATCTTGGTAATAATTATTACCTCTAGAATGTTTGATCCATTGATAGGCCTGTTGGAGTAGCTAATTTTATATCATTATATATGTAGCTACGAAGTGCAAGCTCCAAGTAAAATATGCCTCCATTGCCCTATGTGCTACTTGGGGCCAGGCATATCTATCCAGTTTTGGAGCCTTGGTGCACGGTGTAACTTTAGAGTCAGTTTTCACAAAAGTGAATGTTGACGGTGTTCATACCAATTTTGAGGTTGTCCCGCTGCAGATGCCCTCAAATGACGAGGTTGTGACTCTAGGGCAAGCTATTGGAACATTTATCCAGTGGCCTAAGAGGGACATCTGCCTGGAGGCTCCTGCACCAGTGCCAAATCCACGAGAGCTATCTACATCGGTGCCAAGTCCACTCAAGCTATCTACACCGGTGCCAAGTCCACAAGATGTATCTGCATCGATGCCAAATCCAGAGTGGCTATTCACACCAAAGCTACCTGCACCGGTGCCAAGTCCACGGGGGCTATCCGCACTGACGCACCGGAGCTACCTACACCAATGCGGTAAGGGCGTGATGCATCTACGGTCCACTACTATGAAGTTGACCTACAACCAAGGCGGTAAGGGCAAACCGAAGAAGACCGATGATGATATCCCCTATTTGCCATTGGCCTAGAAATTTGTGCTAGGTGAGCCGTTGGTCATCCCGATAGAGCAATTCCTAACCCTATGACCGGCTTTCTAGAGACTGCATACATACTACATGGAACAAACCAACAAGCCGGAGGGACAACGACACATAGGTGTCACTGTCAAGTTCAGGCCGCATCATCTTCAACACGATATTCATGGCCATGTCTTTACGGTGATCTTCGAGGACTTATTCTTTCTCTTCACACTCGACGCCCTCGACGCATCACTCATTTGAAGCTAGACACTGTAAGTGTGTACAATCACGGTCTACGTTAATGTAATATCGATAAATGTCATATATAACTCATTGCTTTTGTGTGTGTGTGTGTATAGATTTATGGTGACTGAAGACAGATTAACAGAATTACCGCTTGGTTTCCTCAACTCATGCTTGGTCGTCATGGGTATCATCAAGGAGGATGTATCCTTCGTTGAGAATTACATGACGAAGGCATTGGTGGCTTACCGCAACAAAGAATTCATACTTATGCCCTACAATTAAGGGTAAGTGCTACATTAGTGGCTATACTTGTTGATTTGTACTTTGTAAGCAACATGAACTTAGGTTTAATGACCATGACGATATACCTGTGTAGGTTCCACTGGATTCTAATTGTCATTATACCAAAATGGAATATGGTAATATACCTTGATTCCCTAAAGAGGGCCAAAATTGACTACACAGTTGTCCAATAGTTAATCGAAAGGTAAATATATTTTCTCTATAGATAACTCTATTATAGTCTTTCCTTCCTTTCTAATGACTAAGGCTAACTTTTTGGAATCACGTAGGTCGTTCACTAGGTACATTGCAGAGGTACGAAAATCCGAGGGAGGGATTAACACCCTGTGACACGATCTAAATTTCTCGATATTCGCTCGTACACATGAATCCTATAGAACACTTCGTAGTAATGACTCTTGAACTAACAAATTCTATTTTTGCAGTGCCACTAGTAGCCGCCAGGCAACATCTGTGGATTCTATGTTTGCCACAACATGCAACTACTCATCGATTCTGCAAAGACCAATGATGATTAGGTCTGTTAATCTTGCAATAATTATTTCATACTTATCAATTTATATATGTCTGCACGACATTGATCTTCCTACCGACAGATTGCGTCCATCGATATAACTCCGTTGGAACAGGCCGATCTTAAATATGAATATGAATTGGTTGCATACTTTGTTGATCTGTTTGTTTCAGATGCCATGGTTAGCATTTCCTGAGACTACCTAACAAACATAAATAGATTTAGGAATAGATAAGAATATCACATACGGTTATTAACTCGTAACCATCTGTGATAGTGGACTATCGCAGGTGATTTTTAGTAGAAACCGTTTGTGATATATGATGTTTCACAGGCGGATCGTCTGTGATGATGTTTTGAACCGTCTGTGTGACCTTTTCTGTAGTAGTGATGTTTAATGTTTACATGCAAGAAGATGAGGAATGGCTCCATCAAGAACACCTCAGGAAGGTCACTTATAGTTGGCCCTCTCTTCTACAAGAACAAGCAGATTAAACAAATATTCAGCAATAGCATCATAGCTAGGCTACTAAGAAGTCGACGAGGGAGACGAATCGAAGCTTGCCGCAAAGAGGTCATGGCTGAGGAACTGCCAGCTCCAGCGTAAGTGGTGCGTGGGGAGCGAGCGAATCCTCATTAACATGCATCGCTATCTGTTTAGTTTTAAGATGTACGTACCCTTAGAAGGTTTTGTACTTGACACTACGAGAGAGGAGATTGGATTGCATTAATGCAACGACATCGTGCATTCCATGCCTTGTCATTGGCAATGATCGGCTTTCAGATCGATGAAGGGGGAGGGTGGGTTTCTTCTGGGATGGAATCACGGAACGTTCGGATGATGTGCTTGACACTTGGTTAGTCTTCGTGGCTGCCATTCAGCCCGTCACCATTTGCAGGCATATTCGATGCAGACGAGTCTAGGCCCTAAACTAATCACGGGATCCACCAAATGTTAGCTAGATTGATAACTAATGTACAGTACAAGATTACTTTACCAATTCATTGAGCTACCTCTCAAAAATTTTCATTGAGGTAAAAAACGATGGCTAGAACCGAGAAATAGACATGATCCTCTTGCTGGTGTCTAAAATTATACCAGGCCACTTTTTGATGAAAGATAATAAGATTTTAAGCTCTTGGATCTAAATCTGGTGTACTTCATCATAGTCCTCCTATACTACCTCTTCTCTCCTCAACCCAAACACAAATTGTCACTGACTTGTGAGCCGCCGCCTTCAGGTCGCCACCGTCGTCACACTACCCGTCGTCGCACCGTCAACCCTACCACTTAAGTCTATAGTCGGGTGCATAGAGAACCAAGATCATGCTATAGTCAATCTCATCGGAGCTAACGTCGACCGCCGGAGACACCACTAGGCGTGCATCTTGATGCGAATTGCACACCAAGAAATTTGAGTGTTACTGGGGAGAAATAGCGTTCGGGTGTTTATCAAAGAACTGCGTTAAATTACGTGCTTTATTGTTGTTTGGAAAAATAATGAATGTAGTATCGGTTGGAAATACACCCAAGAATCACATACTTGATTCGCCCATGGTCGCATATTACATGTAGAAGACGATGAATAGCAGAAGTTTTTCGACGTGAACTCGACTTGCATCACTTTTCTCACTTTCCGTATTATTCACCACTCTGAACAGACTGAGTACAAAGATATATAGACACACTGTGAACCGGTTTCATCAGCTACGACTACACGACCTGCACATATCGCACACTACCCGAAAGACTCGCTCGCCGAGACCAAGTCCAGACGCCACGACCACTCACACAGGCGCCACAACCACTCACAACCTTACGACTGCTACAGTATTAATTCGTAACGACTGTTACAGTACTCATACGAAATTTCGGACGTTACGACTGCTATAGTCACTTACGACTATGGCCGCTACGACCACCTCGACCACGGCTGCTATGACTAACTCTTTGACCACGGTCATTTCAACCACGGCTACTTTGACCATGGTCATGACTGTTGTTTTGACCATACTTTCGACTGCAGCTTCGACCACGTCTTCGACTGCAGCTTCGACCACCTCAAACACACTTAACACAAGTAACATGAGTCAAGATTAGTTCCAACAATCTCCTCCTAATCTTGACTTGCTAAACTTCACAACATGAAGTCCGATCTTCTGATGCATCTCCAAGGAGTTTTGTCCTTTTCTTGTTGACCATGTCGCCGATGACACAACTTGCCAACGTCTTTCACATCTTCACCGTCGGTGACACACCTCGCCGATGACTTGACCTCTCCTCAGCTCTAATTGTCTTTCGCCGGTGACACATCTTGATGGCGACGAAGACTCTCATCAGAGCTTACACACAAATACTTAGACACAACCACAAGAACTCATCTACTCTCACATGCATCATGCACTGACTCACCTACGTTCGTGACCATGACACAATTATGCACACGTATGTAACTCACCTCCTACGCGCACAAACAACCAAATGACACAAGTATGCGCACGTATGTTACACATCTCCTATGTGCACAAACAACCGAATGACACATGCAACACTCCTACTATGCTATATACACATACGACTTACACACACACTTTGACGATGATGTCTCCGCTTTAGACATCGTCGTGTTCACAACACCTGACACCATGACACTGCTGATGGTGAAAGAACGTCGTTCGCCGCTAATGTGCATGTTATGTGAGAATCTGGCACACCGCGCTGGCCTCGCCATGGTCGCGCAAACATTTGCCGCTGTGTTTCTGAGCGCATGGTGCTGTAGTTGACTCATCGCCAGCACCTGTGCACCTTCGCTGACGCGCACCATCACACCGACCAACGAGTCATCGCCAGGTAGCTTCTCTCGCACCTTGTTCTGATACTAATTGTTGGAAATACACCCAGGAATCATACACTCGATTCGCTCGTGGACGCATACTATACGGGGAAGACGATGAATAGTAGAATTTTTCCGATGTGAACTCGACTTGCGTTGCTTTTTTCACTTTCTCTATTATTCACCACTCCGAATAGATTAATTACATATATATATATATATATATATAAACACATTGTGATCCGATTTCACTGGCCACAACTCTACAACTTGTGCACATTATGCACTACCCGAAAGACCCGCTCGCTGTGACCAAGTCCAGATGCCATGACCACTCACACAAGTGCCACGACCATAGCGCTACGATCACTCACAATGTTACGACCACTCATACACTTACGACTGTTACAGTACTCGTAACGATTGCTACAGTACTCTTACGAAAATCCGATCATTACGACTACTACTATAACTTATGATGACGGACGCTACAACTATTTCGACTACGAGTGGTACGACTGACTCTTCGACCACGGTCACTTCGATCACGGTCATGACTGCTGTTTTGACCACACGACCACACCACGGTCATGACTGTTGTTTCGACCATGCCTTCGACTGCAGTTTTGACCACCTTAAACACACTTAACATAAGTAACATGAGTCAAGATTAGTTATTTAAAAAAAAAGGATACCTAATGGCCCATGCAGGTCTCGAACCTACGACCTTCGCGTTATTAGCACGACGCTCTAATCAACTAAGCTAATAGGCCAATTGTGCAGTTCGATTGAAACCATACTACATAACATATAATAATTGTTCGCATTCTTGCTGTAACACTTTAGGGTCCAAACTAGCTTAGGCCTAACCCCATTCCGGATAAGCCATGCATACGTAGCAACCTGCCTCTAAATTAGCAAGATGGTACTAAACACTCATTCATACATACTCATGGGCCACACATGGATCTAATTTCTCATGGGTCGAGGTGTCATATACACCCCCCCTCAAAGAACCCGTCGTTCTCGTCGGCCCAATATACCCATACTAGGATAAATGACAGGACCTCCCCTCTTGGCACACGTTCGTGCATCCAGTGCTGGTATATATACCATGCCGTGTTCCACTTCGGGCCCACATGCGCCATGTGTCATATGCCCACACCCCTCACTCGTACGCGCCCGTGTAACCGCGAGGGTCGGCTGTGATACCATTTTGTAACACACTAGGGTCTAAACTGGCTTGGCTTGGGACTAACCCCATTCTAAATAAGCCATGCACATGAAGCAACATGTTTGTACTTTCGTCCTCACTTCGTGCAAAACGGTTAACTGGAGGTTACTATCATTGAAAGCCTTAGGCTTATATGTTGGTGCTTATTCCTCTAAATTAGCAAGATGGTACTAAACACTCATTCATATATACTTATGGGCTACACATGGATCTAATTTCACATGGGCTGAGATGTCACACTTGCAGCGCAGACGAAGGCCTTCTTCTTTCTTTTGGCAAGAAGAATTACAAATTTTAGGAGTAGATGAGGTTACTAACAATTAAATGAGGAATCTCGCTCATAGTTTCTTGCGCCCCAATATGCGCATATCGTACATATGTACAAGGCACTGATGACGGATCATGCAGAATCAAGGCCTTTTTTCTGCCTTCATTCAGTTGGCCTCGAGCATCATTTTTCCATCAACTGGAAGGAACAGCTGATGATAATGATATATATACATCCTCCAACGAGCAGTGCCAGTGCCACCTAAAGGAATAACACTGCCATTGGAAGGCAAGGGAATGCTGAACTTCTCATCATTCTTCTTCCTGAGTTTTGCCTGCAGGAACGTCCAGCTGAGCTCGGGATTACATAAATCCAATATCCTCACCTAACCGTACACTTTTCTTGGGATATGCACCCGAGTTCAGCTTTTGTTTTTCTCACCGAAAGAAATCCATCAAGCTGTGTAATTAACGCAAATTGACCAAAATTTGCCAAAATGTGTATTGACAATACAAGCAAGCGATCCACTGTCATGCACAATGGAGGAAGCCAGGAAGGTATATATGGTCATCAACATCATTGAGCATGTAGCAACACTAGCTACCTATTAGCTATTCACCTTGATTTTTTTTAAAATAAAGGCATCCTCCGGCTTATACTGAAAGCATATAAGGAGTATAACAGAGACCTTGAAATTGAATGTGGAACGAGGTCAATAGAAGAGAGCGATTTAGTAGTACAATTTACATAGGCATTTCGGGCAGAATACTTTTTCATGCGGGTAGTCCTGACTAGCAAGCACAACCACAGCGGACCTGTTGCCAAAACCAAAACGCAAATGCTTACTGGAGGGTTTCAGCTGAACTAAAAACTCAAGTCTGGAGTAACAAAGTCATCTAGTAGGAGCAGCCACATAAACTGCCCCCTACCCTGCCTCCCTCCCTTGCTGTACACTCTGGAGGCGCCTGCTGCGCAGGATGCCAGCCTCCCTGTTCACATATCAACGTTTTTGATCCGATCAATGAATGAGTTCAGGAGGGTTTACACCCTCCGTTGATTCCTGAAAAAAAGAAGTTTATTAGCTAATCAGTAATGTTAAAGAGAAGAAATATCATCTCCAGCGAATAAAGATGCAGCACAATGTGGTGGCAGCTCTACAAGCACAACCCTTTCAGGCGAACTCTCCTAGCACAAACATGGAAAGGGAAGGCAACAGAAACTGGAGAGAACCTAAAGCTAATTAGAACTAAGAAAACTTGAATAAGCTAACTAGAAACTTTTTTTGCTGACAAAATTATTCAAAAACAAATTCCATCCATAGACCAACTCTCCGAGAAGTGTTCAGGTCCATGCTCAGAATTGAAGACAGGCAACTTCACCGCTAAATGTAGAACCAATATGACAACAGAAAGATAAATGGTGCACTCAAAAATTTTCTAATTATTTGCTGATTCTGTGTGTGTGCGCGCGCACGCGCCCTGGCCATGGAGGATGGCCAAGGCTAGTTCATTTGTCATAACCACTCTACTACTCTCCTAGTTTATTATTTGGTCCGTAACCACAACAGTAGTCATACAATTTCAAGAAAAGATAAGAAATACACCTCTCTAGAATTAAATATACAATATGATACAATGAATGCAAAAAAAATCAAACTCTCCCTCAAAACAGGCAAAAGGACTACTAACTCCTAATTCCCCCGCAAAGAAGTAAAACAAGAAGAATCAAGAGACTTAGTGAAAATATCTGCAACCTGCTACTCTAACTTTACAAAGTGAAGCACAACATCACCCTTCCCTACATGTTCTCTAAGAAAATACCATCTAATGTCGATGTGCTTGGTTCTAGAGTGTTACACTAGGTTTTTGGCAACATTTATGGCGCTAGTATTGTCACAAAAAATAGGAACACTATTTAAGTCCAACCCATAGTCCCATAGAGTAGATAAGTTCTAGAGAAACTACTAGCAGTAGCTACATACTCCTCCTTAGCAGTAGACTGTGCAAAAGAGGACTACTTCCTAGATGACCAAAGTGTGCCTAAAAAGTGATAGGTACCAGAAGTAGTCTTCCTATCTATTCTACACTCCTTAAAATCAGCATTAAAAAAGCACGAAGAGAGTGCAGAATCAGAAGAATACCAGCTTCTAAAGTCAAGAGTGTCCTGAAGGTACCTAAAAATGTGACGCTCTGCTTGACAATGTGGGGCATGAGGGGAAGCCTGAAATTGAGTACACAGACACACAACAAACTATATGTCCGGCTTCAACACTGTGAGGTAGAGGAGAGAGCCGATCATGCTACGATACTTCTTCTAGTTCATGGGCTCCCCATCCTCATCAGAATCTAGCACGGTATAAATGGCAATTAGAGTAGACATAGGTTTACTGCTTCTCATGTCAAAGCACCGAAGAAAGCTGTTTGTGTACTTGCTGATAAATGAAGGTCTCCTAATCCATGCTGCCATCAATTTGCATCATCCCTAGCTCCCTCCCCTTCTTGAATGCAGCTTGTTGTCCTCGTGCAGGCATGATACGATGGAGAGCTTCTAGATCGAGCGAGCGGATATGGACAAACAACCCAGATCTAGGTCATCATTGTGACTCCAATCGTCATCTGTGCACACTGCTTCTCGAGTTCCCATGCCATTGCTAGCATCCATGGAGCTTGATGGTGGCCTTGGGTCACCGCGGTGGTGGTAGTGGCCACATCCTCTAGCAAGAGTGATAGGAAACTCAGGCGAGAGCATGGCAGCCACCTTAGGTGAGGTCAATGGCTAGCTCGACAGCTACCCCAACTTCTTCACAACACGTGGGATTAATGTAGAAAGTTGCTTTTGAGAGAATTGGTCAGTTGGCTACATGGGATTAATGCAAGTTTCATATGGTTGCTTTTCTTCGAAGGATTTTGATCTCTCAAATGGTTTTTTCAGATTTTGCTTCTTGTGGGGGTAAATTTGAACTATCCTTGAATGAGCAGTGAAAAGATCAATTCATAATGTAAGTTTTGACAAAAGATCAATTCACACCATAAGTTCTTGATTCAATTCTTTGGTTACTAATTTTTGCTGCATAAAAAAGAGTTTGATGGTCACAATGAACAAACTAACTTCAATTCAAATCGCGACATAGGTCACAACAATGCTCGATCGAATGCAACAATGAAGTCAAAGGTATGATGTAGCCTGAGCACGGCGTGCAGAGGCACGACGCTAGCTATGAGCCTATGACAAAGTTTAGCTGAACATAGCGATGGAGCCAAGGGTGTGGAGCAAGCTAGGTCCAATGATGACAACTTGATGTGCTAGGGTAATATAATTATTTTTATCTGTAGCAAAGCACATACATTTAGCTAGTTTCTTGAAAACTGCTACATTTCTTATCTAAAAACCATTAAAGAACAAAACAATAAGGGAAAGTGAAGGAAAAGACCACAAAAACACGGATAACCAAATCGGAAGGGGCCAAAAAATACATGAAATTTAACACCAAACAGCACGAAGAAGTGAGAAGAAAGATTGCATGTAGCATGTACGCAGCAAGAAGAGTGTTATGCAAATTCTAGGGTTGGGGATCAATTGGCCATTGGCAAGAGAATAAATAGAGGTGGACTGTAGGTAGGCTCAATTCTTTTCGGCTTTTCGGCCAGTTTTTGGCTTTACTATTTATCAGATGTACCGGCCATAGCTAAAAGCCATCAACCGCAGCCCAAAAGAATGAGCTAGTCATGTGGAGGTTGGAGTCTCCTCTAGAGTCTAGTTGACAGCTTATGGCCCATAGGTAGTGGTGGCCAAATGGGCGACACGGTCCAGCACATCACGGGCTCGTTACGGTGTAGGCACATTAGGCACGACACACTTAGCCCGTCAACCTAAACAGGCTATGTAATGTCGGCCCGTGGACCAAGCCGTAGACCCAGGCATGGTCCACCTGATGGGTCGTGCCATGCCAGCCTAGCCACATTTAGTCTGACAAACCAAGGAGGCCCGTCTAGCCCATTTCGGCCCATCTAGCCCATTTCAACCCAAAAATTATGAAAAATGAAATAATTTCAAAAAATAAGTAGAATTTAAAAAATACAGAATAAAATTATAGAGATATAATAATGAGCTTTTATTAATGCTTAAATGGCTTCCTCGTTTAAAAACTTTGCCAAGTAAAAATTCGAATTGAGAAAACCTTGACAAAGAAAAAAGAGTACAACCTATAGCTCTGTGGTACATGTAAAAAAAGAAGATACAATGTGCATCGATGCTTTAAGTGTCCTAAGTGTCATCGTTTACATAGAGATTGTTGAACGTGTCTATCAACTTTGTATTCTCTATAGAGTGTTGAGCTTAGAAATCAACATGTTCCAGACTTTCACTGTTAGAAGTATTTTCACTATCTCACTCGTGAGACATGTTCTTCTCTCCTATAATATTCTTCTAGAAAGACTAAAAGTAGACTCGAAAGAAACCATCGAGATAGGAACAGTTAACACGTCCCGTGCTAATATGGATAGCACCGGATATATTAGCTTATGCTCGTGCCACCGTCCCAAAATATTGAACTCCTTTTCTTGGTGATCCACGGCATCGCTGTCCAAAAAGGCGAATAGTTCCTCGCTGGTACAGATTGCTCTAGTACATGACATTGTAGAACTTGATCTTCCAAGGGAACCTGGTGCACCAAATATTTTACCCCACATATTTTTCTTCTTAACTGTGGTGGGTGCTGTGGAGGTTGTTGCAAGCAAACTCCCTAAAAATTTATTTTTTATTTTTTATAAACATCAAACAATTTGGTATGAAATTGGAAAAATAGTTAGAATAATCTATCCCTATAGCGTCACTCAGAAGCAGGGGTGCAAACGGGTTGGGTTAATCCCGACCGATCCGGCACCGAATCCGATTGGTACCGAATCCGGAGAAAAAATATGGGTTAGGATATGGTAACAGCAATATCCGTCCGAATCCGATACGTCTTCAAGTTTGATTTCAGGTTAGTGCTACTATTTGACGTTTCATTTTCTTTTGCAATGGTAAAATAAAATCTTCCACATCAGCCTATTAAGTAGTAACATCAAGTTCTTGACAGTACGTCCTTCTACTCCATTTGTTGTACTGCATGCATTCCTTACAAACGGGTTAATCCCGACCAATCCGGCACCGAATCCGATTGGTACCGAATCCGGAGAAAAAATATGGGTTAGGATATGGTAACAACAATATCCGTCCGAATCCGACCTGTTTGCACCCCTACTCAGAAGTGTAAGAACATCAGTGAATCCTTGAATTTTAGCTCTTATATCTAAAATAAATGCAAATGTGTATAAATATCGAATCGCTTTCCAATATTTCAAATATTTAATTTTATAGCGTAGACAACCTCTTGTAATACTATCTCATTTTTATTAACTTTCAAGTAATCCACAATCGCAAGAATATGATACACAATTAAAAGAGATGTTAGATAATACATTCTAGATAAAGTAATAGTGAAATCATAAAAGTGTTCCAAAAATGCTAGTAACTTTTCAGCGATATACCAATACTGCTCAATCAATAGTGTGTTATCGTCGTGGCTATGATAGTGCATGTGAATAAAAACAAAAAAAGCTTCTATAGCATCATATAAGTTGAGTCCCATCTTACCAGCATGTCCAATCAAACTTTCTTAGATGTTCACCCATCATAATGCATAAGTTCTTATATGCTACAATTCGTTGGTTAAAATGATTTACAAAAGATATTACATCGCGAAAAGCTTGAATATACGGATCCACCCTCTTTAAACCACATTTAACTATCAGATTAATAATATGACAGGTGCATCACTGATGTAGTAAAAAGGATTCGACGTATGTACTAAATAACAGAGTGAGAATATTCATTACCCTAGAGTTTGCTGTAGAATTGTCTAAAATAATTGCAAAAATTTATTTGTGAGATCAAAATCTTCTACAACTTTGATAATATATTGTACAATATTCTTTTCTGTATGTGCTACATCAATTAGTTTAAAGCCTATAATTCTTTTTTCACTACCCAGTCATCATTAACATAATGAGCAACTACACTAAGATAATCCTCCCTAGTCCAACCACTCCATATGTCCGAGGTCAAGGCCATCGAAAATGTACATGTCTCAGAGAGTTCTTTTAGTTTAGTACAACTACTATTATAGTATTTAACTAAATCTTGAATTATTGTCTGTCTAGAAACTGAAGAAAATATAGAATTATGAGCAATTCTAATGTATTTTTTGAACGCTTTAGACTCACTAAAGTTTAAAGGTAGATCATGTGAGGCAATTAAATGACAAAGAGATTCTTGAGTTACCTCGGGACTATAATCCCAGTTACGTACCGTAGCATCAAGGTTGTACTGCAACTGCATCTGGCTCATGGTTATCCCTTATTTTTCTTTACATCTTTGGGAGTGTCTTATCAAGTACCCAGTTTTATTTGTAGACTTTGTAGACAATTCATGATGATAAATTTTACAAATAGCATATCTTACCAGAGTTACAGTTTCATCTTACTTCATTATCTTATCAAAATCTACCCACACCTTCAACATATTGGGTCTGGATCTCTTTGCTTCGGTGCTTACAGACGTAGAGGTACTCGTAGAGCCTAACGATGGTACGGCCTAGGCCTACTTTCCCGTTTGAGGTGGAGGCAGAGCTGTTTCATTCCCGAAGGATGCAAGATCTTCTGGAGAAATATAGAAAACTGCAAAAATACAAATAGAAAATTATTCTATTATATATTTTACATCATAACAAAGAGAATAAGAACAATAAAAATGTATAAAAATTAGTATTGTTACGTCTTTTCTTTACTATAGCCTAATTTTGGATTTTTTGGCAAAAATATTTTAATTTTGCCAAATTATCACAAAGTGGATTGAAATTTTCACAAGAAAATTCAGAGAAGAGAGTGGAGGTGAGATGGTGGTTAAATGAGAGGGGTTTGCTTCCTATTTATAGAAAAAATTTGAGATGTTATTATTTTTCGTATTTTTAAACTCCTAAATGGCTATAAACGACTAGAAAATTGAAAATTCAACAGTTATTGAGCTAAACGGGTCGTGCCTAATATGCTACGCCTAACGGGTTAAGTGTGCCTAATGGACTAAATGGTTAATGGGTCGTGCTCGTGTTGAGCCATGCTTGACATGGCACTATTCATGGCAAGTTAAGCCGAGGTGGCAGTCCAAGCACGGCTCATGGCATCGTGCCATGCTGGTCTTGCCCATCGTTTTTGTGTGGCCATGTTGTGCTTCATGCTAGCTCGACTGATACAACCCATTTGACCAGCACTATCCATAGGATAGGATCGAAAGTACAACTATTTGTTTATGGGCTGAATTTGTTTCTCGATTTTTGACTGGACCAAAATGCACAAAGCCGTGGAAAAGTAATCAGTTGATCCCGTTTGCATTCCTCCGGGCCATTCGAGAAACTATTCAATTTTCGTAGGAATACAGAAAATTTCTAGCAATCCTATGCATTTTGCGCGCGAATGAGTGAAAACTGCATTCTACGGTCTTGTTTGTTTACTCTTGTCATTTTTTCCTACAAAACACCCCAATCGAAAAATGCTACGAAAATAACACCTTAACCAATGACTACCCCCTCGCTCTAGCACCATCACCTAACTCCTTTCTTGTATTACACCTCTTCTTGTCTCTCTCTAGCTTCATTTGTTATCATCTCCTTAAAAGCCACATCACCGCGGCATCGCCATGCCGCAACATGTTCTTGCTAAACCTCAGCGCTCCCTTTTATTGTAAAACCTTCTAAAACACTTTTACGTGTTAGTATACACACCAATTTCATCTGGTTTCTATTGAAACAAACTAGGCAGAGGCATTCCTCAGCAATAGCCGTTGATCTAAACTATCTCGAAATTATCCAAATAAAAAGAGATACAAATAAATAAAAAAAACACACTACAACTCTGTATATAACTCTATGGAAATGTTCAAATCGGCTTTGATTTCTAACCTCTGCTTAGAGAAACTAAAAATCGATTTAAACACCTTAGCTTTTAAAATCTTTAAACCACTTTCAAAAATCAGTGATGAGAACCTCTGCGTCACCTTCATGCCTTCTAAAAACGTTTTCCAGCTTTTTTTTATTTTAAAGACTACTTATTTATATGTTACTATTCTACTTCAGTGGAAAACCAAAAGATCTGGCTGACCTATCCGCTTCGATTAATAGCCCACTTAGTTGGGCTGAAAAAATATGGCTTATGGTTAAAATTGCACTATAACTGATGAAAATATACTGTGACTGATTGTGGCTTATTTGATGTAATTAAATTAAAAATTTTAAAAATAGAATAAATAGATTAGTCTATTATAAACAATACAAACGAATATGAAAAAAGAACCGATAAAAAGTTCAAAGAAGCTAAAATACTAAAAATAAAATTTAAAAATAATAAAAAAATAAGTTAAAAACTAGAAATTCAAGTCAAAATGTTTGGGGGCTAAAACGTGAACCAGACTGCGACACAATATCTGTCGCCACACGGTGGAGTGACTGCATCTAGTCACTCTTCCGTATGGCGACTTTCATGCAGTCGCCATCCCATTAGGCGACTGCATGAATCCTCCGTGAATTTTGTAGTTTTAAACTGGTAAACAATGTGGTAGAGTTGTAATAAAAGTTTATGTTTATTGTATATTGTAGGTGCGTAAAACTTTTTAGAAACTTTTTTTATTAAAGATTAACTGGAGAACGATCGATACATACACTGTTAAGTGACATACGATGATAATTCATGTGCGGAGAACCGGTATGTTAATTTTTTAGATGACTTGATATATATGAATGATTGAATGCGAAAAGAAGAGATGATAGACTTGTTTGAATTTAAATAAACTTCATAATATAACTGTGAGTAACATGCCGCGTATTTTTTCATTACATGCATAACATATAGCATCCGCAGCACCCCTCACTCGCCACCCTGGTGTGCCCCGTCACCGCGTCCGCGTCCTCCCATACGGCCCCGCTTGGCCCTCTTCCGGTGCAACGGGTTACGAGGCTCCGAAAAAGTAAAACGAGCAGGAGGATGTCTATCCCGCCCCTGCGCTAGTGGAGTCAGCTGTACTTCTGGCTGTGTGCCCTCCGGTGCACCGGGGAGGGCACTGCCAGAGAGAACCTCCGGTGCTGCGTCGGAGAACTGCCCGGGCTAGTCCGCAAAAAAGTGGTCCACATCGTCCTGGCCCGGGGAGACGCCGTGTTGCTGGTAAGTACCTGTAATAGTAATATCGTTAGTTCGTTGCATGTTGTCTTGGGATAAAAACGAGATCGGACGATGTGTACCCGTAGCTGGCGCCATCGAGGTAGGAGGAGGGGCGTACACCCCCTGCGTGTGGAAGCCGAGGATGTGCGGAGGAGGCGTGAAGTGAGGTGGTGTAGGAGGCCATGCCCAGGCTGAACCCCCTGGCTGCTCCGGGTGAGGTGCTGTAAGACGTGTCCACGTACTACCTCCGGAGTAGTGCCACGCTGGTCGGGGTGGCACTGGTGGACGACCAGTCGGAGCGCTGGGCGTGGGTGTGGAGACCGCCGGTAGCCTCGTGCAGGACAGCAGGCTAACAATACGTCTACACCTGGCCTCCACCCGACGCACAAAGCTGACGCCCTCCTCATGGGTCAGCTCCGCACCAGTGGCGACCCTCTCTAGTCGTGAGGCAAACTCGGTCCATAGGACAGCACCGACGTCAGCCTGGACACAAAGACATAAAATGGTCGATCATCGAAACGACATCGCCATTTGGGAATCTTTGAAATTACATGTAACGTACCGTGATGTGAGCGTCGCGCGCGAGGTGCGCGGGGTACGTGTCTGTCGGAGCGACGACGTGTGTGGCAGGCAGGTCTACGACATGTACGAGCCTGGTACGTGTCCGCCCCTGGTACCAGCGCAGGTACTCCGCGTAGTCCCTACTGTCGTATGGACGGTCCTCCTCCACGCGGTCGTCGAGCGCACCCTCCCACTGCGCGACCTAGGGCTGCATCTTCGTCGACCAGTCCGTGCCTCTTTTAACTCTCTTCGCGTTGTGCCTGCGTATAGAACCATTACGTAATTTGAGTACTTGCGAACACAGTAGTAAGTATGTACATATTTAACAGAAACGATCACTCACGCGTGCACGTTCCGCGGAAGCGATGGTCCGACTGGTACAGGAAGCGCCTACCGTAGCCCAAACTGCCACATGACTCGCTGGGGTGCGTAGTCCTCCACGTAGATATGGTACACGAGCTTCCGGCGGGTGAGCCAGAAAGCCCGGTCACGCCAGCAAAGTGCGGACAACCCATCAGGAGCGTGGGCCTGCACTGCCGTATCTGCGTAAGTCTCCCAGCGCACGTCGTCAGCTGTGAGGCGGTCGAATTGCTCCACAAAGGGCAGGTACGCCCGCGTGACCTGCACGTGCGCGAACTGTACCTGCAAGAAAGACAAGTTGTTTAGTATGACGATCGTCAATAAGAAAGAAATAGTTGATTGTGATAATACTTACTCGTCGACGGCGGTCGACGTCTCCCCCTGGATATATCTCGGGCCCGTACGGACCCATGTCGTCTAGCACAAGTCGTCCGAGGCTGAAGCGCTCGAACGACCACAACTGTAACAGCAGGGGACAGCCTATGAGGATCGAGTTCGCCTTGATCCTCGTGCACGCATCGCACAGGGCGCGGTACGTCGCTGCAAGTACGCCCGATCCCCAGCTGACCTGGGGGACTCGCCGTCAGCGATCGCCCTCGCATAAGCGATAAGGCGCGCATCCACCGAGTTGCCGTGGCTGGTGGTGAAAAGCACCCAACCAAACAGCCACAGCACGTACGCCTCCAAGTGGTGCGAGACCTGGTAATCGTCTGCCTGCGAATCCATGCGCTCCACCTGAATGCAAACAAGTTGTTATTAGTACGTAATACCACAAATAAGAGCTTCGAAGACACGATCGATTGTAAATACCACGTACCCGGTACTGTGCAAGCCACCTCAGCATCGGCCCATGGGTCTGATCCTCCTCGAAGATGTGGTGGTGATCGACCGGTGGAACGACCCCCTCGAATCTGCCGAGCAGGTCAGCGCGTCAGTCGCTCGGCGCCTCCGGTAGGAAGGCAGCGCCTCCCGCGATCGGAAGGCCAAGGAGCAGGGACACATCCTACAGGGTCGGCGTCATCTCCCCGAATGAGAGGTGGAAAGTGTGCGTCTCGGGCCGCCAATGGTCCACCAAAGCCATCAGCAGGGAATGGTTGAACGGGAAGCGTCGTGATCGCTCCCCGCCCGCCTCGTCCCCGCCCGCGGCTAAGGCGGCTCCATCCTCCTCCGTGGTCTGCACCATCCGGGCAAGAGGGAGTAGCCCGGCATCCCGCAGCCTGCAAACAAAGTGAAGGTCAGCACATAACGTTCTTACGGTCGCACTAAATTCTGGCGTAGTGCAAACCTGGTAGTCCAACGGGGGTCAAGTCCCCAGGCCACGCGAGGTGTGCGTGTCCGGACCACTCCCAGCTCAGGCGGCTCGTCCGTGCTCCCCGGAGGCGGCACACGACGGGAAGCGCGATGCACGCGGTCCACGTGCTCGTCCAACAGCGGGTACCGCCAATCGGAGTCACGTCCAGCACGAGTCATACCTGCAAAATTTGTACAATAATTTCAACATTAAATTTTGCAAATCTAAATTTCTATACTAAATTTTCTATAATAATACATCAAAAATACTATACAAAATTTGTACACTCAATTTTCTACATCTAAATTTGTACACTACATTTTCTACAATAATACATACAAAAAAATTTTCTACATCTACATTTCTAAACTATATTTTCTACAATAATGGATTAAAAATGGTATACAAAATTTCTAAACTAAATTTTCTACAATAATACATAAAAATACTATACAAAATTTCGACACTAAATTCTCTAAACTAAATTTCTCAACTACATCTAAATTTGTAAACTACATCTAAATTTCTAAAATATATTTTCTAATCTAAATTTCTAAACTATATTTTCTAAACTAAATTTGTAAACTAAATTTCTAACCTAAAGTTTCTAAACTAATTTTTCTAAACTTAATTTCTAAACTATATTTTCTAAACAAAATTTGAAAACAAAATTTTCTAAACAAAATTTCTAAACTAAATTTTCTAAACTAATTTTCTAAACTAATTTTTCTAAATTAAATTTTCTAAACAACCTTTATAAACTAAATTTTCTAAACTACATTATCTAAACTAATTTTTCTAAACTAAATTTTGTAAACTAAATTTGTAAACTAAAATTTTTAAACTAAATTTTCTAAACTAAATTTCTAAACTATTTTTCTAACATTAACAAAAAATATAACACAAAAAAATATCTGAAAATCGCGCTCTCCCTCTCCTCTTCTCCTCCTCTCCCGCTCCTTCTCTCCCCTCCTCTTCTCCTCCTCTCCCTCTCCTCTCCCCCTTCTCTTCTTCCCTTCTTCCTCTCTTCTTCTCTTCTTCTTCTCCTCTTCTTCCTCTGCGCGGCCGAATGAAAACAGTGCAATGGAATGCCGGCCGCCGAGCGCGTTGGGTTTTTATTCCGCCCCCAATCACCAAACGGTTCAGCGACTAGATTTCACTCGCCCAACGGTTCGGCGACTGGATTGCAGTCGCCCAACGGAGGGGCGACTGCAATTAATCGCCGAACGATTGGTAGATTCATCAAATGTCGCAGTCTGGTTGGGCGAAAGGCTCCAGTCGCCCAACCATTAGGCGACTGGAGCCTATTTTTATAAAAAAATTTCCCACAAGTATATTTTTATAATTTTGAATAAAAAATAGATTATCCGTACAAAAACAATTCCTAAAACGTCCCTTGTCTCTCCCAGCAACCTAGGCACCTAGGCCTACTTTGTGCCGTGCACGGCCACACTTTCGCGTATAATCATCGTCTACTTCTCGAACCACCCAACCCAACAAACCCTCCCAATCTCGATCTCAGCCTCTCTCTCGTCGCCGGCCGCTCCCCACCCCCATCCTCTCTGTACCCCCGCTTCGACTCTGCTCGGCTCGGTTCCACCCAAACCCTAACCCCAGCGGCCCGTCCCCATCGCACCCCGAGCGGCCGGCGGCGACGCGAGCGAGTGAGGATGCCGTCGGGGCCGGCGACACAGTTCCGGTACACGCAGACGCCGTCCAAGGTGCTGCACCTGCGGAACATGCCGTGGGAGTGCACCGAGGAGGAGCTTGTCGAGCTCTGCAAGCCCTTCGGCAGGGTCGTCAACACCATGTGCAACGTCGGCGCCAACCGCAACCAGGCCTTCGTCGAGTTCGTAAGGCGCCCTCCTCCTCCTCTTCTCCCACCCCGCCCTTATTGCCTAGTCCCGCGTTCGATTCCCGTTGCGATTTTATCTTGCCCCGTCGCTTCTGTGGTGGGACTGGATGGGATTCGGAGGAATTCGCGTTTGTGGGTGCGATTTAGGGTTTATTTATGTGATTGCATCTAGTGATGGGATGCGACTGCTGGTTGCCGTAGGTTTGGCATCAACAGTGGCTGGCTGATTACTAGATTTTGTGGGAGCATGATCTATGGGAGGAGAAAAAAAATCTTGTTCTTGTCCGGTGATGGGCAGTATTGGTCGACTCTGTGAGGGAATTGCATCTGTGTATACGATTTAGTGTTATTTGATTGGGGTTAAATTGTTAGTTGCTACCCATTATGTGCTAGCAATCACCAATGATGGCATGCTCTCTTGATGAAGAATCAAGATGTATTCAACTTCATGACATGTGCTGGAAGCGCCTTGGTCCTGTTGGTGATTGCAGTGTATGTTTGATTTTCAATGTTTTCTTCTGGCTTGAGTCGTGACTTAGTATCACGTGTATTCTGTTTGTAATCCATGACTAGTGTTTACCAAGGCACTAGTCAGGCGGCAGACCAGTGCCTAGTGCCTAATCGCCGATTAGGTGGGCTCGGCGGGAGGGTTTTGTGGTGTTGCTTAGCACCTAGGCACTGCCTAGGCGGGCTAGGCGGCTGCCTTTTAGAACACTGTCCATGACAATATTCAATCAAATATAAACCAAAGTAGGCAATAGAGAACATTGAATAATATAAACATTTTTTCCTTGTTCAAAAAAAACTTTTTTTGATTCCATATGCAATAGAGAGCATTACACAAGTAATTTTCTAGTTGCAGAAATGTGTTATTTTCCAGATTGATTTAGCGGAAGTTTTGAGTGAAGAGTGGACTGTGGGATGGAGCTTGATGAGCTACTAGCTGTATGTGATTGGAACTGCTAGCAAAGTTGATGGGTTCCTAAGTTTCATCTAAATTTAGCAGAAGTTTTGAGTGAAGAGTGGACTGTAGGATGGAGTTTGATGAGCTACTAGCTGTCTGTGATTGGAACTGCTAGCAAAGTTGATGGGTTCCTAACTTTCATCTAAATGTGCTTATTTTCAGGCGGATCAAAACCAGGCAATTTCAATGGTTTCATATTATGCTTCATCTTCAGAACCTGCTCAAGTTCGTGGTAAAACTGTATATATCCAGTATTCAAATAGGCAAGAAATTACCAACAATAAAGGCACTGGTGATTCCTCTGGCAATGTCCTGCTTGTCACTTTTGAAGGTGTCCAGCCTAATGATATTAGCATAGATGTCATTCATTTGGTAAGTATTCTACCTGTGACATGCATTCAATTAGCTATGAGGGCAGCTTGCTGCATCACTTGATTGTGACAAATCAATGTATTAATTATCTTTTAAAATGAAACTAAACCTTTGTCCTTTGCTGCTATGATACTACAATCTTCATAGGAAATCTTCTTTTGATTGCAATATACCTTTTTAAAACAAAGTGGGCTTAACGTAAACTATTTCTGCATGATTGTATTTGCCCGTCTCTTCTTGGCATATTGTATTTGCCCGTCTCTTCTTGGCAGTTGACAAGTTCACTGAATTTTGATATTAAATTTACACCATAATTGTTTTATTCAGTTATGAAAGGAAGTTCAAAAAATCTTATTCTGTTTCTACCAACTTTATTACTTGTTAAATCTGTTATCTTGCGGTATGTAATTCCTCAGCAAATTGCATGTTCTCTGATGTATAGTGGCTTACGAGTTCATTACTCCAGTACGATTCACTGCTATGCGCCGTTTTTTATTTTCTGCTTAATCTTGCACTTACTGTTCAGTTGATTGGTTGACAGTGGATTTCTATTCTCATTCTTTCTTATAATGGCTTGTGCCTTATTCGCATTAGGTATTTTCTGCATTTGGGTATGTTCACAAGATAGCAACTTTTGAGAAAGCTGCTGGTTTCCAGGTAAAATAGAGCTTATGTCAAGCTGCATATGTTATGTTCAGTTGTAAATTCGACTTGACAGTTGGAACTTTGGCAGGCACTTATCCAATACACTGATGCTCCAACTGCTCTAGAAGCAAAAAATTCTTTGGATGGAAGAAGCATCCCGAGGTAGTACATTTTTACTATTGTGTGTTAGCAAACCTTCCATACAAAGATACTGATGAGATTTTCTCTTTCAGATATTTACTTCCTGAATATGTCAGCACTTGTCACTTGCGCATAACTTTTTCTGCGCACAAGGATTTGAATATTAAATTTCAATCACATCGCAGCAGGTACAAGAAAGTTGACACTTGATAGCTTTAAATTTGATCTTTTAAGCTCTGTTTTGCATAACATTTGGTTGAGCAGGGATTACACAAATCCGTATCTTCCTGTGAATCCAACAGCAATTGAGGGAATTGCACAGGTATGCTTTATACTACTATATCTCATGTTGTTTCTCTCTTCTGCTGCCGCTGCCGCTTACACGAAGGAAAATTTGTAGCCCACATTAGGCCCTGATGGGAAGATGAAGGAGCCAGAGAGCAATGTACTTTTAGCTTCGATTGAGAACATGCAGTATGCTGTGACGGTGGATGCTCTACACACTGTAAGAATATTTTACTGTTGTTTTTCTTCAGAATGTTTTTTTAATTCAAAATAAGGAAAAGATTTCTAAGGAAAATTCTTGTATAATTACAATATGGGTTAATTTCAGGTGTTTTCTGCTTTTGGTACTGTCCAAAAGATTGCAATGTTCGAGAAGAATGGTGGAATGCAGGCTCTAATTCAATATCCAGGTATGTGCCAACTGTTGTAAACCCACCAGATCATGATCTGTTGGATATGCCATGACCTTGTCACACCTTGATTTATCGGTTGTAGTCTGACTTGTCTGTAATTTGTTCACTCAGCATATAGTTGTTAATTCCTGACAAGCCAACTTCGTAGGTGATACCAAACTGTGTGGACATCTTACTGATGCCATGCCGATTATTGAGTTAAATATTTGTTTATGCATCATAAGTTTCTAAATTTGGAAACTTCAGCAGAGAGGTGTCAGAGTTCGTGAGACTTAAAATGGACATCTGCAACTATCCACAGCTGTAAAGTTGCCTTCAGTAATTTCTTGATCATTTTTTACCTTTTCTGCAAGCATATTCTCTTGCTTAGTAGTGGTTTCTTCAGTGCTGTCTTCCTGTCAGCATTGCATTGATTACTTTCCTTCTGGTACCCAGCCCTTCTGCCTTAGACACCACCTGCCTCAATTGTTTCCAAGCTTAGCACTTTGTGGTCAGAGTAGCAGTCACCACCTCTACTAAGAACATGTCTTACATCTGCAGTCCAAAAGAGCATCTTAGCATCTGAGGTGTGGCCAGTTTCTGTAGCTTATCTTGACACTTTGAAAATGTGACTACACAGATGGCATTTTATGTCAGTATTTGATTTTATCAAATCTCTGATGCTCAAGAATATTTCCACTGGTTTGTTACATCACTGTAGTTGAAACTTGGAAGTGAATTACTTTGATTAAACAAAATGAAGCAAAATACCCTGTTTTTCCTACTGATCAATATGTCTCCACGGTCAAGAGCACTGAAAATGCATTCCTCGTTTGTCATTGAAATCATTAATTTTGTTTTATGTTTTGACAAATGATCTATTCAGGCATATCTAGTGTTTACGATAACTTTCTAGTTCGTTCGGAGATATTCATATAACTGGCAAAAGCTATATTTGCAGATACAACAACAGCAGCAGTTGCTAAACAAGCTTTGGAGGGGCACTGCATATATGATGGTGGTTATTGTAAGCTTCATCTGTCATACTCTCGTCATACTGATCTCAATGTAAAGGTATAAATAGTTTCAGGCTGTGTAAATTAACAAAAAAATGAAGTACCTATCCTTGTTGGCTAATGAATAATAAATGTAGCCCATTTAAAAAAAAATCCTATTGCTATATGAAAGCAGAATAATCTGTCGTTCATTCAATTTGACAAAGTACGCTTTCTCAACATCTTTTTTCCTTTATTTTGTTGCCTGCTTCCACCTTGCTCCTCCTAATTGGAGATCTATTTGTTGGCATTCAGGCACACGATGAGAGAAGCAGAGACTACACAATTTCAGACCCTAGTGCGCAAGTGCAAGCTGCGGGCCAAGCTCCAGGTCTAAGCACCCCTGGTATTGTTCCTAGTGCGCAAGTGCAAGCTGCATGGCAGAACACTGCAGCAGCTGCTTCCTTTTATGCAAGCACAGCAGCAGCGACTCCTGTTGGACAAGTGCCAGCTTGGAATCCTAACATGCAGCCAGGGGCTTTCGCATCTGCATCAGCCCCGTACCCTACGCAACCATTGATGGCAAGCTCCATCCCGCACTATCCTGCAATCGGATCCAGCTCCGGTGCTCCGCCAGTATCGTACCAAGCTTCACCGCAGATGCCACAATACGGTATTCCCTCTGCTGCTCCGCCTCATGCACCCTCAGCTGGCCAACCGATGTACTTCCCGAAATAAGCTATTCCCATCTGGTATAGCATTGAGCAGTTGCGGATGCTATGTGCAACCGCTGTGGTCTGCCTATGTTCTCTTCAAATTTTGGAAGTGCATTGTAATTCTAGCTCTTGTGACTTGCGAGCTCCCTGCCGCAAATATACCTCTTGCGTCAGTTGGTGTCTGTAAACTGCCCGGCAAAATTATAAATGGTCATCTATTAGCCCGCGTGGTATTGTTCAGTGCAAAACATCAAATTCTTTTCGTGCCTCATGATTTCTTGGTGCGGACTCCGATTATGAGTTATCTTTTCAAGCACGCCTGGGGGATGAGTAGCATTCTTGTTTTTGGCGATACCTGGTTGGTTCCATTGAATTTCATATGTAATAGTTCAGGTTTTACACAAGTTTGAAAAAATTCTCATGTGTTCTAGGAAAATTGAACCGTTGCTCACGAAGTTTCTGCGTTCCGAAACTACAGTGTCAGCTGTGGTGGTGTCATATCCAACATTTTTTTCATTATGCAGTGCCCAGATACTTTGCCGTCAGGGCCCCAAGATTTTCTTTTGCACTAGACCATAGAACAACACAAAATCGCATACACCTCCCCATCCGACGTGGCAGCAGGAACTAGCCACAGCTCACACTGCCGTCCAATAGCAATCCCCCGTATCCCAGCGTCCGGATAAGGCAGGATGAGAGCCGACCGCTCTCGTTGGCCACACCTGCTCGATAACGCGTTCCAGCCCTCCGATCCAATCGCCCGGCCGATCCCCGCCGTCCGTCCCAGCCGGAGCCTTCTGGCCACACCCGCCGCTCCCGGCCACTACAAACCAAACCAAGCTGCTCCTGCCAGCAAAACGAACGTGCTCTCCCTCCACTGCTCTCCTCTGTCCAGGCCGGTCACTGCCTAGGAATCATGGCGTCCGTCACAGCCCGCGCTCCGGTCGCGGCCCTGCGCCCGTCGGCGTCGCTCAAGTCTGGCTTCCTCGGGCACTCCAGCCGCCTTGGCCGCGCTTCATCGTCGACGAGGCGCAGCCTCCGGGTGGAGGCCAAGGGCGAGTGGCTCCCCGGCCTCCCCTCGCCCGCCTACCTCAACGGCAGGTCAGCAATTCTTTCGTCGCTGCAAGTCAAGTTTTTTGGAGTTCAATCAGGGATAGTAGCGTACTTATATACATGCGTGAACGCATACAGCCTGCCGGGGGACAACGGGTTTGACCCGTTGGGTTTGGCGGAGGACCCGGAGAACCTGCGGTGGTACGTGCAGGCGGAGCTGGTGAACGCGCGGTGGGCGATGCTCGGCGTGGCGGGGATGCTGCTGCCGGAGGTGCTGACGAAGATCGGCATCATAAACGCGCCGCAGTGGTACGACGCCGGCAAGTCCACCTACTTCGCGTCGTCGTCGACGCTGTTCGTGATCGAGTTCATCCTGTTCCACTACGTGGAGATCCGGCGGTGGCAGGACATCAAGAACCCGGGATGCGTCAACCAGGACCCCATCTTCAAGAACTACAGCCTGCCGCCCCACGAGTGCGGCTACCCGGGCAGCGTCTTCAACCCCCTCAACTTCGAGCCCACCCTCGAGGCCAAGGAGAAGGAGCTCGCCAACGGTAGGATCGATGAATTTTTTTTCGCAGGAATCAACACAATTCCTACCAAGTCAACCGCGTGTAATTTCCACGTTACGAACGGGACCTAACACTGTGTGTACGTGATTGATCGTTGTTGCAGGGAGACTGGCGATGCTGGCGTTCTTGGCGTTCATGGTGCAGCACGGCATCACCGGCAAGGGGCCGTTCGAGAACCTGCTGCAGCACTTGTCTGACCCGTGGCACAACACCATCATCCAGACGCTCTCTGGTTAAGCTCAACTAGACAGCTTCAGGTTGATGAATTAATGGGACGTGCAACGTAAAACGATCGATCCATGTTTTTTTTTGGAGTACGTATGTGCTGTTAATTGGGGGAGGAGATTCAGATTGTGTTGTTATTAATGCTGTGCATGCATGGATCTATGCATGGTGAAGAGGAGAGGGGGGAGTGAGTGATTTTTATGTACAGTACATGGGAAGCTAAGGGTAGCATGCAGTGTTCTGTACTATCGCTTCTAAAATGAAGAGGCCCATTATCTTATGATCTCTATGATGGTCAATTCGTGCCTACTTCCTTGTGGGATTCACCTATATCGAGTAAAATCTTTACATAACGGGCCGATTAGGCCAAATGCTACAGTACAAATAACTAAAATCGAAAGTGGAAGCGGAAAGCAAAGATGAGATCATACCTTACCACATGTAAGCAACTAGGGGTAAAGTGTGTACGGGAAATACTATCAAATATTTTGATAATAGATGTGCACATAATCACCATCAAAGTCTGCCCAAACAAGGGTAAGAACGAGAAATTACAAGAATGGTCCAGACGTGACGTAGTAAGCATAGGGGTCTTGGTCCGAAAGTTCTGAGTTAATTTAGCGAGCGAGAGTGAGAACAAACAACCGCACTCCGTGGGCCAATACACATAAAGCAATTATAATATACATGCAAGACTTAACAAAGAAATGCTTGGTTTTTTATTTGTGAAATGTCATTGTTGAATTACAGTAAGTAGAAATCCTGAGACTTAACATTTTTAACTAAATCATGTTTCTAAAAAGTGTGAAAGTATGTAATAATAATAGTGCAGGTTCCATTCACCTGTTATATAGTTCCATACACCATATATACCATTTTTGTTACTATGGTTCTTTTCACCCATTATAATCACTAGGTTCCACCACCCAAGGGAAATCAACTTAGGGTTCTATCACCCATCATGCTTTTTCATCTCACCCACAAAGATTCTTTTGTAAATAGACACTAACTCGAATAAGTTTCCATACCTACCCATGATTGTGGGCACGACTGTTCGAACAGTTTCACTTTGCAGAGGTCACACACTTTACCCAGAAAAAAGATGCTCAACTTGTTATATTCTACATGCTTCCTTAGGCGTGTAAATCAAGAAGACCATCACAAAGCCTTTGCAATTCACCTTCCCAACATGACTACACTCGTGCTAAGGTTTCCACCACCGTGGTGTTCTATCCACCCGCTTCGGAGGCCCACTCTTGCACTGCACGAAGGCTTCTATCCAGCACTCATACCATGTTCAACCGGATGCTAGCGCATCCAACACATGGTCGATGCAAATTAATTAGCCAGAAGACACTCATTATAGCTTGTGGTTGCACTATTTTCATTGAGAAATCATCATAAGATTCAATCTTAAAAGTTATCTCGGTGTTTTTACCGCATACCACACTCTTGTGCTCTATCCACACCAGCCCTACTTACCATCTGCCCAGATATAAAGCAAGTTTAGAGTTTTAGGATCCAAAATATCCTTTCAATTCAAATATTAGCCATAGACATTTCCATCTAACGACTACCCAAATTCAAGTTTACATGTTTGAAATGATGTCAGGGAAACTTAATGCCCTGAGTATCTAAGCAAGACTAAGTATGACGCTTAGATACAGACCAATATCAAGTATATTTACTATTAATTTTAGGGTGACAAGAGTTTATCTCCAAAGCCAAGGAGTAGGGGGTACAAATAAGCAATTATCCATAAGGAATTGCCTCTGAGCTAATACGAATATAATTTGCATAATAAAATAAGGCATGCAAAATGATTAAAGTATTGACTCACCTTGCTCACAAGCTTGTTGGTCTTGATAGCCATAGTTGGGTTCAAACTACTGCTCTTCCAAGTCTTCATAATCTATTTGAGCGATCGAATAAAATTTTGTATAAATACAAGAGAATGAAAATAAATCCAAATAAAATCCAAACACTACTATGAAAGAGACTATACTGGACGCTTACATCACAGACGGTTCATACGAATAACCGTCTATGGTATTTTCACAGACGGTTATTCATACGAACCATTTGTGATAATGCAAGATATTACATATGGTTCTTACTAATACCTATTTGTGATACAAACGATTATTGATAAAAACCGTCTGTGATAATTGTAGACATCATAGACGGTTATTTATTTAAACCATCTATGATACTTCGCAGACAGTTTGTATTAAAAACCATCTGTGATATATTTCCCGCCTCGCAATCTCTCAAAATTTTATAATCTCCCATCTACGTCTGAGTAGGATTTCGTTCCGAGACACCTTTAGTAAAACAGGCATAACTTTTGCATACGGTATTTGTTTTTTGACGTTCTTGTACTAGTTGGAAAGCTAACAAATTTACATTACAAGTTTTTTGTTTCTGTTTTTGCCCTTTTTCTTAGTCTTCCCTTCGGAATTTGGGTTTCGCCTCAACTGCAAAGTTACGTTGTAGATCTCGTCAAAACCTTTCAAACAAGCAAATATAAGCCATATAAAACTTTGATATTTTATATTTTGAGACTAGCTATTTACGTTGCACCAATATATTGTCTTTGTGATCTACCGTTTGGCTATTATCACCGACGGTTTTTAATAAGAACCATATGTGATATCTTATATTATCATAGATGATTTTTGTTATAAACTATCTATGATGTCTCTATCATAGACGGTTTATAATCCAAACTGTCTATGATGCCTTGCCACGTCGTCGATCCATGACATATCCCCTAGGATCCTGATCTCACCCATCCGTTCTCTCTTTATCAAATGGTAGGCACCGGTCTACTCCCAACCTCTCGCCCCTTATTAACCTCACTCTCCCTACTCGAAGAACCAACACTACCAGCAATACTCCAACTCATTTGTGCGCGGCAAGGGTGGGAAGGGGTTCAACAAAGTCGACTGAAATTTTGCTTGAAGCAAGATAGAAAGGAAGAAAGTAATGACAAATCTACACTATTTTAAGTTGCCGGCATAGAAGCTGTTGATTTTGGTATGCAAGCTGAATATGGTATTCGTTGCCTTTTTGTTTCGGCTACTTGAAAATTTTTCCCACATCACTTGTTTTAGATTGTAGTTTAATGAAAGATGTGTAAGTCTACCTTATATTAACTTGAAGTTTCTTGTAGTGTAAGTATCTTTCTGAAATGGTAATCGTGAAGTTTATATTTGTAAAATTATAAGTGTCCTCTTGTGTATGCAGTGCTATAGATAATTAATCTACTCGTTATCTTGTGATGTTGTAATGGTGTATTCTAAGCTTAATGGAAATAGAATGTGTTGTTGTGTTTGTTACTGTATTTGCTTGTTTTCATATGGCATAGTTAACATTTTCTAATGCTAGCTGAAAAATAGAAAAAAAATTAGGTATAAAATGAACTATCAAAGACAATTTTGTGGTATAAACCGTCTATTAAGGATTATCACAGATGGCTCAAACCAAAAACCATTTGTGATATTTGCACATCACATATGATTCTATCTACCAACCATCTGTGATGGGGAAGTATCACAAATGGTTTTATATACCAACCACCTATGATTCTCGCCCATCACAAACGATTGATAGCTAGAACTGTCTGTGATGTGTGAGTATCACATATGATTTTTGATTTGAGCAGTCTGTGATAGTGTTCTTCACAAACAGTTCTAGTTACAAACTGTTTGTGTTGTATTTAACACAGAGGACTGACAAACCGTCTGTGACGACCTCCGATTATCACTGATGCATAAGTTTAGACGGTTGAAAAACTGTCTATGATGATAGTTCTGAACTCTCTATGATGACCCTTCTTGTAGTAGTGAAAATTCTTGATTTTTCTCTTGTTAGAAAGATCGTGAATTTAGAAACAAGTTTTATTCAATTTGGGTTTACAATAAGTGAGAACATACCTTCCAAAGTTTAAATCAAGGAAAATCCCTTAATTAAATAGAGGAGAGAGAATATGTCTCTCTGATAGTTGGTGTCCGCATTATTAATTTATTTTCTGATTTATTTTCTTATTAGAAAAGACATCATAGGCTAACAGGTGGGGCTAGCTGGGTTTTTAATTTGTTTTTGAATTATTTTCTAAAGGAAATCATATAAGTGAATGACAAGTGTAGCCCTTAGGTTTTTTAATTTCTTTTTGAATTATCTTCTTTAAATAAAGGATTGAGAGACTGATAGGTGGGGCTGGCACAATAATATTGGCCCACATGTCAGTGACTCAGAATTAAAATTCAGTTATAATTAGATTTCAAATGATATGGGCCCACATATCAGTGACCTATTAATATAACTAATCAATGTCATTAACTTAACCTAATTATGGACTAATGACATCATTAGCTTAATGACGTTGCTACGATACTTTTCTCCCATGTTCTTAGAGTGGCACTTTAGTCGACCTCGCTACCAAAATTGGTTGCCGAGATCTCAACGGTCCTAAGTGCCGCGATGGTGTGACCCATGGTGAACCACGGAGGCGATGAGGCTCAACCACCATGACAACTGAGCTTCTAACAGCGCTGCAACGAATTCAAGGTAAGGTGAGCATCTACAAGCTACGAGGAACTCACCAGAGTAGATGACAAGGCTTAGAGGTGTTGTGTAGGTTTGGTAATGTTGGCCCAAGGCGGCGCGGTGATCTTCCATAGCACTGGCCAGCTAGGGTATTCGGAGGGCCAAAATTGAGGTCTGGGATAAAAGAGAGGGAGGCATGGGTATGCTTTGGCCGACGGGAATCGAATGGAGGTGGGTCGGGTTGGTAGGGCGACAAAGTAGCTGGAGACAATAGCGTTGGTGAGCTGTGGTGCAAAAAAAGGCAATTACATGAGGTGGGATAGAGTGAAGAATGAGGCAGCCAAATTGGCACAACCGGGAGAAGAGTCGGCTTACCGGAGTGTTGGGGTGATGAGGCGACCTCAACGGAGCATGGCGGCGGTGACAATGAGCTTGGCTTGAGCTAGCTTCAAGCAATTGAGTGGTGTGGGAGTAGTGGAGGGGAAGTATGGAGGCAAAAAGGGGCATCGGTGGCTTTTGTAGCTAAGTAGAGGCAAGCTCAACATGCACGCGATGCATGGTGCAATGGTTGATAAGGTGGCATGGGCATCGCATGCATGACATAGGGATGGTGTGGGAGCAAGTGCGGGCAGTGGGAGCAACAAGGTGGTGAGATATGATAAGTGCAGCACGCATGATCGACTGATCATCGGCGGGTTCAGTTAGAGTGACGCGATGGGACAGAGGGTGATGTGGGCGATGGGACGGCATGCGTGGGCGCAATAGCGCGACAAAGCAGCGCAATAAGCGTAGCGCGTGCGGCGAGGGCATGCTCTCAACTAGTTGCTGGCACGGCCGATCACGGCAACATGATGGCGTGGCAATGCTCCATGCATTGGTTTGGCAATGCAGCTCACGTGGGTGTGGCAGGGGCATGGCAGTGCGACGCGCGTGGGGAGTCAATGCTGTAGGTGGTGACTCAACAGGCGCTGATGCAAGCGAGATGCAACGTGGTCGAATGAGGCGACAACGTGGTCAGCATAGAGGCAAGTGAGAGAAGAGAGCGAAGGGGGAAAGCGGCTAGGCCAAGCAGCGTCGGGTGGGAGGGAAAGAGATAGAGAAAGAAAAGGGAGCAGGCTAGTGGGTTGAATGGCTCCGGATCGGGAAAAGGAAAAGGGGAGGGAGAAAAAGATATGGTCGACATAAATGGATTTTTTATTTGCATTTCCTTTTCGTTTGAATTTGAATTTTAGTTTTCTGGATTGGAATTTGAATTCAAATTCAAAATTTTATTTTGCCAAAACTTTGAACTGTGCTCGATATCAATCTTATTCAAAATTTAGATTTTCCCCAAAAATGGAGTGTTACAACACATGATCTGATTGTGCACGGGGGCATAAGAACATTTGTAACAAAATATTAAAAAAAATGCAAAACAACATTACATGTGGGTATGTTCACTACCGTAATCTCAAAAGTGCCTCAAGATTCGTGCAAAGCATATTCAACTATTAGAAGACGGGGAAGTGATTTGAATTTTGAAGATTTGCATCAATCTCGAGGTACAGTTGATGGTGATAATAGTATATGCATCCATATGTATATGTGAAAAAATTACATTCGTAAAAAAAATATACATCCTTCACAAGGATCCTTGAAGATGTTGATAGAGAACCAGGATACCCCAAGAAAGCCACTCAGTTTAATGACGGCAAAGCCAAAACATGTGCGAGGCAAATCAAATGACCAAAGTTGATAGTTCAATCTCCTCTTGTTCTCAAATAGACGTTGTTTTTGTTTAAACCACTTATATACAAAAAATTATTTGGACACGTCACATAGAATGATATTACTAAATTTATGATCAAAAGTACTTCCATACCATTATATTTTTATTAGAAAATTTTTGCTACATGTCATCACAATCCTTGTGAAGTTGCAAAATAACATGGTAAGGAAAGTTGATTCGAAAATACCATCACAAAGGGCAAAAATTACGCGAAACACCAACAACGTCACATTTCCGTCCCAAGGTGTGAAATGTTTATGCCCTCATTCTTTGTTCTTATTTTGTCTCTTTCCTTTTTTTTTCTTAGACGGTCCAAGATGTCGTTCTATCATGGTCCCCATCTCTTCTCCCGCATCCTGCCATCGCCACCTCCATACCATGCGTAGCGGGTGGCCGGCAGCGATGGAGGGATGGTGACGCTCGGGTGGTGGCGAAAACAATACAAGGGTGACGTGGGGAGTCGATTGGTAGGGCTAGTTTGGGGAATGGAGCATCGGGGCCATGTTGACGGCAATGGTGGTGACGGCATTGTCAGATAACCAGGGGCGGAGCCACACCCTAGACAGGGTATGTTTCAGCCTAAGGTATGGAAAAATATTGGTGTACAGCTCGGGTAAATTCAGTCCAGCCTGGTTAATATTTTCATGGTCCAACCCAGATAGTCTAGATCATTCTATCACTGAGTCCGAGGTGTAACTAAATTCTGGCTCCGTCACTGCAGATACGCATGGCCAACAGTGGAGGTAATAGCGAAATTTGGAAGGAACTCATCGGGGCGGGCGATTGAGGTAGCAAGTTCATAACGACACTCAAGTTGGTGTGGTGGTGACGTGACTTGCTACTCCTCTGAAACATTTCAGGAGAAGAGAAGGTGATAAGCCGGATGTCAGCCACGCCCCGGCGAAAGTCACTCGCAAATCACGCAATCGCGTACAAAATCAACCACTCGGAATTGGAAGTAGTCGGAGTCTACACTCAATCTCACTCACGAACTCAAGAACAGCATGACTTGCTCAAGAAAAACAGCCACGCGTAGGAGAATGACTCAAGTGTTTTGGTGCTGCTCTCACACAGCTTTTCTTGATGCTTTACTCATCTATTTATAGAGATTACAATTAAAACTTAGAAACTGAAGAAATGGAAAGACATTGAAAACTGCTATGCATGCCATCAAATTTAGAAACGGAAACACACACTCCCAGGCGATAACTTCCTCAGGAAACTGATGCAATCAAACGACGCAACACAAACTGAAAAAAAATGAAAACTGAAACTTAACTGAGCAGCTAACCATGGAATAATTTCTTAGGCGCAGGATTACTCCATTTAATCCAATATATCCCCCCTAATCATGACGCCTTGTAACAGTCTCCTCGATGCCAATCCTCCTGCGCAGATTAAGGAACTTGACGCGGCTGAGTGGCTTCGTGAGAATGTCACTGAGCTGCTCCCCTGAGGAAACAAACTCGACATCGACCTTCCCTCCCTCGATGCATTCTCTGATGAAATGGTACCGGGTGTCAATGTGTTTGCTCCTATCATGAAAGACAGGGTTCTTACACAAAGAAATAGCAGACTTGTTGTCCACCTTGAGCACGGCGGCCTCTGTCTCGACGCCACGGATTTCGGCGAGTAGCCGCGCCAGCCAGACTCCCTGGCAGGCCAAAGTCGAGGCAGCGATGTACTCCGCCTCACATGATGACAGAGCCACAACCTTCTGTTTTTGTGACTGCCAGCTGATTGGATTCTGGCCGAGAAAGAATAACACGCCGGTAGTGCTCTTTCGGTCGTCGATGTCGCCTGCCATGTCGCTGTCGCTGTACCGCTGTAACTTCGCCTCCATTTCGCCGGAACGGACAAAGCGACAGCACAGGTTTAGCGTACCAGCGATATAGCGCAGAATGTGCTTCACAGCAGCATAGTGGTCGTCGCGTGGCGACTCCATGAAGCAGCTGACATAGCCGACGGCGTAGGCAATGTCCGGCCGCGTGTGTACCAGGTACCGGAGACTACCGACGATGCTCCGATACTTGGTGACGTCTACCGGCGGTCTGTCACTCCGCTTACTAAGCTTCAATCGCGCTTCCATGGGCACGCACGCCGGATTGCACCCCGACATGCCTGCGTTCTCCAGAATTTTGCGTGCATACGCAGACTGGCTGATTGTGATCCCCTCATGTTGATGCACTTCGATGCCAAGGTAGTAGCTGAGGAGTCCAAGATCACTCATACGGAAGAGTGAGCTCATCTCCCCCTTGAACTTGGCAATCTCCTCGTTGCTGGTGCCCGTGATGACGAGGTCGTCGACGTAGACGCCGACCACGAGACGCGCCGCGCAGGTGCCACGAGTGTACACGGCGTGTTCGGAGGAGCTCCGTGTGAACCCCAGATCAAGGAGGCTCGCATCCAGTTTCGCGTTCCAAGCTCGAGGTGCTTGACGGATACCATATAGCGCCTTCCTCAACCGGAATACTTGGTTTGGGTGTTCGTCATCGATGAAGCCGGGAGGTTGCGCCACATACACCTCCTCCTCCAGATCGCCATTGAGGAATGTCGTCTTCACATCCATGTGATGGACCGGCCATTCCTTTTGTGCGGCGATGGCGAGTAGCAACCACACAGATTTCATCCGTGCGACAGGGGAGAAAACCTCATCGTAGTCGATGCCGTGCTTCTGAATGTACGCCTTTGCGACAAGACGGGCTTTGTACTTGATGACGGCGCCAGTCTCATCCTTCTTGAGCTTGTAGACCCACTTGAGTCCAATGGGTCGTTTGCCGTTGGGAAGGTCGACTAGTTCCCACGTGCGATTGTCTTCAATCGAGCCCATCTCTTCAAGCATAGCCTTGCGCCAGTTCACGTCACGCTCCGCCTCAGCGAAACTACTTGGTTCCTCGGCAGCGAAGAGGTAGAGCTCGTCCGATTCAAGCTCCACCGGCTCAGAGGTGGCGTTGATGTTGGCGATGCTGCGGTAACGCCATGGAGCACCAAGATCGTCGTCGAGATTCGAGTCCGCCTCGGGAGGCGACACGAATTCCACCTGTGGACTCGGCGGCTCGGAGGGAGACGCTGCTGATTCCGACGACATCACACCAGAAGGCGGTGGGCTTGGTGAAGCACTGTTGGCGTCGACAGGCTGCACCTCATAATGGACCATGAATGAATCAATCATTGCGCCCGTACCTGACTCATGCTCCCCCCAATTCCACTTCCTCATTTCGTCGAACACCACGTCGCGTGTGACCCACACGCGCTTGGCGACGGGGTCGTAGACGCGGTAAGCCTTGCTGCCAGGCTCATAGCCGAGGAACACCATAGCCTTGCTATGATCTTCCAACTTCTTCAGGTGCGGCTTCATCACCTTTACGTGCGCCACGCACCCAAACGTGCGGAGATGATGCACGGCAGGTGTTCTACCATACCACACCTCGTATGGTGTCTTGTCGGGGACGCTCTTCGTGGGCGATCGGTTGAGGATGTAGACCGCCGTCGTCACTGCTTCCCCCCTAGAACTCGCCGGGCATGTCCTTCGCCTTCATCATGCACCGCGCCATAGCCACCACCGTCTGGTTGCGGCGTTCCACAGTGCCGTTTTGTTGCGGTGAGTAGGGCGCGGTGAGGTGGCGCCCGATCCTCTGCTCGGCGCAGTAGAGGCCGAACTCCACAGAGGTGAATTCATTGCCGCGATCAGTCCTCAGCATGTGCAGTTTGCAGCCGGTCTCCACCTCTACCCCAGCCTTGAAGTGTTTGATCGCTGCCGGCGCGTCGCTTTTGCTGGCTTGCAGGATCAGCCACATGTACATGGAGAGGTCATCAATGAGAAGGAGGAAATACTTCTTGCCGCCGTGTGTCGCTGGAGAGATCGGCCCGCAGAGGTCGCCATGAACAAGGTCGAGGCGTCCCTCCGCACGGTACTTGGCTTCTTGTGGGAAAGATGCTCGACGTTGCTTCCCTACTAGGGAGCCTGCGCACCATGTTGCGGTGACCGAGCTTGCGCAAAGACTCTAGATTGAGGTGGCCAAACCTGGCATGCCACAACCAAGCTTCATCTCCGCTCTTGAGCGCGAGGCAAACCGGCTGTGCAATGTTGACGTTGAGCACATAAAACCTGGTTGCGTCACGCCGGACTCGCGCCAGCAGCCGACGCGCCGGGTCTCGGAGGGTTAGCACTCCGTTCTCGATCCCAATCTTGCAGCCAGACTCATCAAGCTGGCCGAGGCTGATGATGTTCGAGCGTAGGCGAGGGATGTAGTAGACTCCGGTGAGAGCTCGGTGTTCGCCGGTCTTGCATGAGAGGAGCTCGGTGCCGCGCCCCTCAATCCGCACTCCGGAGCCATCGCCGAATTTGACGGAGCCACGGATGTTGGTGTCGAGCTCGGTGAAGGCTTCGCGTGATCCCGTCATGTGGTTTGACGCCGCCGTGTCGAGAATCCAGGCGGGGTCGATTGGGTCGCCGGGGTCACCGAGCGTCACCATCGCACGCTGCTCGTTCAAAATCACCTCGCTCCCGTTGGTTAAGACTTCGGTGCTGGCGGTGAAGGTGTGGGCTTGGGCCAACAAAAGTGCGGCTTCATTTCCTTCGGGCTGTGTCTCTTCTACCTGCAGCAAATTTGCTTGTGCCAAGTTTTCCCTGTCGCGCTTGGCCTTGCGACAGTCTTTGGCCTAGTGGCCCAGTTTGCCACAGTAGCGGCATTGGTCCTTTTTGACGTCACGGCCCGCAGCCTGGGGTAGCCCAGCCTTGGCGCCACGACCGCCGCCTTCGCGCGTGTTCCCGTGGCTGCGGCTGCGCTGACGCCCGCGTTGAGCGGAGCCACCGCTCCCGCTCGCTCCGCTGCCATTGGCCGTTGAACTTTGCCTGGTGCGCTTCTTGGTACGCGCCACCCACTCCTCCTCCGTGAGGAGCAGGCCACCGGATTCCTCTTTGTCGAAGTCGTACCGATCCTCGACGGCCAGTAGCCGACCGGAGAGATCCTCGACTGTCAAGGTACTCAAATCAACCAACGTCTCAATCGAGACAGCGATCTGGCGGTACCTCTTAGGGATGACGCGCAGGAACTTGTGAACCATCTTCTCCTCTGGGATCTCGTCGCCAAGGAGGCTGAGATCGCTCACCAGCCCCTGCATCCGGAGCTCGAAGTCTTCGATTGATTCGCTGTCCTTGAATCTTAGTGCCTCGAACTCTTGTCGCAGCTTCTGGGCCTTCGCCTCGCGAACGCGATCGGCCCCCAAACGCTTGGTCTGGAGGGCGTCCCAGGCCTCTTTCGCGGTATCCTTGCTGGCGATTGACCGGAACATCTCCGGTGGTACAGCGCGGAGGATGGCGGAGAGGGCCTGGCGGTCGGTGCGGTATGAGGCGTTGCCGATTGACACAGCGTCCCACAGGCCTTGCGCCTGCAGGTTCACTCGCATCAACACCGCCCAATCGGTGTAATTTGTGCACGTGAGCATGGGGTAGGTCGCTGGACCACCGGCTTCCCTAATCACCTCCCGGACAACGACCTCGCGGCCATCGGCATCACGGTGCCGCGGTCGACGTGGGGGAGTGGAGGGTGATCGGGCACGGCCGCGCCTAGGAGGAGTTCGTGACACACCACGTGCAGGAGCTGACATTGTTCTCTGATACCAATTGTCAGCCACGCCCCGGCGAAACTCACTCGCAAATCACGCAATCGTGTACAAAATCAATCACTCGGAATTGGAAGTAGTCGGAGTCTACACTCAATCTCACTCACGAACTCAAGAACAGCATGACTTGCTCAAGAAAAACAGCCACGCGCAGGAGAATGACTCAAGTGTTTTGGTGCTGCTCTCAGACAGCTTTTCTTGATGCTTTACTCATCTATTTATAGAGATTACAATTAAAACTTAGAAACTGAAGAAATGGAAAGACATTGAAAATTGCTATGCATGCCATCAAATTTAGAAACTGAAACACACACTCCCAGGCGATAACTTCCTCAGGAAACTGATGCAATCAAACGACGCAGCAAAAACTGAAAAAAAAGAAAACTGAAACTTAACTGAGCAGCTAACCATGGAATAATTTCTTAGGCGCAGGATTACTCCATTTAATCCAATACCGGAGCATTGCTACCTTGGCCTTTCTTGATGGCGGCGGCAATGTTGGCATCCATGCGTGCCTGGAGCACGCACACCGTGGCTGCGTCGTGCAGCGACTTTGCCCCCCCCCCCCCCCCCCCCGGTTGGCGTCGTAGAGTGAGGGTTTGATGCGCTCCAACTCGCGAGGCTTGTACTTGGACTCGACGTCCTCGAAGAACACATCTAGCGTCACGTCGAGTTGTCGCCACCCCAATCCGTCTGCCATCTGCTCGACGAATTGCCTCAACCAGAGTTGGGAAGACAAGACCGCAGGGGCAAAACTGTAATTTATGATTTTTTTTGGGAAAATTTGTTCAGTAGCACTGAAAGATCAGCTCTTTCGGAAAATACCACTAAAAAAATAGGGTTCCGAAAATTACCACCGAAAATTTCATTTTTCTTCGGGATTTAACATTTTGGACAAATATACCCCTCTCTCTCTCCCCTCCCTCACTTCTCTCCTCTGCGCGCCCCGTCCGCCTCCCTCTTCGCCGCCGGCCTCCCCGCCTCCTCCTCGCCCCCGCCTCCCCGCTCCTCTCCCTCTTCTCCCCGCTCCCCGCTCCCCTTCCTCTCCCTCCGTGGGCCCCGTCCCTCCTCCCCCTTACCCCTCTGCTCCTCCTCCTCCGCAGCCGGCTGGCCGAACAGAGGAGGTGTGGGGCGCATGGCGGCGGCGGGGGCTCTTCCGAGGGGGGGCCAGAGGGGCAGGGTGGGCCAGAGGGGAGGTGTGGAAGCTGGTGGGGGAGGTGGCATGGCCCGGGACGGCGCTGGTCGGCGGGGACAGCTGTTTGAGCGGCCGGCGTTGAGGTTGGAAGGGGGCGGCGGCGCCAGCGGGGGAGGGGAGAAATTGGAGACGAGCAGGAGTATGAGCAGGTCAAGGGGAGCGCACCGAGGCGGTTGGAGAAGGCGGGGGAGACCCAGAGAGAGCCGGCGGCGAGAGCTCAGGGCGGCGCGGCCATGCGCACGGCGCCGGCGACGCACGGGCAGCGGCAGCTTCGGCCGGCGGTCGGGATGGTGTCGCCGTGTCACGGTGAGGCCTTCTGTCGGCGGCGAGCAGCAGAAGAGCTTCGGTCGGCGGCCATGCGCACGGAGCCCCCGCCGCCGCCATGCGCCCCACACCTCTGTTCGGCCAGCCGGCTGCGGAGGAGGAGGAGCGGAGGGGTAAGGGGGAGGAGGGACGGGGCCCACGGAGGGAGAGGAAGGGGAGCGGGGAGCGGGGAGAAGAGGGAGAGGAGCGGGGAGGCGGGGGCGAGGAGGAGGCGGGGAGGCCGGCGGCGAAGAGGGAGGCGGACGGGGCGCGCAGGAGGAGAGAAGTGAGGGAGGGGAGAGAGAGAGGGGTATATTTGTCCAAAATGTTAAATCCCGAAGAAAAATGAAACTTTCGGTGGTAATTTCCGGAACCCCTTTTTTTTTCTCTCTCACCGAAATGGATGTTAACAGAGAGTTGGGAAGAGAAGACCGCAGGGGCAAAACTGTCATTTATGAATTTTTCTCTCACCGAAATGGATGTTAACGGACGAGCCCATAGATGGAAAATGTGGCGGTAACATCATTTTTGCATAGTTTCTGGCCTTCACCGATGATGGCATTTGGAAGCCGGTATTCTGCAACCCAACAACCTTCGCGAAGCCACGGAGCGAATTTATTTATTTATTTTTATTTTTACTAACATATAGTTAGTCAAATATGTATTTTGAAGACCTTGGTTAATGTCTAAAACGATAAGTAAAATAAACGGTGGAAGTACTTTCAAGCAGCAGCTAGGCGGCTAGCTAAATATTCGGAAAGGAATTAAAATCATTCTCTCTCTCTCTCTCTAAGATTGTCCGATCGGTTACACAGCTTACAATTACACATTGAGACTGGCTGGACAGAGAAATAAATGGACCCTACAGCCCAGCACGATTTAAAATATAGAAAATTTTCTCGATTTTTGCAGAAATTGAGATGTTTTTGTTAAATTCATGCAAAATTCTTGTAGAATTCATGGCTTCCAAATGGGTCTATTTTTTTTTGTCAGACCTAGTTGCACTTGTAAGACGGGAAAATTGGCCTGCTCCGTAAGGCCAATAGGCCTGGTTGGCCCATGTATAAACGGGCTTATTGATAGACCGGCCCGAGTTGCGCCCAGTCAGTCGAGACAAACTCAGGGAAGAAACGTCGAAGTCGTCATTCTCCTCCCCTGCCTGACATCCTCAAACCGCCGCCGCCCCCGTCTCCGCCCCTCGACTCCCCGGCTCCCGAGCCCCGACCTAGCGTCGCCGCCATCCAGCCCACCGCCCTCCGTCGTCGCGCACCGCCGCCGCCGCCGCCTTCGTCTCCCGCCCGTGCAGCATCTGGCCGCCTCGTGCGCTGCCGCGTGCATCCCGGGCCGCGCGCCGCTGCCCCTTGTTGCCCGGCCGCTCTCCGGCACGCCAACTCTGTTTTTTCCACTGCAGCGTAGTGTGCCGCGTGTTCTGACTGAAGGAGGCGACGCGCGCACAGCAGCTGTTCGACGCAATGCGCCTCTGAATCTTTTTTTTTGGCCGGCGTGAGACGACGCACCGTCCAGAATGGCTGTTTCGTCGGTCGGGGGGAGGAATGTGTCGCGGCCACTCATGAGGCTGATCACCATGGGCGGCGCGCCGATCCTGCAGCAGCTGCATCTGGAGGAGCGGCTGCTGCGCCGCACCGGCGACAACTGGTGCATCGTCAACGACGGCACGGCTCCTCCCACCATTGTCATGGGCGTCTCTGGGTATATCCTCTTGGCGTCGTCATGAGGAAGTTGCCCTCATTCATGCGTGCCTTGTGGAGCGGGTCGTTAATGTGTTTTTTCGTGCCAACAGGAGAGTCTCTGAGCTTGTCGAGATACAGTCTGTCCTCCGGGATCGGGTGCCGGTGGTAAGGAGGTTCAGTGGAGGCGGTACTGTCATTGTTGATCAGGGGACGGTGTTCGTCACCTTCATATGCAATAAGACTGCTGTTGCTGGGCTGCAGCCGTTTCCTCGCGACATCATGTCATGGACAGGCCAGTTATATGGTGAAGTGTTTGGCAGCCTCAGGGAATTTCATCTGCGTGAAAATGGTACGTCAAATCAGCAAATTATTTCATTGCTTACCCTTAATTTGACAATGTTCCACTGTTTTATTGTCACCAATGGAAACTGCCATGGCCTTAATGATGTGTTTGATTATGCATCAGCTAATAGGAAATAAAATAAACTACCGTGTTGAATTTACTCAAAGTCTCCTCTATTTTTTATTATGCTATTTATCGGCTAATATTTGGGTCTCTAAATGGTCTCAAGGTTTACTTCCTCCAGTCGTCAGTGTATGGAACTTTGACCAGTTGCATTGCAAATGTATCTACTAAACTGACCTCTGTAATCTACATCGCATTGATTAACAGAAGCGAAGAAGTCATATATCACGTGAACAAACAATTCTGATTTTCATTGAAATCTTAACTTCTAGTTTGAAACTTTAAATATCATATGTAAATGTGGTTTACTCGTTTTGTTTTTGACGGATTGTCTTGCAAGGATTCCCTAAAGGATTGAATGTGTAGCTTTTCTATTAGTTCTATTGAAGTAGGCAGGAGCTGCTATCATTGATTTGACATATCTCTTTCTAGATTTGAATTTATATTGGTACAACATTAAATCGTGGAGCCAGTATGTAGCTTGAATATGAAGGGATGCTAATTTGTAATGTCCATGCACTGCATTATTTTACGAGAAGTAAACATATATATGCATTTATTTTTTGCAGACTATGCATTTAGTTATCGAAAATTTGGTGGAAATGCTCAGTCCATAACAAAAGATCGTTGGGTCCATCACACATCATTCTTATGGGATTATGATGTAAAGAATATGGATTATCTCAAGATCCCGAAACGTGCTCCTGAATATCGGCTGGTACAGATCTCTACTTCTCCCCATTAATTTTTTCCCTCGAACTAATTATTATCAACAACAACAAAGTTTTTTGTCCCAAACGAATTAGGGTAGACTAGGAATGAAATCTCCTCAAGGTTGAAGAAACGAGAACCTTGTAATAAAATCTACAAGACTAAAATCTTAAGACCTACATCTTACCATCTGAACTGAGTCTAAAAGACCGTCCCTAAACCTTCTTCTTATGCTATGGTTTTAGTACGTGAATCACTAACTTTCATGCACTCTTATTCAAAGCCAACTCTTTGGATACATTTCAATCCCTCAAGTCTTTTTAACTGCTTTCTTCCGCGTCAGTCTTGGTCGACCTTTGCCTCTTCTTATGTTTTTGGTACGTCTTAATTTTCCACTATATACCGATGCCTCAGAAGGCCTCCGTTGGAGATGTCTAAACCATCTCTAGCGATGTTGGACAAGTTTTTCTTCAAGTGTTGCTACCCCCACTCTATCACGTATATTATCATTGCGGATTCGATCATACCTTGTGTGACCATAGATCCTCCGCAACATTCTCATCTCTGCTACATTCATCTTTTGTATATGTTGTCTTTTAGTCGTCTAGCATTTCGCTCCATGTAGTATCATAGGTCTGATCGTCGTTCTATAGAATCTACCTTTTAACTTTTGAGAGACTTTTTTTTATCACACAAGACACTCGATGCTTGGCACCATTTCACCCATCCCGTTATTTCATGGCTCGCGTCTTCAACAATCTCGCCATTCCACTGTAGCATCAATTCTAAATATCAAAAAGTGCCCTTCCTAGGCACTACTTATCTATCCAGATTAACATCTCTATCATCTGCCCTGGTACCGCTGAAATCACATCTCATACTCAATTTTAGTCCTACTGTCTAAAGCCCTTCGATTTTAAAGTCTTTCTCCACAACTCAAGTTTTCTATCGGCACCTATCCTACACTCATCAACAAGTAGTACATCATCAACAAAAAGCATACACCAAGGGATTTCTTCTTGTATGTTCCACATGACCCCGTCCATCATTAGAGCAAAAATGTATAGGCTCAGCACTGACTCTTGGTTTAGTCCTATCTGAATAGGAAAGTTATTAGTATCGCTACCACATACTCTGACGTTAGTCACAACATCTTTGTACATATCCTTGATTAGAGTAACATACCTTGTTGGGACTTTTTATTTTTTGGAGCGCCCACCACATGACATTTCTTAGCACTTAATTAACACTATGTGAAGATCCTTTTTTTGCTCCCTATACCTATCCATCAACTGTCGTGTCAAGAAAATAGCCTCCGTTGTCATCCTCGTGGGCATAAAACTAAATTATTTTTTCGTCACGCTAGTCACTCTTCTTAAATAGTATTCAATCACTCGCTCCCAAATCTTCATTATGTGGCTGGTGAGCTTAATTCCTCTATAATTAGTATAACTTTCAATGCCTCTTTTATTTTTGAAAATTGATAATAATGTGTTTTTCTGCCATTTATTAGGCATCTTGTTCGACTTAAAAATGCTATTGAACAAATTAGTTAGCCAAACAATCATCACATATCCAAGGCATTTCCACACCTCGACAGGAATGTTATCAGGCCTTAACATCTTACTCACTCCATCCTTTTTAAGGCCTCTTTTATTTCTGACTCCTGAATTCTTGGAACAAACTTCCTATCGGTGTCATCAAAAACATCATCCAGTTCAATCATACTATCCTCATTGTCTCCATTGAATACCTCGTTGAAGCAATCTCTCCACATATCCTTGTTCTCATCGTTTTTCACCAAAAGTCTATTAGTGTCATTTTTAATTCATTTAAATTGGTTGAAATTGCTCATCCTCCTTTCTCGAAGTTTAACCATCTTGTAGACATTCTTTTCACCCTTCTTTGTACTTAGCTTCTGAAAAAGTTCCTCATAGGCCTTGCCCTATGCTTCACTTACCGCTTTCTTGGCATTCTTTTTTGCTGCTTTGTACTTATATACGTTGTCGTCGCTCCTACCATGTTGCATGTGCTTGTAGCATGTTTTCTTCTCCTCGATAGCCTTTCGTACTTCCTCGTTCTACTACCAAGTGTTTTTAGGTCTATATCTTGCTACTCGGGTCACTTCCAGCACCTCCATAGCTATCTTCCTAATGCAAGTTGCCATCTCCGTCCACATACTATTCGCTTCTCCTACATTCCATACCCCTTCCACGATCATCCTCTCCTTAAACGTCTGCAAGGCATCCCCTTTAAATTTCCACTTCGTTCTCATAGCTTTGAGGACCTTAGCCTGTCGAACCTGTATCCTAAAACGAAAGTCGGAGACAACCAACTTATATTGATGAACAACACCTTCCCCAGGTATAACGTTATAATCTATGCAGGATCGTTTGTCCTCTCTCCTAACAAGGACAAAATCAATTTGGCTAGAGTGCTAACTACTGCTAAAAGTAACTAAATGGGAATGTCTATTTCTAAAAAAGGTATTAGCTATCATGAGATCATAGGCTACACCAAAGTTCAAGATATCTTCTCCTTATTGGTTCCTATCACCATAATCAAAACCTTCATGCACCCTCTGAAATCCCCTACTAGTTATATCAACATGACCATTCAAATCACCTCCTAAGAAAAGCTTCTCACTGTTAGGCGCACTTTTAACCATATCATCTACATCTTCCCAAAATTGCCTCTTAGCAGCGTCACCCAGATCTACTTGTGGAGCATATGTACGAACAACATTCAAAACCAAGTTGTCAAATATTAGTTTGACTAGGATAATCCTATTCCCCTGTCTTCTCACATCGACAACTCTGTTCTTGATACTCTTATCGATTAAGATGCCCACTCCATTTCTGTTTCGTTCTGTTCCAATATACTACAAATTGAAGTCAATATGCTCCACCTCATTCACCTTTTGACACGTCCATTGAGTCTCTTGAATGCACAAGATATTTACACATCTCTTAATAGCTATATCAACTAACTCTTTTAACTTACCTGTTAACGACCCTACACTCCAACTACTCAGACGGATCCTACTCTCCTCGGCTAGCGTCTTTACCCCTCGCATTCATTGAGTAAAGTACGAAGACCTTTGCATATTTTTCACTACATCCGGGCACCGACGTAGCACGTCACTAAGAGAGTGACGTCCTGGCCCTTACTCATTTATCACCACATCTAGGTTTCGATATGGCATGTCACTAAGAGGGTTACGCCCTAATGAATTATCAATTTTGGGTTTCATTCCATGAAAAGGTGACGGTTTTTTTATGTTGGCTCGTCGAGTCTAACACAACTCTCCTCCTTTTCCTGGTTTGGAACAGGCTACGTAGAAAACTACACAGACGGAGTTAGAAACTTTCTGAAATCTGAAGAGAACATGGAATTAGAAACTTTCAAGCCTGGCTAATTATGTTTGCATATCAGTTTCTGTAGTTTGTTAGATCATCTAATTTGAACTTTAACAGTCTTGATATATTTCCAGACATAGGGAAATAAGTTGAGATATGAGTAGCTGGCCAGTGGCTATCTTGGCACCATTTTGCTATTTCCTAAGCAGTTCTGGATATGTAAAGCACTGAGCAGCTTGTAGTTGTCCTTAATGGTTTTTCGATCAGGTGGTCTTATAATATGTAGCCTAACTACCAAGTGAATTCTGTTGTAATAAGCAAGTTTCTGCCTAGACATTGGTGTGAATTGTCAAAACTTGGTGCAGTCCTTTGGCCGGTTTACACAAGAACTGGCACTAACTGATCGGTTTCTTCCAGTTTTAGAAACATTAGTGATAGTTCCACAGAAAGGCGGAATAAGGAAAGTTTTAAGAGTGAAGCATTGCACTAGTTCCAGCCCAGTTGAGCAGTACTAACATTACCATTTATCATTTACTGATATTGACACCTGAAGAGTGAATAGTTCGTGGGATTTCAGTATAAGCATTTTTGGGGTATACTTTAATATAGTCTAGTTGAGAGCAAAGCATTGAGTAGAGCATACTGGTTTACCACAAGTTATGGGCTGCAATGATCTGGCATTGCACAAAAGACTGTGCAGAAACTTGTCTGTGAATCAGCTGATTTCTGCTGAAACTCTGACTTATTAGCTTTGATCCCCCAAGTGACCCAACAACCCCCACACCCAAAAATACTTCTCCCCCTTTTTTCAGAGAACATAACGACATTATTTGTTATTTGTGATGACAGTGCAGAAGTTGGGGAGTTCTTTCTTGTTCTAATCAAAATAGGTTCTGATTTTAGAAATCTTAAAAGTTGGTACTGAACCTAATTCAGAAATAGTGTCATTCCATATCTTTGTATTGTAGGGTTTTTAATCCTTAGGATTCTTTGAGGTTTCACATGCCGATTTCCAAACTAAATGCCTTTCTTATTTTTAAGGCGAGGAACCACACAGCTTTCTTGTGCCGCATGAAGGAGTATATGCCATCACGATCAGTTTTCATTGAAGGGATCGTCACCGCCCTCAGAGACCACTTTACAGTTCAACCCACAGAGTTAGAAACAGCGCTCTCTGATGACAAAGAATTTGTGCCTTCTACGAAGCTGTTATCACCACAAGACCTAGAGGATATTATCTCGTCAAAAGAATCCGCTACAGTACAGAAAGTTCAAGCATGACCACAATTATGAATACAACTTCTTTCGTGACATTTGACAGTTATTATCGTCAAATGGGTGAATTGAACTTCAAGTTTAGACAACATTGTGGTCACTGAATCACTGGATTATTGCTTCCAGGACACAAGCATAGCTTTTATTGAAGTGGGCTGGAGTTGTAGGAAATATTGTTCAAACAGTTGTATGTACTATTCATTCTGATATTGTTAACATGACTGGAATAAAAAAAAGGGAATAAATCCATTTTACACCCTAAACTATCGGAAAAGTCCATTTAACATCCTCAAGTAAAAACTGGTTATTTGACACCCCATCTATTAAAATCAGGTTACTCAACATTCTGTGGAGGTTTTGCTTGGTGGTTTCGCTGATGTGGTCTGTTCCAAGGCTGTTTTGGCCACATGGGCATGCACAAGTGGCAAGGGGGTTGGGCCAAGTCAACTCAAATAGAAGAGCTCCTGTTGTGTGATGTGACCCAGAGGCAGTACATCTTCCCACCCACATTGAGTCCATCATCTTCTCCATTGCGACGAGACCTTGGGTGGCAATTCTACGACGTGACCGTGACCTTGGCCGGCAAAAAAGTGATGCGAAGAGCAAGAATCGGAGCACGCGATGTTGTGACTGAGGTTAGTTGCAGTCATCCTCCTCTCCATCTGGATTGTGATGTAGGGTGTTTTGTGGTGGTAGAGCATTGGTAGGGTTTTTTTTTCTTGCATGTGGATTTGATCAAGTTGGAAATTTTTATACAAAATTTCTCCATACCGTAGCAAGATCTTGACCGCTTTCAGTCGTACTGCCGTGTATCTCTCAATTTGCTCTAGTCTGTAGATGGATTCTTGGTTGGTATGTGCGTTAATTGGTAAAGATCAAATTTTGGTGGGATAACTGATGATCAGGGGCTATAAGGGGTTGTTTGGTTGTCTGCATGTGCTCATATAGCTGTATGAGCGTGGTCAGGCTGAGGAGGGAAGCTCCTCAGCCATGTTTCTCCTTAGCCTGGCTCCAGTTGATTTTTTGCATCCACTTGTGCAGGCTCTCTCCTGCATGCAGGCAACCAAACACCATCTCCCTGCATGCGCTGGTGCGAGTCACCCCTATGCAGGCAACCAAACAGACCCTAAACTACTTGATTTTAGTTGCATAGTACTTGTTCATCTGGTTTTTCAAGTAGCATGATAGGCATGCTGCGATTGTGGCTTCAGGCGTGTGGTACGGTTTAATAGGTTGATGATTTTTGTACCCCTTTTTTTGCGTTCTTGCGATGTAAGTTGCGGAATGGATAATCTAGACAAACTCACGATCAGCTTTCATTTCAAGGGGGAATTCATCAATGATGGTAGAAATGTTCATTACATTGAGGGGAAAAGAGGCAATGTCTTCCATTGATCGTGACCATTGTACTAATAGCATTAGTAGCGCCCACAATAGCGCAGCGGGGTACGAATGCTACCAAGTTGAAGTAGCATTCGAAAATATCATATTGGAACTGTGCGGCCAATATAGCGCTTATAAGAGCACTATTGCGGCCGCTATTTGCAGCCACTTTTGTACAAGTGATTAGACCAACATGTAAATAGTTGAGAAGCTTTAGCCAAATTAGTTGTCCTTGCCTATAAGATATAGTCGTTTTGGGTATCATCACCATTCCCTCTTGCTCGATGGCGGCCACTGCTAATTCTCGACAGCTCCACCACGACTATCGCGATACATTTGCAATTTTATCATACTAGTAAGTCATGATATATATATACATGACTAACTCAAAATTGTCAGTGTTTTCTATATACCGATATTGGAATATAGCATCTGCAATATCGCCTACTACCTGCTATTGGCTATGCTGACATCAATGCGCTACGACCCCGCTATCCGCTATTTAGAACCTTAATTGTGACAAGATGTCCTTGCCTGAGTTCCATGGTCATCTTTGTGATTATGATCCTTCTGCAGAGTTAGTGAGTCTACATTGGCTATTCCCCGGGATGGAGTTGAACAATGGGCTTAGGCTTTTGACAGATGACAAATCATTTCAGGTTATGTTTGATTGCACCACTGATGGCGGCATGGTTGATATCTTTGTTGAGGAAATCCATGTTGATGAGTCTGAGAAGAGTTAAGAGTGTAGTGACTATGAGAATAAAATGGATGGAGGCAGTGCAGATGAAGAGATACTATAGATGGAGGCAGTGCAAATGAAGAGACACTGCAGATGGAGATGATGAAAATGAGTAAGAGCCACTAGCAGAGCAGAGGCATGAGCAGGTAAATACACCACTATCGAAGTAGGGAAATGACAAAGATTTAAGATCTTTTAGAAAATTCTACAGGTCCTCTCCTAGAGCCCTTGGTGCAGATTCAAGCAGGCAAGTAGAAGTACAAGAACCGTCTAGTACATAGCAACAATCACAAGCTGTTGTCCCTAAAAACCAAGAACCAGCCATTACAACACAACAAGAAATTGTTGTCCCTGAAAACCAAGATGATAGTGATGCAGATCACAGTGACTATCTTCCAGGAGAAGTTAATAGCTCTAGTGAGGATGAGGAAGTCCAGGAGATAAAGAAGCTATGCAGAGCATTCAAGAAAAAGTTAAAGTAACATTTGAAATTTGCAGATGTGCCTGTGGAGTATGAGATACCTGTGAATCAAGAGAACTTAGATGATGGCAATAATATTCCCTACATGGACTCTAGTGAGGAAGCTTCCAATGATGAGCTTGATGGTGAGAATGATGCTTCAGTTAGGAGGAAGAGTAGGTTCCCAAGGTATGATGACAAGGCTCAAATTCATATGTTCAGTGTAGGAATGACATTTAGTGGTTAGGAACAGCTAAAGAGAACTATCAAGTATGGTCTGGCTACTCATAGGCATATCTTATTTCCCAACGATGGGAAGACTAAACTCAGGGCAAAGTGTTCACGGTAGAACTACCCATGGGTACTTCATCGCTTCAAGAACAGCAGAAGTGATTGGTTTCAAGCTGTCACTTACCGTGAAGAGCATAGCTGCCCTAAGAGGAGGGACAACAAGTTGGTTACAGCAACTAGGATTGCTAATAAGTTTGAGAGGTTTCTAAGGGCCAACCCCACTTGGAAAATTCACAGTTGAGGCAGACAATTTTCGAAGACATGTTTGCTGATGTTAGTGTATCAAAGGTTAAGATAGCAAAGGAAATTGTGGTGCAGAGGTTGTATGATGCAACCAGTGAGGAGTTCTCTAAGGTGTTTGACTACCAGCTGGGACTATTGAGAAGAAACCCTGGTGGCACAGTACCTCTTATACTTGATTAGGATAGAGGGAGGTTAGCTTCCAAGAGAATGTATATTTGCTTTGATGCTTGCAAGGACTTCCTTGCTAGCTGTAGGAAGGTTATTGCAATATATGGGTGCTTTTTCAAGGGGGCTTACAATGGTGAGTTGGTGTGCGCAATTGGTAGAGATGCCAACAACCAAATATACCCAATTGCATGGGTAGTGGTGGAAAAGGAGACCATTGATTCTTGTGAGTGGTTCATCCATTTGCTTTGCAAGGATATAAGAATCTCTACTGGTGAAGGTTGGGCCATCATATCTGATAAACAATGTTGTTCTAACATGAAGTTAATGCCTGTCAACTTGTGTACTCACCCTGTAATTGTTGTTTGGAATTCCTTGCTGTTTTGCAAGGCTTGATCAATGTTGTTGCTGCAATGATGCCTATGGCAAAGCACAGGATGTGCACCAGGCATATATATGCCAACTGGATGAAGAAACACAGGGATAAAAAAATATCAGAATAGATTCTAGAGGTGTGCTAAGGCATCCACTGTGATGCTATTCAACTATCATAGGGCCATGTTAGCAAGAAAGACTCCTCAGGGTGCAAAGGACATGATGAATACATATCCAAAGCATTGGAGTAGAGTATGGTTTAGACTTGGGTCATTTTGTGATAGTGTGTAGACAATAATGTGAGTCATTCAATGGGTGGACAATTGATATAAGGTTCCACCTGGTGATCTTCATGCTAGAGGGCATAAGACGCAAGGTGATGCAAATGATTCAAGTTAACAGATCCAAGTCATCATCATGGTAAGGCACTATATGCCCAAACATTTTCACGGGAATATTCCATTCCAGATTTGAAAACAGTTAGACCTAGTTGACTTGCGGATGTAATTGCTTGAACCTAGCTTAATGACTTATTTATTGTTTTCTATTTACTAGTAAAGTGCCCGTGCGTTGCAACGGAAAACCAAATAAAAGTGATGCATACTATCAAATATGATCTCAAACTGAATAATAAACATCAATTTTATCTTACATCATCATGTATCAAGCAAAATATACATGTTCATACTCGTAAATAAATTAAGCATCATATTAGTGAAGCATGATAGAACAAGCACCACATACAATAATATGTATAAAAGTAGTAGTAAACAATATTTTTTCGTAGTATATTTAATACATAAATAACTGTCATATCGTTTTGGAGATTAACAAACCAATTGATAAGCATCTAGACAGAATCTAGTTACTTTGCTCCACTGAACCACAAAACTACCTCTAGGATATGCGGCTATGATTATATATGCCTCATCTGAAATAAAAGAACATGAGGCGATATTAACTGCAGTGCTAACCACAGCTGCCGTGCTCCAGCTAAAACTATCAAATGTAGACCATTACATATGACAAAATCCAAATGTTTGAACAAAACCATCTCTATTAAGGCCATGCCTACCATACACGCTTCGCTTACTTGCGACCATTCACTTAGCGTAGCTTCCGAGAAGTCTCTGCTAACCGAGTCTACGAAAACATCATCCACATAATAGAAATTTCTGGACCTCAACTTAGCGTGCTGATCGTGTATGTACCCATCCCCGTCTAGTCTAGAATCATAAATATCATAGGTTTATCATTGGAAGCAAAGAGTAATTCTGTCTGCTTCTGCTCTTGTTTAGAGCCCTTGGAGGATTTTGATGAATGGCGCTTTGCAAATGTTGGAACAGGCAATAGACCCATTTCAATGTATATCCTCGGTGGGTGAGGAAAAGATCTGAATAAGGTTTTATAAATATGAGACTGATGCAAACACAGAAATAATTCTAACCGCCAATCTAGATGTGCACATATCACAGGTTGGATTTACCTCACTCTAGTCTAGCTAGACACCACCCGCTGAGGTTTCACCGCTGAAGGGTTAAATCCACCCAGTCAGAAACCCCCTCTTGCGCCATATGAGTACAGTAAATCCCTGTCCCTCACTGTGAATAACCAGTAAATCTCTGGCACCCACTTTCCACTGGTGGCACCTAAACTAGACTATCGTAAGTTAATCAGCTAGGTTGTACTCATATAGACTTGGGGTTGTACGGTAGTGCTCAGTCTGGACAATCACATGCGTCGGTCCTTAATTGACTAGGGCGGAACATACACTTTACAAAGTCTCGTGCCAACCGCACCAATCCAATCCAACCATTCGCCCTGGTCTAAAAACAATTTTCACATTTTATTTTATTTTTAAACGAACAGTGACAACACCAATCGCCACTAATTTCTGAATACAAAGACTAGTTCAATGAAATATAGTTTCCCATTCCAAGGTTACAAAAGAATTAAATAGCATGACTAAGCATTATACTACCGTTCTAATATTACCAAAGAATTATAATACTCTCATTATTGAGACAAAGGAAGTCCTAAGGTTACAAAGGTACATGGCATTCAACTTGAATTGAGGGCATAAGAACAATTGGATTAACTAATACCTTAAGATAGAAATTATTGTTTTATGTAAATAGCAATGCAATTAAATTTAAAACAATAAAAAACATTTCTCAAACATAGGTCCAATATGATCAAAGGAGACTTGCCTTCTTGTGCGCTATTTGGTCCCTCTTGCTGCGGCTCGACAAACTCTTCGGCGACGTCGGGTTCTACGTGCGCAACGACAAAACAAACAAATAAATAAATACAAATAAAATCACAAAAATATAAAATATGTACTGCAAGAAATTTTATGATTTTATACGAATTTAGACATTTGAATCACTGGATTCGGAGTTCGGACAACGGAGAACGAGCGATTGGAGGTTTGAATGAATTGGAAATTCCAGAAAATGCAAAACCGAGGGAATATTCTCTGGAATCTTATTTTTGACTGATTTTTGGATATTTTTGAGTGTATGACGTGTGGGGCCCGGCTGTCATTGAGTAGAGATAAAAATGGGAAAAATACACATGCCTTGCCCAGGTTTGGAACCCACCACCTCACACATGCATGCACTAACTTGCCTCCACTAACCAAGTGAGCATTTGTTCTTTCTTGACAAAGAAACATCATCAAGGAAAAATAAAACAAAGGGGAGGACACACGGGCGGCGTCCGGCCGGCAAGCCCACCGGCGGCCGGAGGCGGTGCGGCGAACGGCGGCGGGGAGAGGAGGGCGGCGGCGGGGAGGCCCGGGGCGGCCGGCAGTGGCGGGAGGTGGTGGCGGCGGCAGTGTTGCGCGGGGCGGCGGCGGGAGACGGCCGGAACGGCGGCGGGGCGGTGGCCGAAGAAGAGGGGGAAGGCGGCGGTGAGAGGAGAGGCCGAAAGGGGAAGAAAAGCCGGCGCTCGGGGAATTTATAGATGGAGAGAGAGAGGGTAATGGCCGGCGGCTTTAGAGAGGCTTAAAGGACGGGAAACAGCCGGTATTAGAGAGGGGTGATTAGGGGCTTTCATTGCGCACTTGCTCAGGGATTAAAAGAGAAAGAAACGGTTGCATTTACAAGCTTTATTTCAGCTCTAATGGAGGAGGAGAGAGAGAGAGCTAGAGGAGGAGGAAGAAGAGGTAGAAGAAACATATGACATGTGGGGTCCATGCGTTGGTGAAAGAGAGGGAAGTGAAGGGGTACGGGCCGTCGGATTGATGACACGTGGCAAGTGAATGAATCAGGGTCTTTGGATTGAATGAAGGGGTAAGTGACTTTGGATGGCTAGGATTAAATCAAGTGAAGGGGTAGATTTAATCTAAGAGCGACATGTGGCAAGCTGAGATTAAATTGATTTTTATTTTCGGATTACTTTTCAGAAAATACTAGAAACATTATAAATAATTAGAAAATAATAATTAATGTCTAAAAATTCCAGAAAATTCCTAGAATATTCCTGGAGCTATTTTAGACTTAGGAAAAATATTTTTAATTTCAGATTTGCATTTAATAATTTTATAAAATACTTTTTAACTTTTAAAATTGATTTGTAATTCCAGAAAATTCTCAAAAAATTATTTAAAAATTCAGGCAAGGTTGGGAAAAATAAAATGAACTCTTTTTGGCTTTAATAAAATATTTAAAATACATTTTCTTGATTTAGATTTTGAAATAAAATCCAAATAAATCCAAATAAAATTCAAATACTTTAAAATAATTAATTTGAAATTAAGTTTTTACAGAAAGCGAATTTTTGGGATGTTTCAGCGGCGCGGGGTGGGAGTGGGGGAGGAGGCGGCAGAGCGGAGGAGCGGAGGAGAGGGGAACACATTAAGGATCAAATCACACACAAGATAAAATTGGCTTGTGGTCACAGACTGATTGAACGGCATTTCATCAAACACGTTGGGGGCAAAAGGAACATCAATAATACCACTGATTCTGATATTGATCCGCACGGCGATGCTCCTCAAACGGCCAGAACTCCACCGGCTGGCGCACGGTGGCGGGCGGGTGTGCGGGTAGTATGGGAAGCGCTGCCGGTCGGAGGGGTCGAAGAGCGGGAAGGACTGGCGCCGCCATGCGCCGTCATCGTTGGCCCGCAGGCAGGACTCGATGACCCGGCACTCATCCCGGAGCCGGTTCTGCACCTCCCGTAGCGCGTGCGGCGGCGTCGCGGCAAGAGGCCTGCCGTTGTAGCGCGCCTACGGCGCATTGCTTTTGTTAGCTGCCGCCGCCCTCTTGTCGGTGGTCTGGTGCCTGGTGGTGGGCGCGAGTGACGACGATCTCGTCCTTTGGTGGCAGGCAGTGTAGAAGCTGGTGGAGCGCTCGGCGTCGAAGGCAGTAGCGCGGATAACGTGGGAGGGGAGGAGGCGTGGGCGGAGCGGCGCGGCGCGGATAACGGGGAAGGGAGTTGGTGGGGGAGGACAGAAACTGGCGCAGGCCACCGTGACCGCCTCTGCCATCTAGCCACCCCGCTGGATCCTACCGCTGTCTCCCACCCGGATCCGGCCACCGTCGCCTCGGTTCTGGTCGCTGCCGGTCTCGATGCGCCTAGATCTGGTCGCCGCCGACACCTTTCCGCCACCCATGGCGCCGCCACCTCGTCGGATCCAAGCAGCCTGCATCGGATCCCGCCATCACCGCGCCGCCCCAGCCCAGATCCGGCGTGGGGTGGGGGGAGGAGGAGGCGGCGGAGGAGTGGAGGAGCGGGGGAGGAGGCGGCGGAGCGGAGGAGTGGGGGGGGGGAGGAGACAGTGGCGGGCGCGGGGTGGGAGCAGGGGAGGAGGCGGCGGAGCGGGGGGAGGAGGAGGCAGCGGCGGCGCGGGGTGGGAGGGAGGAGGCGGCGGCGACGCGTGGGAGCGGGGGAGGAGGCGGCGGCACGGGGTGGGAGGGAGGGGAGGAGGCGTCGGCGCGGGGTGGGAGGGAGGGGAGGAGGCGTTGGCGCGGGGTGGGAAGTTGGCGCGGGGTGGGGAGGAGGCGTCGGTGCGGGGTGGGAGGGAGGGGAGGAGGCGTCGGCGCGGGAACGGCAGAAGACTTGGCGCAGCGGGGGAGGAGGCGAGGGCGGAAGTAGGGAAGGCAGCGCACGGGAGGCAGGCGAGGGCGTTTCGTGGCGAGGGTGGGGGCCCACACGTCAGCCAGCTTTTTCCTGAGAAAGGGTGTGAGAGGCTGGACCAACCACCAACTCCTTCTTTTATAATAGTAAAGATTAAGAAAGTTCTATGTGTTAGGTGAGACCTATGGACAGATATGAGGGCCTACACGCAATAGGTATAATTTTAACCAACTATTTTAGTCTTAGATTTCACATTGCTGGGAAGTTCATGACATATTATTGTTTGAAATTTAATTGCCAATTGAATGATTAATTAAATAATTAACTAAATATGGGATTAGCTATTTAAACGATGTTTTTAATATCCTTAACTGCAGATGCACCTAAGTGATTGACAAGTTATACAACTAGTTGCTAATTAACAATCAACTTTAGTTAGGACACTAATTTACTTGATTTACATTCTAATTATATGGACTAGTCATGATACTTATTTTATTATATTGCTATGGGATTATTTATGGTCTAGGGCTTATTAACACCATCTTTAATTAAATTTGTGTTTTAGATTTAGGGATAATGACATGATAATTAATTTTACTATCATTTATACAAGATTATGTTTTAATAGGTCTTTAGTTGATATTTGAATTTCTAAAACAATATTGATGACATCATAATTAATCTGTACTTTTATCTAACTATTTTTCAAGAAAATCTTTAATTAAAGTGGATACTTTAAATTAAATACTAATGGCACCCTAATTGTCTTATATCAACATCTAAATTGCAAGAGCCTAGCTAATTTGTAACATATGGTTAATCTTTAACTTGTTTTCTAGTAAATTTGAATGGACTCCAAAATTCATGATTTTGCTTTTATGAGAAAGATCTTGAATTTAGATGAATTTAGAAACAAGTTTCATTATATTGGATTTAAAACGAGTAAAAACAGGCTCTCCGAAGTTTAAATCTAGGAAAATTCCTAAAATAAATAGAGAAGAGACAGTGTCTCATTGACAACTGGGCCCACAATTTTTAGTTTATTTTTTGATTTATTTTTCTTTTTGAAATACACCAGAGGCTGATTTGTGGGGCTAGTTGAGTTTTTAAGTTGTTTTCAGTTATTTTACTTAAGTAAATGATATAGTGACTAACAGGTGGGCTAGCTACAATTTAATTTATTTGTTTAAAGAAATAGTCGGTGTGACTAACAAGTGGGTCTCGAGTATAGTGAGGACCTACATGTCAGTGGCTTAGAATTTTAATTCAATTTTAATTAGATTTCTTAATCGGTTGGGCCCACACGTCAGTGACTAATTAACACTAATTAATGAGTATCATTAACTTAATTATGTCTTAATGACATCATTATGGCTAATTAATTTGCTATAGAGCTTCTCCCAGCCGAAACAAAGCAGAGCACAATGGTGGTGTTGCTGTGCTTGGTGCTGGTGAAAGGGGGAGGTGGCTTGCGCCAACAAAGCCCAAAATGGGTTGCCGGGACTATGCCGTACACGTAGGTGGCGATGGTGTGGCTCGGGTGGCACCGAGGCAAGCGTGCAACAAAGCATGACTGCTGAAGCTAGGGAGGGAACAGGGATGGTGCCGCCGAAGAGGAAGAGGGGGAAAGAGAGGCGTGCATGAGCATGAGGGGGTGGAGGGGAGTGTACTAGAGTGGACGACAAGGTCAGGGAGGAACCATGGAGAGCTGGCAACGAGAGCCAGGGCAGCGCGATGAGCTTCATGATAGCACTGACCTGGGATGAAAGAGAGCTCAAATTGAGCGTCAATAAAGGAAGAGGTGCATAGAGATGCTCCTAGAGAGAGAAATCGAGGTGAGGCTCATCGGGGACAGGAAGGAGGTAGCGGCAACGATTTTTGGTCCGAATGGAGGGAGACGATGGTGTGGCAAGTTCCTATGGAGGAATCCCAAAATTGGGCGAGGGGAAAGCCAGGGGAAGTGAGGAGTAGACTTTGACACAAGTAGTGCTGTGGGAGCTCATCAGAGTCACCCAGAGCGGTAAAGCGAAGACGGCGGCCGATGCGACCACGAGGGACAGTCAAGCTTGGTTCGACTCGGGGAGGAAGGGGATGGAGGGAGGAAGTGAATGAGGGAGTTGGGGAGGGATGTGGAGGCAAAAGTGGAGCTTTGGGTGGCTTTTATAGCCGAGCGAAATAGGGCGGCATGGCGTAGCATGCGCGGGTGTAAGATGACGCGGGGAGCTGGTGCGTGTTGTGGTACGTGGTTGGGTACGAATCCGAGGACCGAGTGTAAGTCACTTGCCCTTGAACGGCCAGCCATGCCATCGCCAATGCTCTGAGGCCTGTTGAAGAAGAGAGGGAGACTATAGAACTTTATTTATTTCTTTGCTTAATGATAACGATACAATACTACCCCTTTTATAGGGATGGCTAAACTTGACCCTTAAGAAACATATCTCTATATTAAGGAAAATAATCCTAATAATAGAAAACTTATCTCTAATACATGGAATAAATCTAAAAAGAAACAAACCTAAATAATAAGAAAACTAATTATTATATTCCTAATCCGTGATATGCTATCAAACTATCCAAATTCCAATGCGCTACTGTACCTGGTGCGAGTACTGTTCATGCGGTGCTATAGTACCGCCCGCATCGCTATAGTACCGCACGTTGTTCTACAATACCACGTGCTATTTGCACGCCTGCTGTTATACATCGTCGAGATCATAGGCCATAACATTACACCCCTCATGGTAAGACAGCTCGTCATCGAGCTGTCAAGTGGCGGCTATGGTTAAAGTCCTTGGGGTCCTGGTCACCCGTCCCGTTGTCGTCGCTCCATCCCTCCACCTCGCTGAGGTCGAGGTCGTCGAACGCGGTGAGAACGCGGTGAAACAGCTTCTTGGCCTTCCCGAAGTCGCGGAACTTCTTCTTGCCTTGGGCAGGGACTGGAGGCTTCTTGTTGCGGTTCTTGTCGGTGTAGTCGTTCTTGCCCAAACCGCCGTAGTCAGCTTTGCCCTTCTCCAGTTTGGGGCAGTTTGCCCGAATGTGGTTGGGGCCACCACACTCGAAGCAAATGACTGGACCGCCTCTCTTTCTGTCCCTCCTCCTCTTGTAAGCATGGGAGAACTTCCGAGCTAGGAGGGCCAGCTGTTCATCCTCTAGCTGCTCTAACTGATCATCAGTTACGTCACAGAGAGCAGCTAGGGAGAACCCACAAAGCGAATCGGCGGAAAAACCAGAAGCCGAACTGGGATCGGTGACTAGAGCCATCGACTGCGACTTCGACTTACGAGAGACAATGTCGATCTCGTGCGTCTTGAGGCGCGAGTACAGCGCGTCAAGCGTCAAAGTCGAGAGGTCGGTGGTGTCCTTGATGGTAGTCACCTTCATTTCCCAAACGCGAAGGTCGAGTGCAGCAAGCATTTGACGAGCGTTGTCCGAGTCGGAGTATGTGAGACCGACGGCTCGGAGATTGCTCAAAATCTTGCGAAAACGCGCAAAGCACTCATCAAGGGACTCGCCAGCGAGCATTTCAAACTTGTTGTAATCTCGCTTGAACTGGTCCTGTCTCACCGTCTTAATCTGGGTGGTGCCCTCGTGGTATGCATCGAGGGTCTCCCAGATATCGAAGGCGGACGGAAGATGAGAGATGCGGTCAAACTCGCTACGACTCAACCCCTGGATGATGATGTTCCTTGCCTTTGCATTCGCCTCAACATCAGCCATGTTCCCGGCATTGATGTTCTCATCGGCAGGAACAACAAATAGTACTTTGACCTTCCGCCAGATGGCATACCCCTGGGCCTGGATGTATGTCTCCATTCGGCTCTTCCAGAAGGGGTAATCGATGCCATCGAACACGGGCGGCTTGGTCGAGTACTTGTCCGTCGCCATGGCTCTTGAGACCGGTTAAGATCTATGAATTAGAGCTAACCTGGCTCTGATACCAATTGTAGGACCGAAATGGCGACAGAGGGGGGTGAATGTCGCTCGCTTCAAAATCACCCCCGAGAAATCAAACACTGATTTTTCAGAAAGATGCAAAACACAGCACCTCACAGAAAATTAAAAATTAATTCTGCTGAAATTTGGAACGCATGCAGCACTGAAAAATTCAGCATAAATCAGAGACTAGCCAGTAAAAATTTCAACTGAAAATATCGCTGTTTGATCTGCATGCAAAATAGTTGAAAGTCAGCAAAAAAAAGGAAAAGAAAAGACACTATAAGAGCAAGAGCAGGAATCTCCCGAGAGCAATAAGGAGGCATTAATTGACTCAACTAATATTCAATTAGGAAGTCAATTAATGATTGAGAAATGCAGCCGAAACATGAAGGTCTCCTGCTGGCCGAACTGAAGGGAATTAATGTGGCCAACTAAAATTAATGCAGACCAAAAAGGATTACTTTTTTATGTGAATTAATTGCTGCTTTTGACAGGATTAAATAGTGCTCTTAGTGCATGCTGTAATGCTCCTTGCCGAGAGAAGATTTCCAGTGACTAGAACTAGCAGCTAACACAGAAACTCGGCCAAACAGAGAACAGGCAGACCAAACCGAAAACGGCTTACAGCACTTGAAAAAAAGAAAATATTCAAACTCCTGGGAAAGCAAAGAAAAAGAAAGAGTCTTCTATTCTTTTCAGACCACAAGTATCAGAGTATGATCCAAATACCCTAGAGACCTCAATTAACAAGGGAAATGAATACCAACACAAGAAATTCAGATTTTGGGGGAAAACTGACAACCAATAGAAACAACACCAAAATCCAAAATACTCGAGATTCCTAAGCTCTTTGCACATGAGATTTTGCACAAGGCTTAGCAATGAACTCAGGAAACTCCAAATCAAATCTCATGCCAAGATAAAGAGGGAATCAAGAACTGGAGCAAACCCTAGAAAAGGAAACTTGAGGAAATCAAGAACAGAGCATGCTGAGAGATTTAACCTGAGATTAAACTTGATTTGCTCTGAAGATTAACTAGCCAAATGGCTTTTGGGCATCTCCCATGTCATAGCAACCCATTTTGCTACTCCTCAGTAAGCAAGAACTCAAAACACGAAATCTTAGAAATCAACCAAAAGAGGCATCGAAGGGAAAAACAAACAGAGAACTGAACATAGAGCAGTTTCAACCAAAATCATTCATTCCTTGAAGCAAGATGGATACATAGGAGTCCCGATACGCATGGACATTAGAACAAGAGGAATGATTACATGGATTCTCAACTCATCTCCTACCTCTCCCTCTCTCTCAATCAAGAACTCCACTCAAGAACAGAGAAAGAAAAACTACGAAGGAGACATAAGTACAGACATCTCTCTGTCTCTCCTGCTCTCAACAACTAAGGACTCACCAACTAAAACCTAAACCCAAAACAACCTCTAAAGCCTATTTTGACTAAAGGAAACCCTAAAATCCATTCAAGTGCTCAAGTGGGCATGCAGCCCCTCCTCTCCTTTTATAGCGCTTGGCTAACGGGTCTCCGCCCCGTTACGCCCGCTACGTCTAACGGAGCCCACTCCCGCTTGTGCAGCCTTGCGAATTTCCCGATTCGCCCCTCCTGCACCTTCCGGGAAGCTTCCGCGCTCCTTGTCTCGCACGCCTCGCAACCACCTCGAGTCCACATCGTCTTCGACACCTCCCGACTGTTCTGACCTAAGCGCCACCTGCGCCTAGTCCAGTCCTCCGTGTCTCACCACGACTCCACTCGACGTCCTGCAGCCACACAGACAAGAAAGCACGTCAAATAGCACCGCTCGATACATGAAAGCGTAAATACCATTATACTTACCACAGATGAAGTCCAAACCTGTCAAATCAAAGAATCAGCGTACTAATCCCATATGACCAGGTTTGACCAAGTCCGACCGAGCCCGTTGCACTACGCAACGTCAAGGTCCAAACCACCCAAACCAAACTCGACTTAGCTAACCCTATGTCAATAACTCATCACACACACGGGAGGACCTTCACATGGTCTCTCAATCTCCCCCTTGATGAGTATATTGACAAACTTAGAAAAAGCACGAAGTTGAGTTTGAGTTTGAAGAAACCAACATGGTCCAAAGAATGAAAGTGAAGCTAATGACCATGTCGACAGAAGGAACAATAGAGCAACAACTGAAAGAGCAAATTGTTCTCCAAAGCTCTAAAATGTTCCCAAATGACTTTTTCTACTCTATTCTCCCCCTTTTGGCAATAAACACATCAAGAATGCAGAGGAGAAAATATGACATGTCAATGGATGTATAAGGCTGAAGTTTGATTATTTCTCAGCATTTTGAGCTATGAGAATTATCCATAACGACCATAATGAGATACACCAAGCCATAACTCAATAAAAGGCTATCTAGATCATGACAAGATATGTATAACCTAGCTAGAACACATGGATGACAATCTGAAGTATAGTGCATTTTGTGAGCAAGTCAAGTCATCAATGAGCAAAGTCTAGCTAGAGATATCCAAGGATGATGCAGGCCATGTCAATAAGCTAAGCGGAACAAGGAAGCTATTATTGAGTCCAAATAGAGTGCTATAAGCTCAAGATTGAAACATTGGTTAAGTACATGGTTCTTTTTGTAGCTTAAGCAAATTGAACACATAAAACCTTGTCTTTTTAAAGCTCATGGTCGTTTCCAACCCAAATTGTTTTTTCATGTGCTAGATCTCAAGCCTTATGCGACTACTCCAAGCGAGAAGCTTAAGAATATAGTCTAGGTCATCCAAAACTCCCCCTGAGTTCATGCCTAGTCCAATGGCAAGCCGTCTCATGATAAAGAATTGGTGAATTCAGTTTTTTCGCACAAAAGAGATCATTTTGCTTTGTAAACATGTTGTACTACCTCATGCTACATCAAGAGACTAAAATAGCTCAATCTAAGGCTCAATAGAGAATCAACGCTCAACTTAGCCTATTTGACATGGCATAAATCATAAAGGGATAGCTAAAGCAAAGACTAGACTCAAATGCGAGCATGACAAGTTTTAGTTCAAGTTGAGCAATTTTAATTAACTTATCATGGCAAAAACTAGTCTACACATATGAAGTCATGATGAAGCTAGCAAATAAGCACAAGTCATGGCAAGGTGTAAAGCATATAAGCATGTCATAACAGGATAATAATCAAGGCTCAATGCAGTTATACTACAATGCTAAATGCTGAAAATGCAGAAAATCCAACTCCCCCTCAATATGAAATGCAACATTTAGTTCAAGTAGAGTTAAGTCAATATTAAACTCTAGAAGCTCCCAAATGAACTCCCTTTGAACCAAAGCAATAAATACGAGAAGCTGGCAAAGAAAATCCAAACGGGTAGTCCTTAAAGCATAGATAAGATGTAGAGGATACTATGGCTCAGACAGACTCTCATCTACCCCACATGACTCCAAGACTATTAGCTGACCGTAAACCACACACTAGAGAGCAAACACGTACCCTGTCTACCCGAGGGTGGCCCGATCCTCGCTAGAACCTACAAGAAGTGAGTGAGCTCAATCTAGTGAGATAAGAAATAGCTAATAAGAAGCATCCTGAAAGCACAAGATAAGAGTAAGAAGTCTAAGCAACTAGACAAGAGAAGCACTCTAACCTATGCTGGAAGGACTAAGCCCGATGCACCCCGAGTGCAAAGCAACAGAAATGAGACAGAAGCATAATCAATATAATAAAGCAGTAAAGCCCAAAGCTCCCCCTCACTACAGTCCATAAGGACAAACCACCCCAAGCTCTCCCCGCAGAGCTGAAAACCTAGAGCTATCCAATGGCTTGGTAAAGATGTCAGCCAACTGGTGGTCACTCTCCACAAACTGGAGCACTATATCGCCCTTCTCTACATGATCTCTAAGGAAGTGGAAGCGAATGTCAATGTGCTTGGTCCGAGAGTGCTGCACTGGGTTCTTGGCAATATTAATCGCAGAAGTGTTATCACAAAAGAGTGGAACACTATCTATGACTAACCCAAAGTCCCGCAGAGTCGAGGCCATCCAAAGCATCTGGCTACAGCAGCTGGCTGCAGCAACGTACTCGGCCTCTGCAGTGGACTGTGCAACACCAGATTGCTTCCTCGAAGACCAGGAAACGAGAGAAGTGCCAATGAATTGGCAGGTGCCAGAAGTGCTCTTCCTGTCTACCCTACAGCCGGCAAAGTCTGCATCCGAGAAGGCTCTCAAGGAAAGACAAGAAGAGGAAGAGTACCAAATACCATAGTCAATGGTAGCTCGAAGGTACCGAAAGATGCGCTTCACCGCCTGGCGGTGAGATACGCGAGGAGAAGCCTGAAAGCGAGCACATAGACACACTGAGAAGTGTATGTCTGGTCTCGAGGCAGTGAGGTAAAGAAGGGAGCCGATCATACTTCTATATTCTTTCTGATCCACTGGCTCGCCATCCTCATCTGGGTCAAGATAGGCTGTAGAAGCCATCGGAGTTGACACCGGCTTACCATCACTCACGTCGAAGCGTCTCAGGAGGTCACGAGTGTACTTTCCCTGATGAAGAAATGTACCCTCCCGAGTCTGTTTGATTTGGAAGCCAAGGAAGAAGGTCAACTCGCCCATCATACTCATCTCAAACTCGGTGCTCATGACATCCGAGAACTGAGAAACCAGAGTATGAGAAGAGCCGCCAAAGATGATGTCATCGACATAGATCTGGACGAGCAGAAGGTCATTGCCATGACGGCGGATGAATAAGGTCTTGTCAACTTTACCCATATCAAAACCATGACTTAACAAGTAGGACTTAAGCCTCTCATACCAAGCTCTAGGGGTTTGCTTAAGTCCATACAAAGCTTTGGAAAGCTTGAAGACATGGTTTGGGTATTTAGGATTTTCGAAACCAGGAGGCTGTCGGACGTAGACCTCTTCCTCAATAAAGCCATTGAGAAAGACACTCTTGACGTCCATCTGGTAAATCTTGAAACCCTTAGAAGCTGCAAAGGCAAGCAGGATTCTAATGCCTCAAGACGAGCTACAGGGGCAAATGTCTCCTCGAAATCTAGACCCTCAACCTGGGAGAACCCCTGAGCTACCAGTCTAGCTTTGTTTCGAATAACCACACCATCCTCACTCTGCTTGTTCTTAAACACCCACTTAGTCCCAATGATATTGTGACCTCGTGGAGGCTCGACAAGCGACCAGACCTTGTTCCTCTCGAAGTTTTCTAGCTCCTCATGCATGGCATTGACCCAAGACTCATCAGATAGAGCATGAGAAACATCTTTGGGCTCAAAGGAGGCAATGAAAGCAGAATGGAGACAAAATTGAGATAAGCCAGATTTTGAGTGGGTAACACGCTCGAAGAGGTCTCCAATCATCTGCTCTGAAGGATGCCTTTTCTGTATATGTCGGGGAGGTCCTGGATGAGGAGAAGAAGTAGCCTCTACCTCGTGTGCAGACGAGGCAGGGACAGAGCCACTAGCTCCGGAGGAAGCAGAAGGCAAGGGCTGATCGCCTCGGGGTGCGGTGGAAGACGGCACCTCAAGGGGTGGATGAGGGACTGGATCGGGTAGACAACCCTCATCTGCATCATCCTCATCATCCACGAAGATGGGCTCGGACTGCTCTAAAGAACCTGAGATATCGGGCCTAATCCCCGGACTGGCCTCATCGAAGGTCACCTCACAGGACTCTACTATTTTACTAGACTCGCAGTTCCAAACCCTATAAGCCCGCGAAGAAAGCGAGTAACCTAGAAAGATACCATCACAAGAACGTGACTCGAACTTGTCTAGGTTCCCGGACTTCAGAATAAAGCACTTGCAACCAAAAACACGAAAATGAGAGACGCTGGGTTTTCGCCCATATCTCAACTCATAAGAAGTGCGGTGCAAGTGTGCCCTAAGAAATACTCGATTTGAGACATGGCACGCGGTAGCTATAGCCTCAGCCCAAAACTTCCGCGGTGTAGAGTGCTCATCAAGCATCGTCCTGGCCATCTCGACCAAGGTACGATTCTTCCTCTCCACAATGCCATTTTGTTGTGGGACGTGCAGAGAAGAGAACTGGTGCTCTACACCTATCTCACCACAGAATTTCTCAAAGTAGGAATTCTTGAACTCCGTGCCATTGTCACTGCGGATCGCTCGTAAGTCACCCGGGAGCTCAACAGAAAGTCTACCGACAAGACCTCGGAAATGTGAAAATGTCTCATCCTTTGAGGCTAAGAAAAACACCCAAGAAAATCTCGAATAGTCATCGACCACAACAAGAACATACCACTTCCCTCCAGTTGACTGCACTCGAGCTGGTCCAACAGTGTCCATATGGAGCAGCTGTCCCAGTGCATCAGTCATGGTCACAGTGACCGGAGGATGTGAAGCGGCAACCATCTTGCCGTGCCGGCATGGAGCGCAAACAAGATCTTTGACCATTTTGAGCTTCGGCATACCACGAATGAGGTTGTGGCCGCTAACTCGGGTCAAATGGTCAAATCCAATATGACCAAGTCTCCTATGCCAGAAAGTCAAATCACAGGACTCTGAGGCAACCAAACACCGGAGAGGATCACCAGAAGAATCAGAAAAATCAGCACGAAAGATCCTCCCAAAACGAGAAATCCCGCAAACCAGACTACCCGAAGAATCAAGAATTTTGCAATTGTTTTTCTTGAAGCTCACCTCGAAACCGTCATCGGTAAGCAGAGAAACAGAAAGCAAATTGTACTGCAGCTTACTAACCAAGGCAACATACTTAAGAATAAAGGAAGCATTAATACGCACAGTACCTTTGGCGATGACGCGCCCAGACGAAGCGTCTCCGAAGATGATCGTCTCATCACCTGGAGCGCGGGCTAGGGAGGAGAACCAACGGGAGTCTCCGGTCATATGACGAGAACAACCGGAGTCTACAAGCCAAACCTTCTCCTTCCCTACCCGGCGAACCTGAGTCAAACAGAGAGTAAAGTCTCAGTACTGGGATAAATCAAGAGAGATTTTGGCACCCAATACTGAACAACACGTCGAGCAGATGAAGTCGTCAAGCACGACTGACCTCTATCTACCCTACGCTCTCTGTGACTCAAAGAAGCAGAATGTCTGTGTGCAGACCTGAAGCTGTTGCTAGGTCCGACTGCTATGGAAAAGCGTGTCGAAACACTGGCAACCTGCTGATCACGCCGTGGGTAACTGTCTCGACGGGGGAAACGAGATGTACCCTCAGGACGGCGGAAGTCACGACCCGAAACAGCACGAGGACGAAAATCAGAAGACTCAGAAAAACCAAGTCCTCGATGCTGCCCAAACCTGTCAGAAGCAAACCTGGACCTCGTGCTAGTCTTAGGTGCACTCAGGATCTGGGGCTGACCCTGAATACGCCTAAGTGCCTCTGCACAGTCTCTACGCGCAATCCTGGTGCGCCTGAAGCATCTCTCGATCGAGTGCTCATCCTTCTGACAGAAGGTGCAGTGGTACTTCACCTTCTGAGAGGTGGAAGTAGCACGAAGATGCTTCGCCTTCTGAGAGGCCGAAGCAACAGGTGGAATCACCTTACTGTCAGAGATCCCTTGGACAAAACCCGCTGATTTGAATTTGACCTCATCAGATCTGGGCTCGACCTCGATCACACCTCCCACTATGGGTCTGAGAATAGCAGGAGGATGCTTCCTCATATCCTCATAGAAATCATATCCTAGACCTTGATTGAACTTAGAAATCTTGGATTGGTCTAGAATAAGATTAAGCTTCTTCTTGCCTCCTATAAATCTCTCGAGAGTGTTCATAAGGTACTGACACTCCCGAAAAAGAGAGGTGCAAGAAGAGCAGGGAGAAGAGGGAACAGCAGGAGGTAAGGGAGCAGAAGAAGAACCAACAGTAGAGGAAAGAATGGCTTGTGCACGCACAGCCGACTCTGAGGGGACAGTCCTACTACTAGCAGGTTGGTTCGCGTCTCTAGGCGTCTCACCCTTACCCTGGGGCTTCTCCCCCACACCATCAATCACATCACAACCAGATTGTGGCTTCTCTAGTAAGTCCTTAGTTAGCTTCACACATTTGTCATTCAAAGCAACGAGTTCAAGTTTTAGTTTATCACAACTAATGCATGGTGAGCTAACAGGATCCTTAGTCGCATACTGAGCCATTTTCTTGTTGTTGTCAATCATTTCTTGAAACTGTTTTGAGACAGATTCAAGTTCAGCAGTTAACTTTGGACAGTTCAAACATGAATCAATAGGCTCAAGTAAAGAAGCACTCAACTCAGCAATCTTGTGATCTGCCCGTTTTAGGTTCATCTTCAATTTATTGCAGTTTTCACAAGACTCGGGTAGATCTAACAGCATGGTGTAAAGACCTCTAAAAGCATTGTCCTTATCCTCACATGAGGTGCAAGCAATAGTCTCAACAGGAGTAGATGAAGTAGAAGCAATCCTACTCATTTCTAGTTCAGCCAAGAAACTAAGATTCTCCACCTTAACAATGTCAAGTTCAGAGGACAGACTATCATGCGAGGTCCTTAATTTCTCCATGTCACCGAGCAAGACAGAGCATGTATCACAGTCGTCACTAGAGAGACCAGATGTAAGAGCAATAATCTCTAGTGACAATCTGTCTACTTCCTTCTCTAACTCAGTACACCTAGCCCTAGCTCTAGCATGAAATCCACCTAGCTTAAAAAAACATGATTGAGCTGGTCGTAGGTGGGGCATACCTCGTCCGAGTCGGAGTACAGCTCGCTGTCACTGAGTTCGCTTTCGAGGGCCATGAAGCACATGCCGGAGAAGTCGTCGCCGCTCTTGGGGTCCTGATCACCCGTCCCGTCGTCGTCGCTCCATCCCTCCACCTCGCTGAGGTCGAGGTCGTCGAACGCGGTAAGGACGCGGTGAAACAGCTTCTTGGCCTTCCCGAAGTCGCGGAACTTCTTCTTGCCTTGGGCAGGGACTGGAGGCTTCTTGTTGCGGTTCTTGTCGGTGTAGTCGTTCTTGCCCGAACCGCCGTAGTCAGCTTTGCCCTTCTCCAGTTTGGGGCAGTTTGCCCGAATGTGGTTGGGGCCACCACACTCGAAGCAAATGACTGGACCGCCTCTCTTTCTGTCCCTCCTCCTCTTGTAAGCATGGGAGAACTTCCGAGCTAGGAGGGCCAGCTATTCATCCTCTAGCTGCTCTAACTGATCATCAGTTACGTCACAGAGAGCAGCTAGGGAGAACCCACAAAGCGAATCGGCGGAAAAACCAGAAGCCGAACTGGGATCGGTGACTAGAGCCATCGACTGCGACTTCGACTTACGAGAGACAATGTCGATCTCGTGCGTCTTGAGGCGCGAGTACAGCGCGTCAAGCGTCAAAGTCGAGAGGTCGGTGGTGTCCTTGATGGTAGTCACCTTCATTTCCCAAACGCGAAGGTCGAGTGCAGCAAGCATTTGACGAGCGTTGTCCGAGTCGGAGTATGTGAGACCGACGGCTCGGAGATTGCTCAAAATCTTGCGAAAACGCGCAAAGCACTCATCAAGGGACTCGCCAGCGAGCATTTCAAACTTGTTGTAATCTCGCTTGAACTGGTCCTGTCTCACCGTCTTAATCTGGGTGGTGCCTTCATGGTATGCATCGAGGGTCTCCCAGATATCGAAGGCGGACGGAAGATGAGAGATGCGGTCAAACTCGCTACGACTCAACCCTTGGATGATGATGTTCCTTGACTTGCATTCGCCTCAACATCAGCCATGTTCCCGGCATTGATGTTCTCATCGGCAGGAATAGCAAATCGTACTTTGACCTTCCGCCAGATGGCATACCCCTGGGCCTGGATGTATGTCTCCATTCGGCTCTTCCAGAAGGGGTAATCGATGCCATCGAACACGGGCGGCTTGGTCGAGTACTTGTCCGTCGCCATGGCTCTTGAGACCGGTTAAGATCTATGAATTAGAGCTAACCTGGCTCTGATACCAATTGTAGGACCGAAATGGCGACAGAAGGGGGTGAATGTCGCTCGCTTCAAAATCACCTCCGAGAAATCAAACACTGATTTTTCAGAAAGATGCAAAACACAGCACCTCACAGAAAATTAAAAATTAATTCTGCTGAAATTTGGAACGTATGCGGCACTGAAAAATTCAGCATAAATCAGAGACCAGCCAGTAAAAATTTCAACTGAAAATATCGTTGTTTGATCTGCATGCAAAATAGTTGAAAGTCAGCAAAAAAAGGAAAAGAAAAGACACTATAAGAGCAAGAGCAGGAATCTCCCGAGCGCAATAAGGAGGCATTAATTGACTCAACTAATATTCAATTAGGAAGTCAATTAATGATTGAGAAATGCAGCCGAAACATGAAGGTCTCCTGCTGGCCGAACTGAAGGGAATTAATGTGGCCAACTGAAATTAATGCAGACCAAAAAGGATTACTTTTTGATGTGAATTAATTGCTGCTTTTCACAGGATTAAATAGTGCTCTTAGTGCATGATGTAATGCTCCTTGCCGAGAGAAGATTTCCAGTGACTAGAACTAGCAGCTAACACAGAAACTCGGCCAAACAGAGAACAGGCAGACCAAACCGAAAACGGCTTACAGCACTTGAAAAAAAGAAAATATTCAGACTCCTGGGAAAGCAAAGAAAAAGAAAAAGCCTTCTATTCTTTTCAGACCACAAGTATCAGAGTATGATCCAAATAGCATAGAGACCTCAATTAACAAGGGAAATGAATACCAACACAAGAAATTCAGATTTTGGGGAAAAACTGACAACCAACAGAGACAACACCAAAATCCAAAATACTCGAGATTCCTAAGCTCTTTGCACATGAGATTTTGCACAAGGCTTAGCAATGAACTCAGGAAACTCCAAATCAAATCTCATGCCAAGATAAAGAGGGAATCAAGAACTGGAGCAAACCCTAGAAAAGGAAACCTGAGGAAATCAAGAACAGAGCATGCTGAGAGATTTAACCTGAGATTAAACTTGATTTGCTCTGAAGATTAACTAGCCAAATGGCTTTTGGGCATCTCCCATGTCATAGCAACCCATTTTGCTACTCCTCTGCAAGCAAGAACTCAAAACACGAAATCTTAGAAATCAACCAAAAGAGGCATCGAAGGGAAAAACAAACAGAGAACTGAACATAGAGCAGTTTCAACCAAAATCATTCATTTTTTGAAGCAAGATGGATACATAGGAGTCCCGATACGCATGGACATTAGAACAAGAGGAATGATTACATGGATTCTCAACTCATCTCCTACCTCTCCCTCTCTCTCAATCAAGAACTCCACTCAAGAACAGAGAAAGAAAAACTACGAAGGAGACATAAGTACAGACATCTCTCTGTCTCTCCTGCTCTCAACAACTAAGGACTCACCAACTAAAGCCTAAAGCCAAAACAACCTCTAAAGCCTATTTTGACTAAAGAAAATCCTAAAATCCATTCAAGTGCTCAGGTGGGCATGCAGCCCCTCCTCTCCTTTTATAGCGCTTGGCTAACGGGTCTCCGCCCCGTTACGCCCGCTACGTCCAACGGAGCCCGCTCCCGCTTGTGCAGCCTTGCGAATTTCCCGATTCACCCCTCCTGCACCTTCCGGGAAGCTTCCGCGCTCCTTGTCTCGCACGCCTCGCAACCACCTCGAGTCCACGTCGTTTTCGACACCTCCCGACTGTTCTGACCTCAGCGCCACCTGCGCCTAGTTCAGTCCTCCGTGTCTCACCACGACTCCACTCGACGTCCTGCAGCCACACAGACAAGAAAGCACGTCAAATAGCACCGCTCGATACATGAAAGCGTAAATACCATTATACTTACCACAGATGAAGTCCAAACCTGTCAAATCAAAGAATCATCGTCCTAATCTCATATGACCAGGTTTGACCAAGTCCGACCGAGCCCGTTGCACTACGCAACGTCAAGGTCCAAACCACCCAAACCAAACTCGACTTAGCTAACCCTATGTCAATAACTCATCACACACACGGGAGGACCTCCACATGGTCTCTCACCTTCATAACCTCATATCGACAAAAGGGCATGGTGATGATATCGTGTTGTATGGAAGAAGATCAGTGAAGCTCCAATGGACAGTAGCCCCTGGGCATGGTTTGATGTCGCAGGAGTCGTTGGGGGCATGGGCACCCAGCGCGGGGCAACAACAATATCCTTTTTGCCCCAGGATGCAACGGTTGTGGAAGAGATGCGACGATGTCGATAACCCCTACATGGAAGCCGCCATACTCCATGGCATCAATGGCACAACATCGGTCGACAACGTGGTGAAGGCACCCATGAAGCAGCGATGACATTCTTCTTCCTCGTCAAAGGCACTAAGGATGTAGCCAATGACAACCTGGCTAGGAGAGGAGTTGTCGGATGGTGGGGGTGGCAATGTGGCCAGTGCCAACACCAGCACCGGGGAAGGTGGTGACATCGTAGCCATTGCAACGGCACGCTACGCCTCTTCCTGCTCCTTCAGCTTGTCCACCAACTCCACAGTCTTCTCCAAGGTGGCCATCATGTTGTCGAGTAAGGATATCGTTTTCTTGTTGCTAGCCATCAACATATCCAAGGAAGATAATTCAGCATTGGAAGCCATGATGAGTGGCTCTAATACCAAATGTTGTGATACGTGATTAGGTATGGTTCTTAGAACCGAGGGCAGGGCACTCGCCCTTGATCGGCCAGCCATTCTGTCGCACATGTTTTTTTTTATAAAACGGTAAATGGACTTTTTTTGATAGGTTAACGGTATAAAATGGACTTATTCCAGTAAAAAAAGCTGGGAAACACATGTTTCACTTCTAGTATACCCAATGCTTTTAATTTGCACTTTTTATTCGTTGTCAGGGGAAAAAATAAAATGGCTGAAGAATTGATGCTGAAAACTAAATTGGTGGCTAGACACGTAATCCTGTGGAACCTGATAGAAAGTTCACAGAAAATGGTTGGATTCCCGTAGGAACCGGGAAAAATTCTCATGTCCAAAACATGGCCTAGAATTGAACGTCTGAATCCTGTTCCTAGTTGCGAGATATGAATTTGTGTCTTCATAACATTTCTCCTGTGTCACTCAATAAACTGCGAAGCTGTGGTATACCTCGCTTGCCGCAGGTTTTGGCCGTCTACTAACCGCGTAGCTCAAAGCATCTGGCCGGTTTGGGCTGCAGAGCTGCCATGATACGATACAATTCACCTGAGCGGATTGGATCGCTGGAAATGCGCCCCACGGGGAGGCACCAATAAATCGGCGTGCCTGCCAGTGCGGCAACGCGCCACGGATAACGGACAACCCATTGCATCATGCACGAACGCGGCCACAGTGCCTCTGCACGAACGCGAGGCACGTACGACCGCCGCAGCGAGCGGGCCGCGTCGGTTAATTATTGATCGGCGCGCGCGCGCGGTACGGCCGGGCGAGCGGGCGGGCGTGTCGGCGTCACCGTTCACCGGTGCGCAGAGGATCCCCCGCGCCTCGCACGGCGCGGCCATGGCGCCCTGGCGCGCCGGACGCCGCGGCCGGGCCCCGCGGCGCTCGTCACGTCCGTCTCGGCAAACAGGATCTCCGTGGCCCCCCTCTGCTACCTGCGTGCGGCTCGGACGAGGGGGAGAGGGAATCAAATAAAATGATCCCCTGCCCGCTGACACGGTGGGAGTAATCCCAAAAGAGAACTGTTTATATAAGTAGCATCGCAGCAATGTTTTTTTAAAAAAATTAGTCTTTTAAGTATCTGTTTTTATAAATTTAATCTCATTCGTGGATCTGTCTGGTTTGATAGGATGCTGCCGAGCCTCCCATGACGACAGGCTGTTATGTAGCTTAATTAGTGATTGCTAATTAAAATGCTAATCACATTGCTAATTAAGGCACATGCCGTGCAGGGGCGTCAGGTGCCTGCCAAGTTGGTGTATTTATGGGGGAAACTATATTTATAAAAACAGGTAATCGGATGCTAAATTTGAAAAACAAAATTACTACAGTGACATTTTATGCACAGTTCCCCAAAAGGCCGTCCAATCTAGCCATCGAGTCATCGCCCCGTGCGGCTAAGCTGTCGGTGTTTATAGGTACCACAACTCGTATAATCCGAATATATGCTGTTGTTAGTGCTTTGCCCACTAACAACAAGCAATGCCTTATTCTTTTTTCACTTTTAAATTCTATTTTTAAATTTTTATAGCCCCTAATTTTTAAATAGAATATTTTTTAAAAATAGAATATACTAGTTAATTATAATACATACTACACCGATTTTATTTATATCGGTAAAATCTCACATCAACAACTCAAAAGTTAAAAGCTACAGCTAAAAGCTATAAATCTCTGTAAAAAAACCAGCCCACCGTTGAATCAGGGTATCACCGATTCACACACGCGGCAGAGACCCGTCGAGTGACTCAGCGCGCACCATCAAACCGGTTGCGAAACTACACATTAATACACTCTTGGACCGATCTGGGGAGCAGGCCGGCCGGGGAGCGGAGGACCACACGACAATGGAGAAAAAAAGAGAAGAAAAAAAGAAGACTGTGCACCGGAGCTCGACGGTTTGATCTCACCCGGACAGCAACGCTCCGGCAAGCGACGCGCGCGGCCGACGGCGACCCGCGCGCGCCATGCATGCACTGCACACGTTTCCGGCCACGCACCGCGCGCAGTTTTTTGTCTGGTGGCTTGGCCTTGTCGTCTCATGCGGCTGGTGAGCTAGCCAGCGATGAGTTCGATCGTACGTGGAACGCATGAGTGCGACCGGGACGTCTCAGGGCCGCGCCATGCGCGGCCATGGACCGTCTCCTTTAATGCTCCGATGGCCGCTCGCAGCCACTTGTGCACCACCGGCCGGCCACAGGGCTCCTGTATCTCTGGCTCCATTACTTCCCATGCGTGACATTTCCGTGCATGTTCATGTGTAGTGGCGCACAAAATTTAGCATAGCTCGCTGAATTCCAGGAGATAGCAGTGCTTCTATAGTTTTCACCCACACAAAAATAGCACTAATCTCAAAGGAAACGAAGAGGTAAATAATATCGATCCATTATTCATTGTGGTTTAAAAATTACATAAATTACTATTGAGAAAAATATAGAAACATCTCTCGGAGATAGTAGATCTGGTTCCTAGGTATGTGAAGTTAGACCCTATTCTTTGTATTTCCTCTGTGCTTTTTTACTTAATATTTTTTTATTTTTTAGGTCTTTGAGACATAACTTTAATCGCTAATTTTTATAATTTTACACTAAGATATACTAAAAAATTATAATATTATATAAATATTTTTTAACGATAAATCTAATGATATAATTTTCGTACAATCAATTAATCTAAATATTTTTAAATTTATTGACGGTCAAATTTTAAAAATTTTGACAGTACGGATTTTAGTAAGTCAGTAAAAAATAACGATAGTAGTATATGACACATGGCAACATCAATCGCCGACGATTCTAGCCTGTGAATTAGGATCGATCGACAAGCTGGCATGTCCTGAAGTTGCACATGGCGGCGCCTCACATCTCATTTTGGGATTGAGTACACGAGAGATTAGTTTGGACAAGCATGTATGTAGAGTTTACGAGGTAGATCGATGTGGATTAATTCGGGGCGCATGCTTACAAGTTTTAGTGTTTCCGCGATACAAGTAGTATGGCGACGCGCCGGCCAAATGGAGCTATTTATCATGTGCCGACGATTCCGGCGAGGAAGCGACGAGGGCCGGCTTAATTCGCCGGTGAGTGGCCGCGGCCTCGCGGCCCGTCGCCGTCGGCGCGCGTCCATCTCACGCAGGGGGGCTAACCGTGCCCGGTCGTGCCTAGCATTTTGGGACACCGGCCGGGGACGAGTTTTTTTTTTGACTTTTAGTTTTTGCTTTTATTTTTTTTCAAAAGTTAAAATATATGTGGCAGTTTTTTGAAGCAAATTTTTCAAACGGTTTCTCAAGTCTAAAACCGTGTGTGTTGTAGGAGTGGCTCAACCCTCCATGACTAGGCCTTGCAACTGGCTCAATATGTAATAAACCAATAGTACAGAGTCCTTTTGTAATTATTAAGGAGTAGCATGAGAATTTCCCGTCATATCCCGCTCGTGTATATAAATCCCCAAGAGGGACATGAGGAGGGCAAATCTACTCATTTCATACACGAGCACTCTCTCCAGTCGTTAGCTCTCTCTAGTTAATCTCTTTCTTTACTGTTTGGTCCGTAGCCATAATAAGTGGCGCCATCCGTGGAAACCGCGCAAGAAGCTACACAAGGAGGAGTTGCCATCACGAGAGGGGTCTGCTGGATTTTGACTGGATGTGTCGTTGGGGCGCCGAACTTCGAGGCCTCCACGACTGGCGGCTTCCGCCTCTGAGGCGCACGTGGTCTGCTTTGCATGAACGAAGCAGTGTGCGCATGGCTACTCCTTGGGTTAGGAAGGACTCGGATTCAGGGACATAGCCGCCGGTCGCTGGGGAGCCGAACACCCTCCTGGTAATTAGGTAGCCTCCGCGCTTGCCTTCGCCTCCATTTCAGGCTCAGCCAGCGTGCCTCTGTGCCGGTGACCTCGACCTTGCCGGTCACTCAAAGCTTCGCCGGTGACTTGGAAGGTGTGCTTGGACCATGTCGAGCCCTCGCATCGTCGTTGGTAGACATCAGGGAGTCAGCCTCCACGCAAGAAAGGGCAGACCCCGGTCCTGAGATTCAGTGTGTGGCAAAGACCACTACTCCAGGATGGCGATGATGGCCTCACCTCCGCGATGGCGTCCTTGACATTCGTCTCCACCCCGTTAGAGTCCGAGTAGACCTCGCCTCGGCGTGAAGTCCTCGCGCGAGGTCTCCGCACCGAGCCTCCACATCGTGAGGTCTCCGCACCGTGCCTCCATGCCGCAAGATCTCCTCCCCGCTGAGCTTCCACGTCGCAAAGTTTTCACGCGAGGTCTTAGCGCGTCGTATGACCACCTTGTAGTCGTAGACGTTCATCCAACCGCCTCACGGTCATGACTTCACCCGACCACCACATGATCGTGGACACTTCGTCCAAGCACCTCACGGTCATGGCTCCATCCAACCATCTCGTGGTCGCAATCGTTCGCTCGACCGCCTCGCGGTCGTGGTTCCGTCCGACCACCTTATGGTCAACGACGCTTACCCAACCGCCTCGTGGTCGCGACTTCGTCCGACCACTTCGTGGTCAAGACTCCGCCGAGACTTCGTCCAATCCCCTCGCAGTCCAAAAAATTCACACAATGGCCTCGCACCTCAGCATACTCTGCAGAGTATAAAGCGCTGGGAACACAGCTGTCCCGGGCAACTCTACAGAGTATAAAAATCGCACGACGACCTCGTGCCTCGGCATACTCTGTGGAGTATAAAGCACCAGGAACTTCGCCATCCCGGGAAACTCTACGGAGTATAAAAATCACATGACAGCCTCGAGCCTCAATGTACTCTGCGGAGTATAAAGCTTCAGGAACTTAGCTATCCCAAGCAACTCTACAAAGTATAAAAAATCGCATGACGACCTCGCGCCTCGGCGTACGCTACGGAGTATAAAGCGCTAGAAACTTTGTCATCCCGAGCAACTCTATGGAGTATAAAAATCGCACAACGGCCTCATGCCTTGGCATACTCTGCGGAGTATAAAGCGCCAGGAACTTAGCCATCCCAGGTAACTCTATGGAGTATAAAAAATCATACGCGGCCTCACACTTTAGTGTACTTTGCGAAGTATAAAGCGGTGGGAACTTAGTCGTCCTGGACAACTCTATGGAGTATAAAAAAATCATACGACGGCCTCACGTCTTGATGTACTCTACGGAGCATAAAGTACTAGGAACTTAGCCATCCCGGGCAACTCTACGAAGTATAAAAAATCGCACGATGGCCTTGCGCCTCGGCATACTCTGCGGAGTATAAACCGCTAGGAACACAACCATCCCGGGCAACTCTACGGAGTATAAAAAAATCACACGATAGCCTCGCACCTCGGCGTACTCTACAGAGTATAAAGCACTGGGAACACAGCCGTCCAGAGCAACTCTATGGAGTATAAAAAATTCACACGATGGCCTCGCACCTCGACGTACTCTGCGGAGTATAAAGCACTGGAAACACAGCCGTCCTGGGCAACTCTACAGAGTACAAAAAAATTGTACGACAGCCTCGTGCATCGGCATACTCTGTGGAGTATAAAGCGCTGGGAACTTAGCCGTCCTGGGCAACTCTATGGAGTATAAAAAATCGCATGACGGCCTCGCACCTCGGCGTACTCTGTGGAGTATAAAGCGCTGGAAACTTAGTCATCCTGGGCAACTCTATGGAGTATAAAAAAACGCACGATGACCTCGCACCTCAGTGTACACTACGGAGAATAAAGTGCCGAAAACACAACCGTCCCGGGCAACTCTACAGAGTATAAAAAAATCGCACGGCGACCTTGCGCCTAGCGTACTCTACAGAGTATAAAGCACCGAGAACACAGACGTCCCAGGTAACTCTATGGAGTATAAAAGTCCACGCAGAATCTCTGCCGTGCATCTCACCAGGGAGTCCTCCACGCTACTTCGTCCAACAACATAGTGCTCGTAGAGAATTCGTCGGACTGCCTCACGGTCGAGACCTCGTCTAACCACCTCGTGGTCGTAGACGCTTTGGTTGCCGCCTCACGGTCAAGACTTCGTCCGACCACCTCGTGGTCATAGACGCTTCGTCTGGCCACATCGTGGTCATAGACGCATTGTCCGACAACTTCGTGGTTGTTGACATTTTGTCCGACCGTATTGTGGTTGTTACCTTGTCCGACTGCCTGTGGTCCTTGCTTCGTCTGACAACCTCAAGGTCACAGACGCTCACGTGCGGAAGTCCTTGGCTCATCGTCAACTTCGTCCTTGCCCTTATCGAAGGGTGGGGAATGGAGCGAGCGCTTCAGAACATTGTCCTACTGCTGAATTCGTCGACGCTTCACCTGACCACCTCGCGGACACGGCTTCGTCCGACCACTTCATGGTCGAGACTCCGCCGACTTCATCGATGCCTGGTCCAAAGGGTGGATGATGGGCCGCGTCTGACAGCCTCACGATCGTGGGGAGCGCGCGCCTCATGACTTCGTTCTGCCGCTGGTTTCGTCGACGCCAATCCGAGGGGTGGGGGTTGGAGCGCGCGCGTCAAGACTTTGTCCTATCGCTGGCTTCATCGACAGCATCCCGGAGGGTGGGGGACGGAGCTTTCGCTTCAAGGACTTCGTCCAACCACTGACTTCGTCAGCAATGTCCGACCACATTGGGGTTGGGACCTTATCTGACCACGTCGTAATCGTGGTTTCATCTAACAACCTCATGGTCGTGACTTGGCCCGACCACTTTGTGGTCATGCCTTTGTCCGATCGCCTCGGAGGCATTGTCTCAATGGGACGGCACGCCTTCGCCAGGGGACATCACCATCTGCCTTGGAGGCATCACCTCGGCGGGGCGGCACGACTTCGCCGACCACCTCATACTCATCGCCTCGACGGGACTGACTGGTTTCGGCGTGGGACTTCGCCAACCTCCTTGTAAGCATCGCCTCGGAGGGACGGCAGTACCCCTGCTCCATTTCCATGATTTCGTGGTGGACTGTACAGTCGCATTATAATCAGTAAAAGAAAAACCCTCTTTCAGGTGTTGCAAGCTACCAATTGCATCTGCTCACCAGTAGGCACCCTCGCGCTTGCTGTTAGGGGACAAAGGGCTGAGATAGTTAGTCACGTCAGCTCGCCCATTAGGACCTCCGCGCTTGCTGTCGAGGGAGTCCTGTTGTAGGGGTGGCCCAACTCTCTGTGACTGGGCCTTGCAACTGGCTCAATATGTAATAGGCCCAATAGTATAGAGGAATGTACCATGTGTCCCTATCTTTTGTAATTATTAAGCGGTAGGATGGAAATTTTTCATCCTACCCCACTCGTGTGTATAAACCCCCAAGAGGAACATAAGGAGGTCAGATCCACTCATTTCATACACGAGCACTATCTCCTATCGTTGGCTCTCTATCTAGTCCTCTTCTTTACTATTTGGTCTGTAACTATAACAGTGTGCACTATTCTCGTTGACATCTTCGTTATTCACTGCCGTCTTAAAAAATATAGATAAAAATTATCAGATATAGTAAAAAGTCATCGGCTCCGACAAAAAAAAAAGTAGCACGCTAACTACCGGTAGAGATCAACGTCGTCTTAGTTCCGGCACGTACGGGGCTCGCATTGGCCTCGCGTTGCATGCATGTGGCCGACAGCTCAAATCAGTGGTGCTCGCTGGCCATCATGCTAGCGAGTAGAGAGTACCGTATGTGTCTCGGAGGAAAGTGGACGTCGCTCGCTAATATCCCGACAAAACAATATGATCTCGATCAAAAACGGAACGGACGTAACTGAATATTTGTTGTGTGCTTGTATGTGCCCTAGTATCAGAGCATCTCCAACGCACAGTAAATGACAGCTTCCATGGGAAAGGTTAGTGTATTGTATATCAGCTGACGCTAGCAACCAAACCCCTACTTCTACACATAGTAGCTTCAGAATGAATCCACAAAATGTGTTGAAGCCAAACTGCAACGTCTCTCAATGCGCTCGGCAAGTAGTGTTCTTATAGAGCATATGGTTGATGTTTTTTATCTACTTTTTTTAGATACGATAGATAGAGGAGACATCGACGTGAACGGCATACATAATTTTAGGCCTGAGAAGCCGCAGGAAGAAGTGGTTTTAAGAAGCCCTTTATAGAAGTCGATCCGTTTATTTTGGGTTCCAAAGAAACAGAAAGCTAAAAAAAACCAAAAATAACGGACCCTAATCAGGGCCCACATGAATTAGTTGAAGCTCCTGTACCACTCTTTGAAACAACTATACTTAGCGACATGGCATCTCTCCCTTACATTGATGGTTAAAGTTATTTGTAGAACTCTTGTGATTTCCTTAATGAAACTGGAGTTGCCTCTGTTTCCGAAAAAGGTGGACGGTTAAAGATCTGGGCATAATTGGCCCCTGGCGCGGTGCCGTCTCTTTTTTTTATTACCAATTTCTATTAAAACTGTATTTGATAAAAAAAAATAATATGTAGCAAATTAAATTTTGAATTACTTAAATAACAAAAGGAGTTATGGAATTAATTGATATAAGATTAAACCACATAAAAATATAACTGCTATTTCTATATAAGATGACAGCACATAAATGTTACTGTTATTTCTATGTCTAAAAAAAGTCATGAATCCCTTTTTCAAATATCACCTCGAATGTAGTTAATTAGTTCTCAGATATAATTAGCGCCTAAGTTGAAGTATTCATCTCCATCGAAACATGCTTTCTGAGATGTAGTTCACACCGTCAATAGTTAATTAGAACTGGTATGAGAAGTACAAGATTCTATTAAAATGTAAATTTTTAGACCTATGATATTAAAAGTCAATAACGTACAAACTCACACTTAACATAAAATACAAATTAAATTAAAAATAATATATACTTAAAAATACGCGATGGTATGAAGAGAGTTTACATGAATTTATGATGTACCCAGCCGTTGTGACCTCGGATGGCGTAGGTGATCCTCAGAGAAGGTGAACCTGGCGGAGGCCAGGTGTGCGTCTTGGAGGTCGTAGTGCGAGGTCTGTGTCGGAGGAGGTTTGCGGATGACTCCGTATATGGGTACGGCGAAGGGCCAAAAACAGTACCGAGCCAGTCGTTCGCAAATAGGTCAATTTCTTGTGTAGATGGTAAGGTGTGTTAGGGAAGACGTTGCAACATTTGCAGTGCGTAGTACTGTTAGAAGGCATGTACCAGGAGAGTGGGAAGTGCAGATGACAAACCTTGTCCTTGATGGCCGAGATGCTCTGTCCAGATCTACAGATGTTGTGCGATGCGTTAGTTCGGCACATTGTGGACATATGTTATGTTATGTAGTTACAGCGTACCGGTGTATATTGATATGCGGACGATGATCCCCTGGCGCAATCACCATTGTAGTGATGTACAATGTATCCCTGGTACATCTGGGCGAACCGGGGATCGCCCTCGCGCAGGTTGAACGGAGCCCCATGTGCGAACGTCGGCAACATGTCATCTCGACATGGCAGAGAATCAGGGTCACTGTCTGTACTCGGTTGCACAACTCAAATATAAAATTTCATGAACTTACACTTCAATTTGATCTATTTTTTAAATTCAACTTCAAAATTAGCCAATTTAAGATATTTGTAAATTAGGACATATTAAATGTACCTAATTGCAAAATCAAAATTTTATGGTGCTATGTCACATATTACGAGCATGTGAGAATTTTCAGAATTTTTACACCTTATTTAGTCTCTGTTTGTATGTAGTAGCCTTAATTACCATTTACATTAAAAATTACAAATTTCTTTGAACACTGTCTTGAAATATTTCCCATGTCACTAATATATTGAACAATACCTCTATAAATTTTCATTTTTGGAGGTTGTATGCTATTTTAAATAAATTGGGTCTTTTGTCTTTTGCTCGTTTGTCCTTTTTAAATATTTTTCTCTTTATTACATGATGTTAATTTGTCATAAATCACAAAATGGTAGAAATAGTGGCTCAAATATTACTTACATTTCTCAGAGTGTTAAACTTTTTTATTCACATTTTTAACACAATTTTCACAGTTTACCCCCATCGAAACTAACATAAAAAATTCCACGGAGTGTTGAACACTGACTTACACCATTTCACACTATTTTTGTTTAACAGAAGTGATAATATAATGCATGCATAGGCAATGACAAAAACTATTTTTTAAACATAAATCTCTATGCAAACACAAATATTCAGCATTTTTTTTCTAGTTCTCACTATTTTTTGCCATTGCTAAAATACGCACCACTAAACATATGACATACATACCACTGTAAAATTCATAGAAAAATTCGTACGCAGAGGCAATGACAGTGACATAATTAGTGTGACTAATGACGATTTAACAACACTAACAACGCTGCTTCTCCGACATGAACTAAGGCCAATAAGCAACTAAACAGGACTAACTACTATCTTTTCATGCTAACAAGTCACCATTTTCCTAATTAAATGCTAATGGCAGTGATAAAATTATAGCCACATGCGAATGACAACTATGCACAAGAAATGACATGTGCGCAATTAGCGTGACTACTAGGTAATTAACAACATTAACAAAGATGTGTCCACTGGGTAAACTATGGGTACAGACCAACAACACTATGCTAAGTACCACCATTTCATGCTAACAAGCTACCATTGTCCTAATTACATGCCAATCAGCATGTGAAAAATAATAGCACAAGTCGATGAAAAATACCTCTTTTAGATGCTGCAAAAGCCGATCTGCAATTTTCTCTGGCTTCGCAAGCTTGAAATAGCAAAACACAACCACTACAAAATTCTCTGATTTTATGGATCTCCTTCCCCCCTTCTCTGCTATCACGGTTTCTCGTTTGGGGCTCGACGAAGTGAAAATGGTGACCACAACAATTTTTATGCAACAACGGTCAACAGATGGGGAGGCGTGGGGGCCAGGCGCATGACATGAAGACAGGTGAAGTTTATTGGGGGCCGGCAGACAATAAGGCACCAAACGGTGAGGCCCTAGGGGGTGGGGTTCCTCGTGCAGAGGGGTGGTGCACCAAGGCGCTTCGCACGCTCGCCCACCACTCCAGGAAGGCAACTAGAACGATCCAGTAGGGCACCAAGAGCAGGCACAATCAACGAGCGTGCGAGGAGGTAGGTGTAGTCAGTGAGCGCACGAGGTAGCTTTGCGCAGTCGGAATCTGGGCCAGGCAGCTTTGCACAGACAGCAAGCGTGTCAAGGGGTTTTTTTCGAATTCCAGCCAAAACAGGGCGAAGGGGGGCATTGCAGTGAAGCAAATGGCCAAAATTCATGGTTAAATCAACTGTCTACGACGGAGAATCAGAAATTCTCTAACTGAATACTCATATTTGAAAGCATATTTTTAAGCCTATATAATAGTAAAATCTTACTAATCAGTAAAGGCTCTTGAGCTACATTTCACTGTATAACAGAACAACCGCAAATTGGTCCTAAATTTTCTACATGTGTTTCCATACTTAACTGCTTAAGTACCCAACGGAAGAACATCCTCTGCCGTTATGTGGCTAAGGCACCAACAGCACCACATCACACTACTATAGAAAATCGTATTACAAACGGTTTTATGAGTCGTCTGAATTTATGGGTCAGTAATGATACGAGGTCATCACAGACTGCTTTCGAACTGTCTGTGGTGTAAATATCACAGACAGTTTTTAATTACAAACCGTATGTGATTATCAACTAGCACAAACGGTTTTTAGTTAAAACCATCCGTGATTATCAACTAGCACAGATGGTTTTAGTTAAAAATCGTCTATGCTATTCTCTTCTACCCTAAAATCTATTTCTGTTTATTGGCTAGCCTTAGGAAATGCTAGCCATGCCCTCTGAAACAAGTAGATCAACATGTACATATATACATCCAATTCACATCTCAATTCATTTCACAAACATAAAACATTCATTTCGTAAATCAATTAATTGAAATGAAATAAAATATTCATTAACAAATACACAATTACAATCAATGTCAATCTTATCCCAAATAAAAAATCATTGTACGTTGTGGAACTCTCCATCTGATTTTATGACTCCAACCAACAAAAAGTACGCGCACTCTCCTCGAATTTGTGCAAGGTCGGGCTGTTGCAATGCATTTGTAGGGATGGGCGCAGCCTATCGATAGGAATATCAATGTGCGTACATATATAACCTGATAAGTATGAAATAATTGTAGGAAGATTGACAAACCTTATGATTGGTGATCTTCGAGGAATCGAGTAGTAGTTTCATATGGTGGCAAACGTAGAATCCACACGTGTTGCCCGGCTGCTGCTGGTGGCACTGCAAAAAATAGAATATGTTAATTCAAGAGGCATTACTACCAAGTGTTGTATAGGATTAATTAATGTGTACTCGCGAATACCCACAAGTTTCGAACATGTTGCAAGGGCTTGGCCCCTTCCGTCGAGCCACATGTCTCTGCAACGTACGTGGCGAACGACCTTCGTGATTTGAAAAAGTTAGCTTAGTCATTCGAAAGGAAAGAAAGAGTACAATATAGTTATGTATGGAGAAAATGTACTTACCTATCGAGTAATTGGCTGATAACTGTGTAGTCGGTTTTGTTCCTACTTAGGAAATCAAGATATATTATCTTGTTCTATTTTGGTATAATTACAATTAAAATCCAATGGAACCCCTGATTGTAAGGCATAAGTACAAATTCCTTATCGTGGTGAACCAGCAGCGTTATTGTAATATACCTCTCGACGAAGGATGCATCCTCATTGATGGTATCCATGGCGACCAAGCGTGGGTCCAGGAAACCAATTGATGGTTTGGATGATCTTGCTTTAGTCACCATGTGTCTATATATATACACAAAAAAGCAACAAATTATATATGACATATATTGGTATTACATGAACGGAGACTGTGATTGTACACACTTACAGCGTCTAGCATCGAATGAGTGAGGCGTCGAGAACGTTGAACATGAAAAGATCAAATAAATCCTCAAAGGTCACCGTGAAGACACAAGCATGAACTTCGTGTTGTAAATGATCCGGCTTGAATTTGACAATGATACCTGAGCATCGTTCTCCCTGTAGCTTATTGGCCTGTTCCATATATCAAGCGTGTAATCTCTAGCAACTAAGTCCTAGGGTTATGAGGCACTTTTCTGGGACGACCATCGGCTCGTCTAGCACGAATTTGTGGGCCAATGGCAGGTACAGGATATCATCACCGGTCTTCTTTGATGTGCCCCTGTTGCCTCGACTGTAGGTCGACTTCATGGTAGTCAACTGTAAAGGTAGCACCAGTGCAAGTTGCTTCACCAAGAATAGCACCTGTGGACATGGCACTTGTGCAGGTAGCGGTGGTGGAGATAGGCCCTATGGAGATGGCACCAGTGCATGTAACTCTGGTTCAGACTGCTCTTGTGGACTTGCCACCAGTGAAGAAGCCTCCAGGCAGATGTCACGTTTGGGCCACTGGATGAATGTTCCATAGCTTGCCCTAGAGTCACGAGCTCGTCGTTGAGGGGCTTCGGTAGCGGGACTACCTTGAAATTGGCATGTACACCATCCACATAAACTTTTCCGAAGCCTGGTGCTAAAGGTGTACAGTGCACCATGGCCCCGTGAGTAGACGGATATGCCTGGCTCCAAGCAGCGCACAAGGGAATAGAGGCATATCTCACTTGGAGCTTGCCCCTAAGTGACCGACAATGTGGTCGTACCGGTCTGATAGACACAACATGATTGATACACGTGATCAAAAGCAATACTTGATACCTCAAGTGATCGAAAACGTGGTCGTACCAGCCAAACGTGGTCATATCGGTCTGATTGATGTAGCGTAGTCGTAGCCTGCGGTTTACGGACTCGGGATACTTGTGATGGCACACGGCCATATGAGGCGTGACACATTATTAGATTGTTCGAATGTTTTGCACAAAAACTCATCAAACAGAGACAATCATAGACAGCTCAAACTAAAAACCATCTGTAATACTCGCACATCACAGACGGTTCTAGCTACCAACCATCTGTGATGGGAAAGTATCACAGATGATTAGTATATAGAACCATTTATGTTGCGCTCCCATCATAGACAGTTGGTGGATAGAACCGTCTATGATGTGCGAGTATCACATACAGTTTTTGGTTTGAACCGTCTGTGATAGTCTTTCACAGATGATTTATACCACAAAACCATATGTGATAGTTCATTCTATACGTAATTTTTTTGTTTTTCGGCTAGCTTCAGGAAATGTTAGCCATGCCTTCTGAAAACAAGCAAATACAGCAACAAACACAGCAACACATTTTATTTCCATTAAGATTAGAGTCTACCATTACAACATCACAAGATAACAAGCAGGTTACCCATTTAGCTAACACAGCAAGAAGATGGCAAGAACGCATCTCCTAATCCTATGAACCCAACTCTTAAACACAGCAAGAATATAGAAAAAGTATAGATCCTAGTAGAGGGTAGAAGCCCAACCGCGCCAATGATACCTCTATGCCTAGGTCCTCTCACACCTGAAACAGCGCATGAGCTGGATGTCCTTGACGCCCACCACCGCCTGCGCCGTCTTCAGCATCGCCTTGGTAGCCAGTTGCTTCTGTGGCACCTTGCCTCCCGTATACTTGCGCATCGTCTGCCTTGAACGAGCCATTGGGGTAAGGGTTGAGGAGGAGGACGGCAAGGAGGCTCGGTTTGGGTGAGTATTTATAGAGGAGGGAGGGAAGGGAGTGGGAAACGTTTTGGCAGAATGGGCGCGGGGACGGAGAGATGGAGCTACGATCGGTGGGATGGGGGTTGGTGGGTTTCTATTAGCTGGAATTGGGTGGGGAGGATCGATGAGCCCAGTAGTCTGGGACATAATTATAACAGACGGTTTGAACTACAAACCGTCTGCGATACATAATTATCACAGATGGTTTAAACCACAAAGTGTATGTGATACATAATTATCGAAGACTATATATATATAGTAGAAATAACAGGGGCACCATGGTGCCCAAGCTCTGTGATTAAGATTTTTCATCCATGATTGATTTAGAATCAACGACTTTCTTTCCAAATCGATGCTTTTTCGAATTAATGAATGTCAATGGGTTTGCGTGAAATATTATATATCATTGCACTTGTACGTACCTAGCTAAAAGCAATCCAAATACAGAGAGACTTACTTGCACCCATTAGGAAGTAACAAAATTTTATGTGGCTTATATATGCTCGTTTGAAAGGTTTTAATGAGATGTACAACTTTACAACTGAGGTGAACCCCCAAATTATGAAGGGAAGATATCAAATTTTAGCAAAAACAGAAACCAAAAACTTGCGACACAAATTTAGGGGTTAAAATGACCAATTTTAGGGGTCTTAGAGGGCGACTGGCGCAAGCAGGTTAATTTTTTTAATCGGGCTCGTCGTTAGCTTTCCAACAAGTACAAAAATCTCAAGAATGGATACTGTATGCAAAATTTATGCCCGTTTTACTGAAAGGTGTCTCGAAACGAAATCCTACTCAAACTCGAATTCGTCTCAGGTTCAAATTGAAACTGCTATATCTTTCAATTCTGTAGGCCAAAGTTGTTGAATTTTTTGTGGAAGTTTGTGGCTATATGTAGAAGGACTCCACCAATTTTAACTGGATTTAGCATACTTTTAAATTTTTAGGAAGGTGGACACTTTTTGATAAGTTCTACATGACAAAATTGGAAAAATAGCCACACCAGATTTGGATTTTAGGAGATCCAACAACTCAAGTAAAGTAAGAGGATTTGGATTTTCAAATGGTTTTTAATTGTAACATCACAGATGATTTTTAATCTGAACTGTCTGTGATAATTGTAGACATCACAGACAGTTCTTGTTAAGAACCGTCGGTGATATTACAAACATCACAGGAGGTTTTTAATCCGACCGTCTGTGATAAATATATATATCACAAATAATTCTAGCCGTCACTAGTAATATAGATGGTCATGCTTGTAAAACCATATGTGATAATTACATTATAAACGGTTCCAGAGAACTATTTGTGATGAGATGTTTAGTATAATATTTTTTTTGTAGTAGTGAATCAATGATTCAGTATGAAGCAACAACTCCAAAACAGAAGTCAGTTGGAATAGTTGGGCTGCTCAGAGAAAGATTACGACTCTATTCTTTTAGGCTTTTGGCTTTTCCAAAAGTCCAAACAAACGTAATGATTTGTTGAAACTGATTTTTCAAATGGCTTCTCGAAGTTAAACTGTGTGTCATCCATATCGGCGATTTCCGTCATCTGCTATATCTAAAAAACGCATATAAAAACTATTAGTTATAGTAAAAAAAAACTATCAGCGGCAGTTAAAAGAAGAGGGCAATGCTATAGCTAATTCTCTGTCTAAAAGAAACAAGTCCATTATAACCCCGACACATGGAAGCGTATCTGAGATGTGAGACGTCTCAACTGAATCGAGCAATCCCTTTCTACTCAATTGAGTGCATGGCTGCATGCATTGATTGCCTACGAACTACACACCGTATGAACGGACAATCTAGCTAGCATGCAAACAAACCCTTAATTATGAACACCATATAGAACAAGGCCAAGCCTACCAATTTTCTTAGTCATGTGCAGTGAAGTGAATTGACAAGCCAGTCCTCTAGCTAGCTACTAGAGTCTTTATTTTTGCCACTAAAAAAATTAGTACATGCAAAACTAACATAGAACTACAATTAATGCTCCACCCAATTCATTAGGGTTACCTTGTACTCATTCTCAATTTCAATTAAGATATTTTTTTGTGAATTCTAACTATGATTATATGTTAACTATTATAGTAACCTATGCATATGTAACATGCATGGTATTGCTTTGTAGGCATGCATGGCAAACATCGTCTATATATAATTAACCGTCTTTTCAGGAAACATTTCAGCAATACCAACCAATGTCAAGCCGAGCCTAAATCACATTACTGAAAGGTCCCAATTAAATAACTACTAATTAAGTAAGTAGTAGTACAATGAACAACACGCTATACCATACTCAGCTAGTCCATGCATGTAGCTAGCTAGTCCCTTCTCTCATCTACACTTGGCTAAGTAAATTGATCAACCAAGGATCATGCATCACTCCTCCAGAGCTCACATGAAGCTCATCTTTCCATCATGATCTTGCCTTGCACATATGGGGCTATAACTAAGTCCCAATTAATCAAAGTGCATGCCTCCCTCCTCTACAAATTAAGCCCCAGATCAAAGTCTCCCTTGCTAGCTTGAATTCCTAGCTAGCTAGATAAATACACATAGATACTCCACATATATATAGCGCAGCTGGTAGTATAAGCTAGCCATGCATGTACTTTTATAGCAAGCTAGGGGCTAGAGCTAGTCCTAGATCCACCTGCCGCATGCTTGATAGAGCATATGCATTCGTTGATCATGTGGCTCCGACCCCAAGGAAATCTATGAAAGTTGGCGACGACGCGGCTTCAAAGTGAGCGTCCTGATGATCTCTTGTCCCTTCAGACGCATTGGCAGCAGCTGGCGCGCCGTTCGGCTCACCAGAGATGAACTGCAGCATCTCGCGGTGGCCGCCGCCGCCGTCGATCCAGCCGCCGTGCGCCGGCAGCAGGAACGGCGGCTCCCCGTACCGGCCGTCCAGCACTCCTCCTCCTCGCGCGGGTATGGCGTCCGGCCAGGAGAGGCGCCTGTCATGCACCGCCGCACCAGCCCCTGCAGCCAGCCAAAGAAGCAACCGCAACACACATGGCATTCAGCGTTAGTTCATACACTAACTCGTGATCATTAACCGACGAAGAACCGAATTGAATGAAGTGGTTGTGTGCGTCTTGGAAGGGCAGAAAGCGACGGTGCAAACTTGCAATGGCAGAAGCTATATAAAAGAAAAGAAAGTAAGAAAGGAAGAAACGAGCTGCTGAACGATGAACAGGAGAAGGGCAGTACAGGTGAGGCGCGCATTTATGGGGATGGGGCACGCACGCACATCTCCATCTCTCCCCCTGTGCATGGGAAGAAGCTGTGGCAAGTTAGCCAAGGCCAGCCATGTCCGTCCATCCATGGGTCAGGGTGAAGCCTAAAGCTCACTGCTCGCTGCGTGTGCGCGTGTCTGATCTGTGCGTGCTCACTGCTCACTGTGCTTGGCGCTGTGCGTGGCGAAGGTCCAAGTCTTCCCGGCCAGTACCTGGTCTTCGATCTCCCCAGGCCTCCTATTTCAAGGAAGACATTTATTTCGGGTACATGCTTTGCCAATGGGAAAGGCCGTGTACCGCCCAATGGGGGGCTCCATTTATGCGTGCACCGTCCGGAATAACATAGCTAGCTACTAGTGCCATGTATGCTGTGCACCTGCGTGTGTACCTGTGCCAAACCATGCCGCCTCCTCACCAATGAAATGTTTCGACTCTCACATGGCAAGTTTGCTGCACACCTTGCTAGCTAGGGCACAGTAACTCCCTAAAGTTTTTACACACTTTGCACAAGAAAAAAAAAAAGAAGTCTTGCACTCGACAAGGGCCTGGGTAGGCCCGTCAGCCAGTGAGACGGAGCTCAGTCTAGAATAATGATAGGCCTCTTCTTTTTACTGTGGTTTTTCTACTTTTAAATAAAATATTTTTTAATATAATATTTGTAAATTAATTATAGTAGATAAAAATCATAAATTACTGCTAAAAATTATAAACTGAAGATAAAAAGAATAATCCCAGCTAGGACTGTGTCGGGCCGGCATGTCAATCTCAACAGTTTGGCGGTGCAGTGCTGCGATAGCTAAGCTTGGGTCCGATTGCTTTTGGTTAGGATGAATTTTAAATGTATTTTTTAATATGATAATAGATGATAGAGATATTGATACGAACGATACATATGATTTTAGATTTAAAAGTAGTTTAGAGATCCCTTTTATTTTGATTTTTGAGAACCAGGCCTTTAGCTTTGCATGTACATGATAGTACTCACCAGGGAACAAGCAGAAGGGAGGCTCCTCGGCTGAGGCAGCAAGGCCGGGGAAAGGGAAGCAGTAGTGCCGGAAGCTGAAGCCGTAGGGGTCCCCGAAGCCGGCGGCGTCGTGGGCCGCGGCGACGAGGTGGTGGTGGTGGTGGCCGACGACGTCCCCGGCAGCCGGCGACGGCATTGCGTCCGCGGCGGCCGCCTCGAGCTTGCGTTGGACGGCCTGGTTGAGCTTGCGGCGGCGGTAGGCGGTGGACTGCTCGCGGTACTTGCGCGCCATGATAACGTGCCAGTGGTTCTTGACGGCGTTGTCGGTCCGTCCGGGGAAGAGCCGCGCGATCATGGCCCACTTGTTGCCGTAGAAGCGGTGCGCCGCCATCAACCGCTCCTCCTCCTCGTCGCTGAACGGCCGCTTGCTGATCCTCGGGTCCAGCTGGTTGAACCACCGCAGCCGGCAGCTCTTCCCTGCAGATATAGAAACGTTCGTACGTACGTACGGCAACCGTGTCATCCATCGACCGACGGAGACGACGTTAATATAAAAGAAGTGAACACACGGCGAGCTTACATACCGGATCTGCCGTCGAGCTTCTCGGCGATGAGGTTCCAGTTCTGGGGCCCGTAGAGCGCGACGAGCTCGCGGAGCTTGGCGTCCTCGGCGGGGCGCCAGTGGCCGCGCGCTGCGAGCCTAGACTGCCCGCTGCTGCTGCTCTCCTGGTGGTCGGCGGCATTGCCGCCGCCGCCGCCGCAGTCGTTGTACCCTGCCGCGGTGGCGCCCGTGTCCATGGTGGTCGTGCCGGCGGTGAGCACGCGGCCGCCGCCCTTGGAGGACGACGACGACGACGCCTGGTCGGCCGTGGCCGCCACGTGCAGCAGCCACGGAGGAGGCGTCGACGAGCAAGGCATCCCAGCCAGTGTCCTACCAACCTACCAAGCAAACTAGCTAGTGACGAGGAGTTGGAGAGGAAGAGGAAGAAGCAGGAGGCAGGAGCAGCTTAGCTTTTTCTTAACAGAAACCCACACGGCTTGAGCTAGAGCTAGAGCTAGCTATAGCTTGAGCTAGTAGAGCTAGGCTTCACTCTCTCTAAATGCAGTAGTAGTGTAGCAGTGTGCGTGCTTTTCACTGTTGGATAGGCTAGCTAGCTGGTGAGCGAGGGATCGTCTGCGCGCGCTGCTGTTGAGCTGGTCGCCGACATCGATTTATGCGTTTCGTGGCGCCTGCACGCGGATGGGAGGGCAGGGCCGCCGATGGCTACGGGGGTGGGGCGGCACCCGCCCGCGCGCCAGACCAGTACTGGCTACTCGACCTAGCTACACTTCAGTCATTGAAGGAGTATAAATGATTGTTCTTGCATCTTGGTTTTTCTCATTTACAGCTGATGAATAATCACTGGCAGGTTATCGTCGCTAAAGAATTGGCTCTGTTTTTTTTTTGGGCGGCATCCGGCTTTAGTTTCTCCGGATCCGAAACAAATTAGATGATTTTTTTAAACAATTTTGAAAGTCACTTTTTAAAATAACTTTTCGAAACCACCGACATATGTGTCGTCTGCATAGTGTCTCCGTCATCCGTCACCGTCTTGAAAAGCATAACCAAAAACCATCAACCACAGCCTAAAAGGAAAAGGCCTTAAACAATCATGATAAATTCGGCATTCTCCTCTCTCGTGGAGCCATGGGTGTACAATTATACCCACCAAATTCAAATCCTAATAGCTACTTTTACGTACACGTGAATACGGTTCAGTAGGAATTTTTATGAGACCACGGATTTACCCCAATGTTCGTCACTATAGACACGTGCTAAGGGGACACACTCACGTGCGCATGTATATGTGGTGCACATATGCTTCTTGTAATTAAAAAAACTATGATAAATTTAGGCCCCGTTTGGCACGGCTCCACTTTACAAATGGAGCTGTTTTTTTTTTACTTCACAAGTGGAGCCGGGTGAAGCTACTTTTTTCAGCTCCTTGGGTGGAGCTACTTTTGTCTCAACAGGTTTTAAGGAACTTCTTGGGTGGAGCTATTTTGTTTTACCCCGTTTGGCACAAAACAGCTCCAAACAGCTCCAAAGAGCTAGTGGTGGAGCTGTGCCAAACGGGGCCTTATAGTTAAGTAGTACAAGTTTTATTGATATAGGATTGTGTGACTGTGAGGATGGGTTTTATGGGACCACGGGCGGTTGGCTGGAGCAACTGTTGGCGTGCTTAATTCAGGTTTCGTCCTAATGCCGTATATACAAATCATACTCTACTTTCTACCAGCGTTTTAATTAAGACTGTATAGTGTAATGGATGTTGAAAATTTAGGAACATTTAAGCATGTACGTACATTGTATAGAACTATAGATATTAGAAATATAGTGTATGTATATTACATGATTTTGTAAGATTTATTAAACATGAGAAACCACTTCTCCAGTTTTCCAGCTTGGGAAGAAAAGAAAAGGCCGATGAAGAGGACCAGTATGTTGGTTGCCTACCTGCATGTGGTGTGGAAGAGCGAGCTGTAAAATATTTAACGGACGTGTGAGTGCGGTAAAACTTGAGTTGCAGAAGATCTTACTGCACTCTAGGCTTGTCACTGTCCCAGCTGTCTACTACTGCTACCATCTCTTATGGCTTTCACCGAGTTTAACAAAAGCATCAAGAGTCCCCACCGCACGTGTAGATGTCATCTCACCACATGTGTGGGTTGCAAGGACGCACATCCCTGACCGGAGCTCACCCTCCCACTCTCGTGTAGAAACAAATACTTTTGCTTCTAAACAGGGAATCGGTACGTCCGAATGTACATGTACACGCGCCGAATAGTTTTTTGTTTCTTGTACTCTTAAAAAGATTTGTGTTGGGGATCGGGAAGAGTACATGGCTACAAGCCTCGACCATGCCATTTGCAAGGGGAGCGGCTATAATCTGGAGCGATCAAACGATGTGCTCCAGAGTTTACCTTTGCATGTAATGCTGTGTAACCATCTAGTAATATATCGGGGATGTTGAACGTTTATTTTATTTACGAGTTTTCAAATTTGAAATGTATGATACATGGATCGTGCTTAGTTTTTTAAGACTTAGACTTTGACTTCTATTTCTGTAATAATTCGCCATTAAACAGTGTGTTTTTTAAGACGTGATCTATATATAAATTGCAATACAAACTATATTGAGTTTAGTTATACTAATCAAAATCGCATGCAACTATTTTTCTCTCTTACGAACCGCCCAGAATTCAAAAACTACAACTATAAACCAGAATTCAATTGATCTTATTTCTCTCCTTCCTCTCTTGTAGAATCACATCCTCTTCCATCTTCTATCTAAACCTTAGCCACCATCCAACCCAACCCCCACCCTTCATGCCACCGCCACCCTGTCCTCTAGATGGCTATTGGCACTAGCGGTGCCCCCTCTTGCTTCACCGAAATCCGTTGTTAGAGATGAAATAAAGCATGCATCACGAGAAAAATCAGATAGATCAAAAATTCAAGCGCTCTAAAGATGAGAAAATACTCGAGTACTCCCCCTCTCGATGGTTAAGAAAACTTCGTTTTAATAACTAGGATGTGTTGACCGCTTGATTGGGATTGTGCCTTGGTTGTCTGTATTAGTAGTTAAAGTCGGTACTTCTTGACGTTGAAAAGCCAATAACATAGTTTTTTTTGTTGTCTATGTGGTGCGTTTAGTCCACCTATATGTACGTTATAATAGTGCTTTATATGCACAAATATAATAAATATTTTGGAGCAGACCCCTAAACTAAACATAGCAAATTGTTAAATATCTCTTTGCCTTTTCCCTGAACCGATTAAATATTTTGGTACTTGGCACAAGTACGAATACGGGGAAAAAATTAAAGAAAGCCAGAGACCACTTCTCCGAGGAATCTCATCAGTAACACATTCTTAAATACTTCAGAAACAAGGCACAAGTACAAAAGGCAAAATAAAGAAGAAAAGTTTCAGATCATGGTCTCCAGATTCCTTAATAATAATAATTAACAAAAAATACTCCTCCATGCACGCACTCTCACTGTTGAATTACTACTTCGGTACGTTGTGCAGGGTAGGCATACGAATAATAAACAAGCTAGTGCGAGTGGGGAGGGGGGGTTGGTTGCTTGACTTGCTGCCTCTTCCTCCTGATCCCTTGACAAAACATGCATGCAGGCCGAAGCTAGCCCCCTCGCTCCAGTGCTGTCTGAATGAGCCCTGCAACAACTACAGGCACCTTTCTTTTCAACAGGGGCAGGTAACTGTGCTGTGGCCTGTGAACCCAGCACGCACGCTTTTGTCCAAACCCAATTATTCATTCAGCCCCTAGCTAGCTATCGGTGTACATGTATGCTGTATGCATGTATCATGTATGGGGTGGCTGGCATTCATTCATCTACCGCATGCAGTACAAGAGTTTTGTATGCGTCTACACCTGGTTAGTGATCTAATCCTCGTTTGGAAGATGAGAATTTTTTTCTCAATATCTCCAGTACTTGTGCTTGTTATTTATGGTCAAGCTGTTTATATCATTTACTTGACGCATACCATGATCTCTCTTAGGAGCTAATTGGTTGCCTGTGTGAGACTTAATTAGATTGGCTCCCAGATGGTCGATACTTTTTGGTTTTTCTACATTATCTAGTATTCAAACAGAATGTTTTTTTAAGACAGAGTCTTTAACTTAATTGTAGTGACTTCATTTATATTAGGAATAAGTCTACATAACCCCTCCACGTATTGTTGCTTGATTACTTAACCCCCTGACTTAGTAAACCAGGTGTTTAACCCCTTAGCCTTACAAATACCGTTTACTTAACCCCCTAAGGTGGTTTTGCAATCTGGTTTTGCCTTGTTGGCGTGCCACGTTGGACAACAATACATAGGGGGTTATGTAGACTTCCTGGCTATTATGCAGCTGCGGGGAGTACATGCCGGCGCCGCCGGAGAAGTCCTCCGGCCGCGGCCGCGTCTCCGACCCGGCCCGCGCGACGTGGTGCCACGCGGCAGGCAGGGCGTGGTACGACAGCGCGAGCTGCGGCGATGGCGTGGGCACGGAAGGGAGGAAAGCCTGGAGCGCGGCGTGGTGCGTCCCGTGTGGCGGCGGCGGCGGGCGGAAGAAGATGGGCGCGCACGCCCCGGGCCCACCGGCCGCCGCGGCGCGGCGGTGGAAGCTGCGGTGGCAGCCGCACGCGGCGCACTTGAGCGAGTCCGGCAACACCGGCATGTACTCCCCGCAGCCGCATAATAGCCAGGAAGTCTACATAACCCCCTATGTATTGTTGTCCAACGTGGCACACCAACAAGGCAAAACCAGATTGCAAAACCACCTTAGGGGGTTAAGTAAACGGTATTTGTAAGACTAAGGGGTTAAACACCTGGTTTACTAGGTCAGGGGGTTAAGTAATCAAGCAACAATACGTGGAGGGGTTATGTAGACTTATTCCTTTATATTAGCCAAAACCATATACGAGTTTTTGTTACTCTGTATTCTTTTTCATAAATAGCTCAAAAACCATAAGCCGAAGATATAAGAGCTAGGGTTTTGTGAAATATCATCCGGATGTTTTTCTAACTATCATCTAGATTTAAGACTGTTGGATTAGAGATCCAATGGCCATGAATTATCCCCCCTCCCCTTTGAATTCTACCTCCCCCTTAAAAAAATCTCTCCCCTTCAAAAATAAGGGGTCTCTTGATCTCTAATCCAAGAGTCACAAATTTGAATAATAGTTAGAAAAAAAACATCTAGGTGATACCTAGACACTCCTTATAAGCTATAAGTTGAAGTGAAAAAGAACGGTCCCAGCATCTTTTTGGGAAAGCCAATATAGGTTTGCTCGCTTGCACTGCATTAGTAGCGAGCCTGGATAGCCACCTGATGCAAAGATTCCAGATAGCAAAACGCTCCAGTCAAACACTCCCCGCACGGGAAACCGACGTACAAAAACCGGTGCTATCGCTTGCGAGGCAAAATCTAGCATGCTGCATCGCAGCCTTGCACGCTCGATACGTACACGCAGGGCCTCGCCAAATCCTGGAAACCGTCTGCCACGAGCTATTAATACCGGGCCAGCAGTACATGCATGCGTCGCACCGGCCTGTGTATCTAGCTTAGCTAGCGTGTGCGATCGGGTCAGCATTAGTGGCGAACCAACGCATGCAAACGTGACGCTCTGCGCGCTGCGCCGCGGAATCGAATCTTTTTCCGGCCGGCCCGCGCTGAGCCTACGTACCGCAGGAAGCCGTGCGTGCGTGCGCGCGCGCGCTCGCTCGTGCGCGTGGTCGTGCGCGGAGACGGCAGGACAGCACCCGATGTACCGATGGGTATGAGGCTGAGCCGGCCTCGCGATCTGCCGCGCGCGGGCGCGAGCTAGCTAGCTAGCCGCCAAGCGGAAAGGCAAGCAAGCCGCCCGTTCGCCGTGCGGCCGGCTGCCGAAGTTAGCTGGTGCTGGTACTTGTGCAGCGGCGGAGCCATTGAACTTTGAGAGACTGCGCAAGTCTAAATACGGGCAATAAGCGCGAACAAATATATATACATATATATATATATATATAAACAAATATATATATATATATATATATTTGTATATATATATATATATATATATATATATTTGTATATATATATAAACAAAATTGATAATCATAATAGTTTTAAACCAAAAGCATGATTTAATACATATGTGAATGTTCATACACTACCACACAAGGGGCCATCACAGACGGTTTTAAATCGACATCATATATTATTTCTGAACTATCTGATTTATTGTGTCTGTGATAACAGACGGTTTGTGAGTCGTCTGTGATAAGTTACAACACAGATGATTTGTATAAAGAACTATCTGTGAAGGTCTACCAAACCATCTATGCTATGTCAGCCATCACAGGCAGTTCTGTTTATCAACCGTATGTGATTTGTGACATATCACAAACGGTTGGTAAAAAGAACCGTTTGTGATAGACAACATATCACAAACGGTGTTTGGTAGAAGCCGTTTGTGATAATATATCTTTACAGATGATTTATAAAACAAAAACGCCTATGATAGTTCATTGTATAGCTAAATATTTTTTTGTTTTTCTGTTAGCCCCAGGAAACACTAGTAGATGTAGAGAGATATATATCACAGGTACACATATATCACATATATCGATAACATATACAAAGATATATCATAGATACACAAATTTATAGATTATAGATGAATTGTGATAATATTTTGACAACATGTGTACAGATACAATAAAAGAACATTGTTTGTCACTAAACCAGCAGCATTCCCATGAGAGATTTTATTTAGCCTCGTTTCGCATGAAACTCTCCTTTTGGGTCATGACCTCTATCATGAAGAAGGTGGCAAATTGTTCTCGAATTTTGGAGAATTCATTCATTTGGACTATACTTGAACGGATTCTCATGCCTAGTAGCTAGGAAGAGTAACGTCTGTTAGGAGACCTAACAACGCCGTGAGACTCTTGTCGGATCAACCATTGCTTGTCTTCAATTTCAGCAGTTTAAGCACGGATGATAACCTTGTTATTCCGGCTTGCAGTCTAGAAACAAAAGTTTCACTGAGTCCTCCATCAAGCCCTCGAATTTATCAAACTCTCTCTCACTAAAATTCCCTTCTACAACACGTATCATCTGATCTATTGTCATCATGCGACCTATCTTCATCGAAAGCACAGTACATATCCAACATATTATTGTCTCCCTCGATGATGTTTCTACTTTCCTGTATAATCTGCTCTTTACCGTGACTGGTCCAACATGTATACCCCCATTTTGAAACCTCCATTCGAATCAAATGCATTTTGATCTGCGCTGAGTTGGCAAACATATTCAGATTATCGTAATCAATGCATGAACAATACTTAAATTTTATCCCCTTCTTCAATATATCTTGCTCGGTAGCTCCTCTAAAAGCAGACACACCATCAATATACTCTTCACTTATATGATTCTTAACGTACATCCAGTTTTAGTCCATCTACGCTACGCATGTAACAAATTAGTGTTAAATTAGATTAATGTTCCTATAGCTATATAGCTAGCCATTACACTTACACATAATTATAATTCACCTTAAATTTCCCATCTAAAGTAGCTAGCTATATACTATTCATAAAGCAATATTGTATATATATCAAGTAAGAATATATTGAAGTAGACTAGAAGTAAACTACCAAGCTAGGTCTAAATCTAGATCTAAGCCTAGCTATCATCTCTCTTAATTATAATGCAAATAATTATAAGCAAATACTAAGCTTAGATCACCAAGAACATATATACAAGCACACTTGCAAATCTGATGTATACTTTCACCAAACGCCCCAAAATCGGCCACATTCAAACCCTAGCTCACTCTAGACAGATTGGTCGGGATGGGATGGGTATTTAATAACGCAGTACATATCATAGACACTTCCAACCATAAACCATCTGTGATACATAATTATCACAGATGGTTCTCGTTAAAAACCATCGGTGAATTATCACAGACGGTTTGGATTAAAAAACCATCTGTGACGTATCCTATTATCGCAGACGGTTAATGGTTGGAAGTGTCTGTGAATTATCATAGACGTTTCTGATTAGAAACTGTCTATGATAATTACAGAACAAGAAACTGTCTATGATCATTATGTATCACAGATGATTCTAACCATTGCTAGTAGCATAGATGGTCACGTTTGTAAAATTATCTGTGATAATTACAACACTAATGGATTTTGTGGAACTGTCTGTGATGAGGTGTCTAGTGTAGTCTTCTCTATAGTAGTGATAGAAGAAGAAAAAAATGAAGACACAACAACAAGTACCTAACAACCACACGACCAAGCTTTGACGACTCGTCAACAAAAGTTCAATCACACATTCGAAAGAGACTATGTAAGATAAAAAAATATAGATTAGTGCATCATATAACATTACTAGCTGAATACTCAATGCGTTGATATGGATAAAAAAATAGTAGTACATCTTTTGAAATCAAGAATTTATAACATAACAACATGTCATCGACAATATCATATCTTACATGCAAGTCTTGTAATGTCCAGACTGCACAAAACTAAAAGAATCATAAATACTTGCTCGCAAATTTACTATATACCTGATCAACTGGAATTAGAAGCGGTTTAAAAATGGAGCTATTTACAAGTGACATTACATACAAAGTTTAGCCTTGGCCCTCGAGAGGCATAGTTTACAGAGATTTGATGATTTGAAGTTCCACTACATGAAGAGGATTGCAACAAATTCAGACTTGAATTCAGTAATAAAAAAGTGCTTCTTTGGCTAGCCTGTACTTACTTGGTTATGCTCCTACCGCTCTACACGTCCACCGTGCTGAGAGTGCCGCCTGCTTCCAAGGGTTTCGATGGGGATGAGTGGTGAGGACTAAGGAGATGAGTGAGGAATTGGGGATTCAGCGATTCGATGAATGAATCATCGATCTATTCGATCGGAGTTGGAGGCGAGTTTTTGTGTAGCTAGGATATGTGACGCAATAGCGCAATCCATCAAGGCCGAAGCATAGCCCAAGACTAGGCTTGCCTGGGAATTGTCGATTGTCATCATGTTCATCGGCAGCAGGGGTATATTAGAGTTCAATAGTGGCTCGGAAGGTGGATCCACCCCTGGTGCTGTGCCAAAAGAGAACTCCCTACATGGTTTCCCTATTTCCATAAGCGGAATATGTTGGAGTTGAACCACTCAACTTCTCTCTCTATGTGCTTCAAGCACACATATGCATAAGAAACACAATGAGAGAGATGAGAGAGACACGTACGAGAGCTTTTGGTGCTATAATAACTGCAACTTTCTAGATTTTTTTCTTCTTTCTTATTCAATCTCTTAACTCGACAACCCCTACTTATAGAGAGACCAACCACACTCTACTCTATGCCAAACAATAGAACTCAAAAACTCAACGCTTACCCAAATAAATGAACTAACAAACTCAAATCCTAACATAGCTATTAAGCTGGAGCACAATGGCACACAATAGCTTGCATGTCCATTCTGACTAGGCCGCATATGCCAGTTTGATCAAGCTGCACGCCCACAACTCATACTGATGCATGATTCAACTAATGCAAGACTTAACTAAGATACTAATAAAGATTATTTTCAACATTTCCCCCCAATCTTGACTCAACACGCTCCACATTATCATTACAGCAGGACCGATTTTATCATTACTGAGAGTTTCGACAAGAAACACTTTCTCCTCCTCCTTCAACTTGCAGTATTCCGAAGAAAAGTGCCTATAGTCATTGAAATTATAGCATCTCACTTTGGCTTTGTTAAATCTTTTATTCTTGTAGCCTCGACCATCACCGTCGGAGCCCTTGTATTCACGCTTCGACGATTGGGCCTCCCAATTGGCGCGGGTCAGTAGTACATGTTTGTCATCATTGTCGCCGTTGTCATCCATGCATTCCTTATACGCCTTAAGATGGCTGATAACCTCCTCCATGGTCATTATCTTGACATCGCCAAACTATTCAATCATTGACACGATCGGCACGAACTTCTTTAGGGTTGCACGCAGGAACTTCTTACCGCGTACAACTCCTCCACCTTCTCACCGAGGGCCCGTATCTTGTTGACAATAGTCGTCAACCGGATGGCGAAGTCATTGATCAACTCTGTCTCCTTCATGTGCATCACCTTAAACTCAGTCTTGAGGGTTTGTACCTTTGCATCCTTCACACATTCAACACCAAGATGCATCGTCTTCAATGCCTCCTACGCAGCTTTGGGCGTCTCCTTTTTGGCCAGTAGGAAGAGTGTTTCCTTGGGGATGCCTCCATAGATTGTCGCTAATGCCATATGGTTTTAGTGCACATCGATGTCGTTGTTCTTAACCGTGTCCCAAACTCCTTGTACCCTCATGTACATCTTTATTTTGATAGCCCAAGCTGCATGATTGCTCGACATGAGTATCGAATAATGCAGTAAGACAGTGGAATTTTCCTTCGCCATCGTACCTGATGTCACCACTTGGTCGCCAGTGTCCCTCCTCCCCTGACGCCCTCGACATCTGTCGACCATGTGGTTAAGGTGTGTAGCACGTAGCGGTTGACCGTGTCCATGTTAAGACATCCCTGCTATTAGTGAAAATACTGTGCGGTGACCTACTACCTAGCACGCTATCCAACAACTCATTGGTGCATTGCCAGGTCACCCAATTAGACCGACGCAGACCACCTGGTCAGACCAAGCTATAGATTGCCATGTCGCTGACTAGCGCCACCTCGGCGTCTGGCACCCCACCGCAACCACTTCTCCTCTGGCTCTGATACCAAATGTTAGAGTTAAACCACTCAACTCCTCTCTCTATCTCTCTCCATGAGCTTCAAACATGCACATGCCAGACTATACGTTCAGCAATAGAACATAATAATTCAACGCTTACCCAAATAAACAAACTAACAAGCTCAAATCCTAATAGAACTATTCAACTGGAGCACAATGGTGCAAAACAGCTTGCATGTTTGTTCTAATTGGGGCTACATATGTCAGTCTGATCAGGCCGCACACCTGCAACTCATCCTACCTCATAACTCAACTAATGCAAGACTTAACTAAGATACTAGTCAAGATTATTTCCAACAGAACATGCCCAAGTTTAATTATGTTGTGTTTGATATTTGTATGGCTGGTAAATTGGGTGCTAGTTGCAATGTATAATATATCATCTTTAGGTTTGTGTATGGAAAAGGTCATGTCTATATTGCCGCTCAAGTTTTGTTTCCTACAGAATTCTTGTATTACAATTAGCCGTTGTAAAAAGGAGAGGGGAAATGAACCATTGATACTCTAGCTATGGAGAAATGCTCTGAAAGAAGAGCTATGCAGCTAGTCTACATGCAAGGGTGAATCCACCAGAGGGCTTCATTAGGCTCTAGCCTGCCCTCTGGCGCAAAAATGCCCCCACCCCCATTGTGCGCCATGGATGGACATGGAACTGAAGCTTGGAGAGGGAGGAAGAGATGGAAACGGGCCGACCCACTGCCCCAGGTCCACATACAAGGCCCAGGTAGTAGTAACACGTAATCATCGTATCCAAATACAAATCCAATTTTACCCCACCTCATATCCAGAATTCGAAATTCTCATGTCCAAAATTCGAAATGTCAAAGAGGGAAGGAGTGTGGCGCACCTAAGCTAAACGGGCCGACGGTCACGTGGTGATGCGGGGATCTAAGGCAGCGTTGTGAGGAGGTGTGTGAGGCGGCGAAGCCTGAGCGGGCAGGTGTTAGTGATGTGCCCAAGAGGCAATCATAAACAATTCGGTTTTATAGGCTAAAAGGGATATTGATCCATATGGAATTAGGGTTCTAATGGGCCTACAATGTAGAAGCCCATTAGCATGCTCTATAAATATGTGGAGGCGGGGCTGCAGGTAGAACAGACTACTATGCTAAAAACCCTGGCCGCCACCTCCCCTCGACCGTATCCCGAAACCCTAGCTGGGCGCGCGGTGCTAGCACACCAGTGCACGGCGTTCCATCCCGAACGTGTGGACTCCGTGGAGACGCCACTGCTGTTGCTGCTGTGTTGATTGGCGAGAAGCGCAAGGCTATTGCTAGGACGCGAGGAGGAGACATTCAGTTCATGAAACGATCGACTGCTTCTTCTTCGTCAACGCGCATCTACGTTGGACCGGGCTGCTCCAACTCTTCTTCCGCTGCGCAGCGCATCTAGTGGTAACTATCCATGACTCCCTTACGTGCATATTTTCTGGTTGAACGCGGTAGAAAATCAAATGTTGTAGCTAGCGTAGCCTACCCGTTCTCCTTCAGTAGGCGGAGCTCACTAAGAAGTAGGAAGAAGAGGGGTAGAGACAGAGCAGGGGTGAGGGCGGCGGAGATGAATACCGTCCGGAGAGGAGCTCTCGATGCATCTTTGATTCTCGATCGATGGTGTGAGGAGATTAGCCGATAAGGATAGGGAGTTGGGGAAGTAGTTGTTCGTTAAGTCATGGATGAATATTCGTTCAATAGAAGCGCACATTTGTCTTGCCTCGTTAACTATTTCTCTTGGCGAGTTCAAAAAAAAAAACTATTTCTCTTGGCAGTTTCGCACTTTGGATTATTTAATTTATTATTGGTCTCATCATGATGATCCCCTCCTAGTAGGCCGGGGTTAATCAATTATTTACTCGATTGTCGATGCGTCATTGTGTCGTGTATGTTCTTGCGATAGCCTGGTATGGATCGCAGGCATGTTAAGCAAGTATTAGTAGCATTGCATATATTGTAATAGGTAAAACCTGCAGCACGCTTGTTGCTTGGTAGATTCTACAGTGGTACGAATATGAAAATATATATTTATATTAATTAGTTTAGTCTTTTGAGCCCCTCTCTACCTTTACCTTAACTTCGTCACTGTCCACGTATCGGCTTCCAGAACAAATGGAGCATAAGTTTTCCTGCTAAGTTCTACAATTTGCAGCCGGTTTCGGAGGGATTAAACTCTTAATTTGAGCTTCAAGCTCGGTTTAAGTACGAGTACCATATGTACTCTCAAGATTGTTTCGGAGTAAAGCACTCGTTGACGGGCAAGCTAGCTTTATATCTAGATTCTAGGACTTTAGGCTGCGCAGATAGCTGAGTACGTGGTCAGGCCTGCAAGTCCATTTATATACACTTGACAATATTAGGGCAGAGGAGCCGATGCACCCTATTATCCAGGAGGCACGAACTTGCACGCAGGAAAGCTAAGCATCCAGAGGCCACTGCAGGTTCCTAGGAGAGCAGCGACTCACAAGTACAGCAAGCGAGCAACAAAGTTGATTGCCCCGGCCCTGAATGAGGAAAAGCGACACGCAATTACACACGGAATTGTTCCGATGCAAAGCTAGCTGGGCTAGCTGCTAGCTGCGCGTGTACATGGTCAGAGATCGACATGACGCTGAGGGACGCCAATGCTGTGTCCTGGTCGATCGATCGATCGATCTCTTTGCATAAGATATACATATAAGAACATAGCTGCTACATGTGTAGCTAGCCCAGGAAGGGATTAGATAGATAGTAGGTGGCTATATACTACTGTACAGCGCTGTGTGACTAGACTAGTACAAGATATCTCACGTCCATCCGAGACGCATCGATCTGGTCCATGCGAAGGCCTTGTCAAGAACCAAACATCAGTAAATACCCTGTAGAGTTCTTACCAAACACATGGATGCGACCAAAAAAAGAAGGGCCGGAAAGGCATTCACTTCCCCATGAATAGTACATAGTGTTGGGAGCGAGGGTATTTTAAGAATTTTCTAATTTATTTTTGGAAATAAAAGAAAAGAGAGAGGAGTGACCCCACATGTCATACGAAGAGGACGAGGATAAGAATTAGCTCTCTTTCTGTTTCGCCCGGGCGCCGCAAATGGGGGCAGTGAGGATCAATATGATCCTCACCTCCTATCGACGACGATTCTAGGGTGGCAGTTGACGGTTTTGGTCTCCTTCTCTAGCAACTTGAGACCTTGTTGACCACTGGCTTTGCTGGCGGCATCGATTGGGTTCCAGTAAGGGCGGAGATGAAGGGAGTCGTGCACCGGTCGGTGCCAGTTTTGTACCAGGGTTGTGCGCTCCTTTTGTGGAGGGAAGGGGGCTACAGTGCTGGTGTGTTGTTGGTCTCGGTTAGGTTTGACTGTGACTTTGTTGTGGTTATTTTCGTTATCTTGAGCACTTGGAGGTGCTCAATTTTGCTTGTGTCTTGTGCGGTATTCTTCAGTATCTCGACTTCTCAACTCAAGTGAAGTGTGGGAAGAAGGCTTTGTATCTCCAATAATCACATCGGGTAACTGCGACCTAGTCGGCAGCAATAGGTTTTCTAGGTCAGCATGATTGTGACATGCCTAGCTAGTTTGCTTCTCAGTGGCTTTGAGTGCCATCACATCAGTAAGTATTCTCCGTTCTTAATAGATAATATTGTGTGGCTTTGAGTGCCACCGCATTAGTGAATATTCTCCGCCCTTGATCAAGTGTGTTGGGCTAGTTTGCTTATCTTACTGTTTTCATTGCAACTTGATAAACACTAGTTTAGGGTGACATGGCATGATAAACTATGGGTAAACAATTGCTCAATGAGGAATATTGGTCTAGATGAGATTAGCAGTGACATTTGAAGCTTTTCTGCTAGAATTGTGTATGAAGACTTTATATTCTTGCTGTCCTATTATTTACCATTTCTTATCTACTGTCCTGTTCTTGGCCATAGTACTGTTTAGTATTTGTGTGTGTGTATTGCCATTGCATTCCGGATAATTTAATTTTTGTTGAACTAGAATGTATTATTGTGGTAAGCTGAAGAGGTCATAATCTAGTAGAATTGATAAGTAATTGTCACTCTAATCATTGAATTAAATCAGACACTAATGGTGAGGAGGCCTTGTGTCAAAACAAGAGTAGCCTCGCATCTAAGAGCACAAATCTTGTTAATATACGAGTATTAAGAAGATTGTTTACTTCCTTCTCACTACCATGTATAATATAACACTACTACAGAAATAGTCATCATAGACGGTTTAAAACCGTCATCACAGACGGTTTTCGAACCGTCTGAATTTGTATGTCTATGATAACAAGTCGTTATCACAGACAATTTTCAACCGTCTGTGATAAGTTACAACACAGACGATTTTTGCAATAAAACCATCTGTGATATATCAGATATCAGAGACAGTTCTTAAATATAGCCATCTATGATATGTGAGATATCACAGACGGCTAATACTAAAAATCGTATGTGTTATTACAGCTATCATAGATGGTTCTTAAATATAATCGTATGTGATATCTCACATATCACAGACGGCTAATACTAAAAACTGTAACATCCTAATTTTCAGAGCCTTTTTGAAGCTTTTAAAATAAAATTCACCATTTGAATTTTTCAGGATTAATTAAAGCTTAAATTTAATATTTATTCATTAAAAAGTTTTAATAAGACTAAATAAAACTTTAGCATTTGCTACAAGTATTTTATTTGGATTTGTTGTGTTACAAGGAAATTTTTATGAATTTTCTAGATTTTATTCAGATTTATTTGCTATTTTCTAGAGCCCAAATGATTTTTTAAATTTATAAAAATAGAAAGCCTTTAGAAAACCCTAAAACCTTTTGGGCCGAAACCATCTCCTCTAGCCCAAATCACTACTGGCCCAACCCGCGCTCTTCCCCTACTACGCCAAGTGCCGGGCATCCGCCCGCTGCTTCGTCTGCTGGATGGCCACCATGTGTTGCGATCGAGCCGTCTGCGCCAGCCCATCCAACGGTCTCCGACCGCCTTGTCCCATAGCCGTCCGTTGCCACATGTCATGCATCCAGGGCGCCATGCACTGTGCTTCGTCTCCGATAGAGCTCGAGTCGTGTCTGAGCCGGAGATGTCTTGACGTTCATGCCGGCTCCGCTACGGACTCTTGGCCATGTCTGACCTCATCTCCTCGACGTCAGATATTATAGATGGTTTTTACTAAAAATCGTCTATGATAATCAACTTATCACAGACGGTTTATTGTTGAAACCGTCTATGATAATTTACATCATAGACGGTTTGAAAGCCGTCTGTGATGACCTCATGTTACCACTGACCCATAAACTCAGACGTCTTATGAAACTATCTGTGATGACGTTTTTGAATCGTCTGTGATAACCTTTTCTGTAATAATGCTATAAAATTTGTAATGTCATTTAGGAGTACGGTAGAAAAACAAGATCAGAGAATTAACTATCTGAGAGTAATGCACTTGGGTATCCTTATTGTACGGGCCTGTTCTTTTTGGCTACAGTTTGTGGCTTTTTGGCTGTTTGTACGAGAGATTACATAGTAATAGAAACTCATGTGCGGTTTTTGCCGATATAAATGAAGTCAGTAAAGTATGTACTATAATTAACTAGTAGACCCTATCTTGAAAAAAAATACTCCGTTTAAAAGCTAATTACTGTAGAAAAGTCGAAAAAACAGCTTTTAGAAGCTAAAAAGCACAGGGCCGTAAAATAACTCTAGTTGTTGATATTTACTAAAACGCCCCGTAAAGCAGTCTAGCACCCCTCAGCGTAAAAGAAAGCGGATGTAATTAATAAAAAGTTGCCTCCAAGATTTTCGTCGTGTTCTTGCGATTCATCTCGATTACATGTTTGTTGATCGTTTTGTCAACAACATGACATTGCTCGTTTTACAACGCTCATATGGGGTTTTTTTAGAGAACGAGAGAGCGAGCGCACTATTCCTTTTCTTAGTGAAAACTAGTAGGATGGTCCGTGTATTTGTATAGTTAGATTTGTTTTTAAGTTTGTAGTATCAAGTAATATTATTTAGATGCGTGAAAATATATTTACATATTTTATACGCTATTTAGATTTTTAAGATATCACAAACATTCGAAATGACAATAGAACCTTGAAAGAAAATAAGCAAGCTTGTGGAATGAAATTGGAGTACAAGTTTTGGTGGAAGAAAATCATTTGGTATAATAAATTATTTGGGTTCTTAGAAACATAATTACTCTACATCATGCATGGATCAGGTACCTATATGCCTATATTTTTTTTTCATTAGCTACTCTTTTCTAGATATATATATGTATATGCATATGTACCTTTATTTAATCTCAAGCAATACATTTATTACACGATGTCAATCGTGTAGACCAACCGACTTGCTTCTGTGAACGACACCTAATGCACTTTCAGGTCATCAGTAATAAACATATTGTTTGAGATTAAATACAAGTATATGTACATGCATACATACATTTTCAAAAATAGTAATTAATGGAGAAAGAATATAAGCATATAGCAACATAATTCATGCATGATATATAGTGATTATGTTTCTAAGAACCCCAACAACTTATTGTGCTCAAGCTCATACTTTAATTACGTTCTTTAAGTTATATTTTCCTTCAAACTTCCATTGTCATTTCTAATTATTATGATGTGTTAAGAATTTAAATAGCCTACAGGATGTATAAATAAATCCCTAAGTATCTAAACTATATCATTTGATACTACAAAGGGTGAAACAAATCTAGCCGCGCTAGCTGCACAAATGTGCAGGCCACCTACTATTTTTATTTAAATGTCAATATCAAATTCACCTCTAAACTTTTTATGTGTTTCCTAAAAATTCATTTTTTAACAAAATTCAAATTTGAACTCAACTGTTTCGGCATAGATTTTATGAAATTTCTGGTGACCGGTTGTCTCAACAGGGAACAAATTTTTTTAAAAAAAACCGAGATTTGAATCCCGGTTCATAATTGCTAACCACCTACTGATTACAGATAAAAGAATGTAAAATTAACATTTGGTTTATCTCAAGCTCCATCTCTCCATGTAACACAGGCCAACGGACAGTGGCGTAGTCAGGATTTGTAGTTATGGTGGTCCATTGTCTAAAATTTATTTAACCGCTATAAATTTAACATGTCGGTACACAAGTATATGAATTACGAAATGCAATTAAGGTAAAAAGGACATACGAACTTCATAAAATAGACGAATATAGCTTTCTTAACATAGAATTAAAATATTACATACCCATAGTAGTTGAAGAACAGCACGTCACTACTTCTTCTTTTTGTCAGGCCTGCGCCTTCTAATAGCCATGAAAGTGTTGATGATCTCTTCTTCACTCAATTGTAAGAAGATATCCCGCTCAATAAAAGTGACTAGACAATCATCCAGAAGGCTATCACCCATCTTATTTCTCAACTTATTCTTGATAAAGGTCATTGCAGAAAATATTCTTTCAACACTTGCGGTAGCCACCGGTAGAAGCAATACCAATTTGATAAGTAAATAGACCCAATGATAAACTTTATCCCTCTTTGTTTCAACAAGTTTTACTGAGAGGTTAACAATATTGTTTAGGCCTTTGAACATTTCATCTTTTCTCATGTCATCAATAAAGGTTTCAAGTTGCAAGTCGAGTCTTAGCAAGTCAGAGCTTGAAAAATCATTAGGGTAAAATTCAGCAAGTCTATGTACCTTGTTTGCATCAAAAGAAGCGAAGGAATCCGATGGATTCAAAGCAGCCATACAAGTAAGCAACTCCATATTTACCTCATCAAACCGACTGTCAAGCTCTTGACTAATTTTATCAATGACTCCAATATATACTTCTCTTCTGAAGTGATCATCATTTGTTTAGTTCTGAGCAAAACGTGCTGATCTTCCATACGGCACATAATTATGTTGCATTGCAGGAACTTGAATGCCATGTTTGTTGCAAAATATTGTAACCCTTTGAAGAAATGAAACCCACCCTTCAGACCTCATTTGCTGCATTTTACTCTTTGCCAAACTGACAAGTGACATTGCATTAAGAATATCTTGGTCTCTTCTTTGCAAACACTCAGACAATTCATTTGTGTGTCCAAGAATCTCACCAGGTCTAGGCAGCCCCATCTCTTGATTTAACCCACTTCCAGATTCTAGTATACCACACTCAAGTGCTTTCATGACATTGTCATATTGGTGATGTCGAAGCATGCCATGACGCTTACAAGAAACACCAACAATATTTAGCAAGAGTGATACTTGATCAAAAAATCACACACAATCATTATTTCCTTTGGCAACAGCAACAAGAATCAATTGGAGTTGATGTGCAAAACAGTGTACACAATAAGTAGAAGGTGATTCTTTCATGATCAAGGCTTTCAGCCCTTTAATCTCTCCTTTCATGTTACTAGCCCCATCGTAGCCTTGACCACGGATTTGAGTTATAGTCAAACCATGCCTAACTAGTAAAGATTGAATTGCTTCCTTAAGTGATGAAGAAGTAGTATCATCTACATGAACAATTCCAAGAAATCGCTCACATGGCCTTCTTGATTTATCAACATAATGCAAGCAAAGGGCTAGTTGTTCTTTATGAGAGACACCACTAGACTCATCAGCTAAAATTGTATAGTGATCTTCACCAATTTCCTTAATGATTTGATCTCTAGTCTCCATAGCACAACATTGAATAATTTCTTTTTGTATGTCTGGGCTAGTCAATGTGCAATTACCTGGAGCATTCTTCAAAACAAACTTGTCTACCTCTTCATTATTTGCTGCAAGCCACTTCAAAAGTTCAATGAAGTTCCCTCTGTTGCTAGACTCTTCACTTTCATCATGCCCACGGAATGCCAATCCTTGCTGCAAAAGAAACTTCAAACATCTAAGTGAATAAGTCAACCTGATCTTGTAGAGACGTCACTCCTCATTATCCACCTTCACAATTTTATCATCAATTGCTCCATGGGGAGTCATAAATAAGTTGTATCTTTCTTGAGCTGCGTTGTGAGCACTTGTTACACCACCCACATGTAAATCAAGTGCATCATTTCTATTCCAATTTCTCCAACCACCTTCAACAAATGCAGATTTCTTAGTTTTCTCCTTTGCAAACAAGTAGCACACAAAGCAAAATGCAGCTTCCTTCTTGATACTATATTCAATCCAAGGATATTTATAAAACCATATAGGATTGAATTGCCTATCCCTATTTCTGATTTTTCTACTTTCAAATTCATGTGCATAAGGTTGGAATGGGCCATTAATAATATATGATCGTCGAACTGCATCTTGATCATTGACGGGATAATTTGCAATGGATTGCCTCTCCCCTGGATCAAGTGGAAGCCGACTGATATCATAAACCGATTCTTTTTCAGCGACTGGAGGTGGACTTGGAGGCATTGGAGTTGGAGTCACATTTTCTTCAATCACTCTATCTTGATCCGATCCACCTTCTTGTTCTTCAATTTGCTCTTCTGGAACAGCTGCAGCCACGAAAGGAGATGGAGAAGAAGCCTTCTTCTTTGATGCATATTTCTGAAAAAGAGAGGCAATATCACCACTCCTCTTCATGTTTTAACAAATCTGCAAGAGAATTATATAAAGTTTCAATTTACCAAACCAATAATCTAATACTGCACAAAAACATATAATTGAGTCTTTGGCTTAGGCTTAGCAATTGAGTCTTCATCTTAGGATTTTGATACGTACAAGTCCTTTAATTCCACCTCATCTAGACTATGAAACGCTTGAATCTTCCCTTGTTTCTTCTATTCAGATTAATGTTCTTCTTGTCTAATGCCAAATAAATCAAATCCGATCACTGTGATTGAATAATCTCCAACTAAAAAATCCGATCCGAAGATTTCAAGTTTTCAACACCACGCCGTCGCCAAGCAAATTTGTTAATTTGATGTACGTACCTGCTGGCGCCTAGCTGTTGGGCTGCTGCTCGCGAGTCGCGCCGATGCTCGATGCCGATGGCCGCGCGCCTGCGCCCGCGCTCGCCGTCGCTCGGTCGCTGCGTCGCCCGCCCGGACCCCACGGCTGCACTGCACGGCCGAAGAATACGAACGGGCGTCGGGCGCAGACTGGCAGTCTGACGCGATCACGCGAATACGTACGCGGCCTACGGCCATGCGAACTCTCGATCTCACGCGAACAGGCGAACTCCAGTGCGGTGCGGACTCTAGACTCAGGACTCTGGTCTTTCATCTTTGGTTGGACCGAGCACAAGGTGGTCCGCGGCCCACAGGGACCACCCTGTAGCTCCGCCCTGCCAACGGAGGAGATCGAGGAGGATTTTTTAGAACAATCTATTTTTATTCTAAATTGCAGTATTATACATGTTTTTTTTTGCAGTTTTGGCCATCTGTCGCTCCATGATTAGATAATTTAGGCAAGTCGTCCAACTGTTGGAAGACATGTGTCCAAGTTGCCCTATCGCCAATGGTTAGGTGATAAGCCCCTAGTCACCCAACGACTAGGGGGCTATACCAGATCACATACATCTGCGCCTCTCAATCCTTGTCCGTGTCGCATGCATGTTCACCAATGATTTTTTTGTTCTTTCTATTGTAATAAGTGCGATTTTAATAAATAATCAAGATTAATTCTAGCATAATCATAAATAAAAGCATGATCACAGCAACATTTTAATGACTTAAGCAACATATACACATACAAAAACATTAAGTCATTCCACCAGAATACTAAGCTCAGCATATATACTATGTATATGACCAAAATCAGCATAAAACTGAGATTTAGCATGTTGTTTATTGCACTCAGAAGGCTAGTTGCACAAGATTTGATTTGGCCATCACAGCAATGACAAACAGGTAATCTTAATTATATATGACAGCTTATAAATTAAATCTTGTGCATAAATTAATCCTTGCTATTAAATAAAACTACATAATCATCAAATATAACTTGCTGAGCATCATTAAAGGCTCACAATAATCAATCTATCATTCAATTAATATGAACAATATTGATTATAACAATATAGCAATGTTCGAATATGCACTTCAAAGACCGAAAAGAATTCACAGAATACTGAACAGAGACAACACACTGTGCAGCAAGATCTATAATATAAACTTAATGATCAGAGTACGACTAATAGCAAGTCAGCCAACAGCTCAAGACCAATCTATACTCAATTTCATATACAATTTTAGATTTTTATGTCATATCATCATTGAGCAATTGTTCTTAGCCCACGAAATCACTTTGCAATATCTTCATAATGGTAATCTGACAAAAACAGAAACCAAGTGATAAGAATGCCGAAATACTCACAATACTGATGGCACTTAAAACCACCGAGTAGAAATCAGGGCAAGGCATGCCTCAAGGTGCTGTCCCAGAAAATCAAAAACCTCGCAATACCGTGCAAAGAGATGAGGTCGACGAAGATACAATGCCAACTTTCGAACTTTAGCACACAGAGAAGAATGAAGTTGAGGGTCGGGGAGGATGCTGCACAAGACCAATCAAGCACAACAACCGAGTGTACTTAAGAACACAAACCAACAAGCATCAATTTCTTCTTACCTCACCTCAGTGGAGAACCAACACGATTTAATCATCTCGGGCAAAAAATCCCCAAATACCTCGATGCCAAGTCTCAAAGAGATATGGCTCAAGGATCTACACAGGGAACACCAAAGAAGACAAATCTAGACTGTACTGTAGTCAGCTCCGATGAGAAACACAACGGGATAACAGATCCAAAGCCCAACAGAGACACAACCGAGAGAAGAAAGAGATAGAGGAAGAGGAGAGCTCACTGATTTCTTCAGACATTAAAGGGGGAGAAGTAGGCCACCTTTTATAGTTGAGCGAGGAGGTGGCTGGCGGGCTGCTGCCAACGGTTGATGCCGAAGTGCACAGGCCGGTGGCATCTCTATCACTGCTGCCATCGTCGCACGACCCAGCTGCCACGCGAATAGGTCAAGCTGAGCTCCTCCAGTGCACACGAGTGAGAAGGCCGACGACTTATCCCCTCTTATGTCCCACCGATAGGTGGGACCATCCCTTTTATTTTTTTTCTTTTCCCAAATTGGGAAATTACCCAAATACCCTCAGAAATCCAACACTTTCTTGAAAAGCGTTGCTTAATTCTAAGATGTGATGCAACCTTTCCCTCAAGAAAAATCGAGCTAGCTAGCTAGGTACTGATGCATGCATGATTAAGGAATTTTAAGTCCTACTGCTTACTTAATTTTAGGGTAATCATGCTTTTTAGCTTTTTTATAGTAATTAGCTCTCAAACGGAGTGTATTTTTAAAGTGGAATTTACAAGTTTATTGTAGTACACACTATAGCAACTTCATTTATATCGACTAAACCGCACGCGAGTTTCTGTTACGCCATAATTTCTCTCACAAACAAGCCAAAAGCCATAAGTTGCAGCCAAAAGTTATAAACTAAAGCCAACAAGAGCAGACACATACTCATGTCGCATGATCTCAGATTTCCGCTACTTCCCTACTTCTTTTGTTTTTTTATTTGAGAAAGTTAATTTGACCTAGCCTAGATCTCTTTAACACAAGCTTCTAGTTTTTACCCCGAATCGAACTATGTGAGATCTCAACGTAATTATCAAATGCTGCCTAGCTGAGCCATCTCTAATCATGCACGCTCGGTTGACGGTCGTATGCAGACGTACGTACGTACGTGAGGACCAATGAAACAAGTGGGGGTATAGCCCCTAGTCGCCCAATGGGTTGTCGCTCATCCGTTGAATGATAGGGACTAGTCGTCTAATGGTTGACGACCTGGTCAAGTGTGGCATAACAGTTTGGCGACTAGCTCTAGTTGTTCAAGCGTGGATCGACAAACTGCAAAAAGAAAACATAGATATAATACTGTAATTCGAAATAAAAAATTGATTATTTTTTAAAAAATTGATCGAGGACTGTATCCTTCTCTCTGTCCGTCCAGAAGTTGATTTGTGTCGCTATATGTATGCTATAATGTGTTCTACATGATATGTGCAGTATAGAACGAAGTTCCCGATGAAAAAGTACAGAAAATCAGTTCATATACGCACAAACATTATTCCATACCGATCCGTGGAATAACTACTCTGAGCCTGATGCATAATAATGTTGTCACTCTCTCTTACACAGCAGATTTCTGAGGATATGCTAATTTGGAAGAGAGCTCTGCCTTAGTCAGAACTCAAAACCTTGGACTGCAAAGGATATAGAGGATAGGATCTTCCAAAGTATAAAGTCCAAACCAAGTATTATCGGACTGAAAAGGAGTTCTTGTTAGTCTGATTTGTCCCATATCTAACTGTGGATCCTATCCTGCATGAACTGAACTGGGCAATGTTTTAAAATTATCTGCATATTAAAAACTTTGATTAATTGCTCAATTAACAGCCATAAGCCATGCATATTCTTGTGGCAGCTAGTTAGGACAAGTTGGATGCTGTTGCGAGTAATGCACAGAAAAATAGAGATAAGAGACATAATTTTTTACCTGAAAAACCCTTGCGGGAAAAAACCACGGGCGCTCGAAGACAAATCACTATAATGAGGAGAATTTATAATGGAGCGCTTGCTCTTGAGCACGTCTCTTCCTATGAACTACTGAGGTACATATATAGTGCGAGAGAAAAGAGTCCCATACAGAGAGGAAACCGAATCAAAGCCGGTTGTTACAGATTGACACTACATCTGATACAACCTGCGCATGCACCTGCCAAGTCACATCTGGCATGAGGCGATGAAGTGTCCTACACGGACACGATACGAATTCAGATCAACTTTAACAATCTCCACCATGAGCCGAATTCCCTCCAGTAGTCGAAGAATGTGATAAACTTCTCCAATTAAAATTAGCATGAACACCTTGTGCACCGAAAGTCCATCGGACTAATCTTCAAGTAGAAAGACTGGAACAGTCTTATCGAAACACTTCTTGCAAAGCAAAATTGAGCAAACCAACAGCAGATCTGAATACACAACTATTAACAAAGCAGACGAATAAATCTGGGTCTTCAACAATTCATAACCCCAGCAAAGTCTGAGTCTGTGCAACTGATCTACTGAAACAAATGCTCAATCATCAAATGGCATAAGCCAAAACATCACCTGTGGTGCTGGATAGATAGTGAAGAACTCATATCATGGAATCTGATAGCTCCACCTGGAACACAAAACTCAGTAGGCAACACTCATTGTAAGATCAACTCTTCAATAAGAAAGACTGAAAGTGTCTTATTGCACGTGTAGCCATCACGTACATCAAACTGCCGACTTTAAAAGTAATTGAATTTCATGACATGGTTGAAATTGCTTCTGTAAAACTATTTAGATGAAAGGGACTCTTGTGCCATCAATGGAGAATAAACTGCAGTAGACTCCTCATATCGAGATGCGGCAACTGGAAGACATTGTAGTATCCACGTAAAAATAAAACTCCTTCTTGCACTTAAATCTTTCATCTCAAACTGAAATTGGCGCAAAACCTTCACTTTCAAATAGCAAAACTCCATAGGGCATTATGCTAGCTGCCATCAGGGTGTTATCAAACGGTGAATAAAACACCAAATTCAGTTGTTTCCACAACTGATATGGTTTTTTTATTCTCATCCGTCAAGTGTAGCCCAAATTAACTCATTGTGTTGAAAATCCACAACTCCACCTTAGACTCTTTATCTGCGGATCTTGCCGCAGTAACCCTTAGAAGACGATGGATCGTCGATAAATCACCAATGATTGATCCCATATGAATGCCGCAAATAATAGGCACAAAGGTCTGAGTTGCAATGAACTCCACCTAACGCTGATAGAGATGCTGAAATCTTCTGGCATGCTTGTTGTGCGCACCTTGCAAATTCGCCCAAAAAATACACCAAACTGTACAGATTGACTTGACTTCACCTTTTCCTCTGTCTCAAGTTGCGTGCGCCTTAATCTCTACTGTGCTTTTTCCTGGTTTTGTACCTGATAGCTTTCTTGTCTTTGCTTTCTATCGCTTCAAGTGTTGCACATCACGCGTGGAGGGAAAAACAAGCGCTTGCTGCTGCCTGTCTCCTCTACCGACACTTGGACCGATGACCGATGCGGCTCCTTGGTTTCTTGTGCTGTCGCTCACTTGCTTTGTTGCACTCGGATTGAGCGAGGTGACCAAGGCTGCATCTCCTCCATGAGAAACCAAGGCAAGCACATGGCTTTTATGCGCAGCTGAACCCTGGCTTAGAAACCAAGTCGATGCCGACTCAAGAGATTGATGCGCTTCGGATTCATGTGAAGCTCAAGGAGGCGGACCAGCATAATCTAGCGGCGGTGGCGGTGCAGCCCAAAGAGGTTGCCACCTTTACACCGTGCAGGTGCCGCCCCCAGGAGTCGTCTCCTCCCGGGGGCAGCGGGTAGGATCTTGAACCTTGCTTTGATACCACTTGTTGCAAATAATGCACAGAAAAATAGAGATAAGAGACACAAATTTTTACGTAGAAAACCCTTACAGGAAAAAAACCATGGGCACTCGAAGGCAAATCACTATAATGAGGAGAGTTTACAATAGAGCGCTTGCTCTTGAGCATGTCTCTTTCTATGAACTACTGGGGTATATATATAGTGCGAGGGAAAAGAGTCTCATACAAAGAGAAAACCGAATCAGAGTCGGTTGCTACAGATTGACACAACGTCTAATACAATCTGTGTATGTACCTGCCATGCCATGTCTGATATGAGACGATGAAGTGTCCTACACGAATATGATATAAATTCAGATCAACTTTAACAGACGTCACTGCTTAATCTAGAAAAGGAACGCCCATTTGACCACTTATGGGAGAACAAGCGAGACAAAAATCTTTAGTTCCTCACGAGAAAACGATCCATCTCTTCTTGTTCTGCAATTCCTCCAAACATCACGTGGCCGTCCCATCTCTGAATCCAGACGAAAACCTTGCGTTTGTTTGCGGCGAAAGCGAAGCCCGGCCGAGATATTCAGAATCTTTGTTGAGTTCTTAGTTACCCTCTTCTGTCGTTGCGTCCAAACTGCATATCAGTCGGCTTCATGGTAACTATACCCAGGAACATTTCAGAATTTCACTGATGTGAGCGAGTGAAAGGGTTGTTGGCCTGAAAGCTGGAAACTTTTGGATTGCATGGAAGTAGGCAAGTTAGTGGCTATGTTTAGCAAGCTAGAGTGGGCAAGGTTGCTGTTGTCTGAATGCAAAGGCAGGAAGTTCTGAACAATTCCAGGGGTGAGTGAAGGGTCCATGCAACGCAAGAAAGCAGCTGATGCAGGAGTGTGTGAGTGAGTGAGTAATTGCAAGGGGGAGGGATAGGTAGGCAGAGGCAGGCAGGCAGGCAGGATGCATACATGCATGGTCCACATCCAATGCTCAAAAGTCTCCAATCTGTCCATACATGACAACCATGCCATGCCTCGCACAAGCTTTGCAGCATACCCAATCATGGCTACTTCCTACAAAGCTCTACATTTACGCAGTTATGCTACCACCAGCAGCGTTTTCTAACGGCTTACAATAAATGTCTCGAGCTCAAGTGCATGGTTCAATAATTGATGCACAGTACAATTGACACACTATATATATATAAACTTACTGAATCCTGATACTACCCGTTAGTGTAACCGTTTTCATAAACAACCATGTCAAACAAGCAAACAAACTCAGGAGTCATTATGTGTATACATGTGTATATATGGAGCAGTACTAATACCACTACTGATCTGTTTCTTTTGGTGTCATGTGAAAGAGACTGCAACATTGCTATGCTCCAAGAAAAGCAAGAGAAAAAAAGAGGAAAGCTGTAGAGAAAAGAAGGGTGTGTTTGGTTGAGCTGTGGCTTTTGAAAAAGCTGCTGTGAGCTGTGGGCTGTGGAAAAGCTGCTGTAGGTTGTGGGCTGTGGAAAAGCTGTAAGCTGTTTGGTTCAAACAAGTATAAAACTTACCTGCTATCTCTATTTTCCTTGAAACAACTGTGAAACAGCTCTCTATTTTCACCATTTCAAAAAGCAGAAAGCCAAAAGCCAAAAGCAGGGTCTAAGGTGCTTTCAAAAATGTACTACCCAAAAGTAGCTGCTTCTGAAAAAGCAGCTTCTGGTTTCTACCCCTTTGGTTGGCTTTTGGCTTTTTGGAAGCAAAAACAGCTCCCAAAAGCTCAACCAAAGGCACCCGAAGTGTTATGGGCCGTTTAGAACACTGGAAATTTTTTCCAATTCATATAGGAAATGAACTATCCTTCATCTTCAGTCACTTTTTTATACTGCAAGTTTAGATAACTGAGAGTGCAACTTCAGGAGAAAGGAATTAGTACACTGCAACTTTAGATGATTAAGCGTACAACTTCAGATAACTGAGAGATAAAAAAATTTCGGTTAACTGTGCAATAGCAAAACCATTTCTCTTTTGAAATTCCTGCGTTGTGTTCCAAACAGATTTAGTTGAGAGGGAGAAACAACAATGGTTCCAATTCCGATGGAGATGAAGTCAGGATTTCGGCCTAAATACAAGTGAAATTTGTCTCTGCTATCTGCATTGACATTTCTGGATCTGAGCACCAAATGCATGCATAGCCACAATGCCTTTTGCTGCTTTAAATCTGTTACCTAACACTAGCCCTCCACCAATGCATGTTACATATGCAGTTCAAAATCAATAGTATTATAGCCAATTAAGAGAGGAGATCGATCAGGAGAGCATGCACAGGCAGTTTACATCTTATCTGCATCTGTTCCTGCATGCTTCGTAGTTCGTACTACTAATGTAGCTAGAGCACCAGTTCCATGAACTTTCTCGCATAGTCGATCTACTAGTAGCTACAGTAATCAGAAGCAGCAGAGCGGCACAAACAGATCGATTACACTGTGCAGTACAACGCATAAGCTCATGCCCATTCTAACTACTACTAGTAGTAGTAGTAGGACGCAATCATGCATATGGGGATTGGGGACAGAGAGCTTGTTCCAGCACTGTCTGTCACTGAGCAGCACGCATGCATGCATCCCCTGCTGCTGCTGCCGCCTCTTCTGTCTGGGCAGCGTGCAGATTATACGCCTCGATCCGCAGAGATCCTTGTTAAAACCTAGCTAGCTGTGGACAAGCAACTGATCAGTAGCTGGACACATAGGATGTTGGACGTCTTACATTGATTGTGACCTCGAGGTATACGCATGCTTCCGCATGTCTTCTTGAAAAGAAAATTGTATAGATTCTGAAGCAACTGTCGTTACTAACCCGTCGCCGCAGATCGAAGCGAATTACCATCAGCTTTAGCTGCATTTAATCAGTAATTTGTGCTGTCTTTTACTGGAGTACAGAAGCAGCTGGTGCTTGAACTCTGAAATTTGCAAAGAGCTGCTGCTGCTGCTGCACTTCGCTCTCGAGCAGACAGAATTCTTCTCCCCATTCACGGTCAGAGCGCGAATTGAAGAAGTAGCAGTCAAACTCTATAAATGAGGATTAAGATCTGAAACCTAAACCCACGCACGCCTGCAGCACGCATGCATGCGTGTCGAGGCAGAGGCAGAGAGCTGCCATTCCTGCACCCGCAAATTAATCCGCGGGGTCTCGCGCACGTCATACAAACAGGCAGCATATACTCGGCGAAACTTTCTCCCATGCATGTAGCTAGGCCGGCCTGCCGGCCGGCGCAGTGAATCCATCCCGTCGATCTCTGCAGGGATTGATCGATCAAGCAAGCAAGACAAGGGTAGGCTACGATCCAGGAACGGCACACATGTACATACCACTTACATTCACTTGAATGCCCGCAACAACCACTCCACGATCTTCGCGATGGTGATCGAGATCGACATATCGATCGACGCATCATTCAAGATAAAAGTCTCCGTGGCCCATGCATGAAAGCGTATACATGTACTGCCTTGGTACGTAGCAATGCATATATCATCATGCATGTGGATACATACATAGAGTTCTCAATTCTAGGCAGGACGATCGAGAGCCATTGGCGTGATTGATTGGTGTACATATCTGTTGAATCTAAGGGTGTTCTTATCTCAAAAGCTACTCAATGAGTTTTCTCACCTTAAAAACTAGTCAATAAAGTGAAAGACTCTCCTACTTTTAAGTTAAGTCTCTTACCGTTTCATAATAAACATGGAACTATTTAAATAACAGTTTTGCTATTGCACATGCGACTGAAATTTTTTTATGTTTCAGTCACCTGAAATCGCACTCTCAATAAACTAAAATTGCAGCCCTCTCCAAAAAAACAGCTGCAACTTTAGGAGAGGAATTGCACTCTCAATGAACTAAAATTGCAGCCCCCCTCCAAAAAAAAGCATGTGCAACTTTAGGTGACTGAAAGATAAAAAAATTCCAGTCGCCTGTGCAATAGTCTATCCCTTTAAATAATCTCGCCCTTCATACATTAGTGTCCATCAGCCTTTCACCATACACCAACGGTCCCTTAGGGTCCCTTCATCGTACACAGACGGTCCCTCAGAGTCACAATCCATCCGACGTTCACACACTAGTGCCTATTGAACTAGAGATGTTAGAACTGAGCTCTGATACCATTTGTTGGATCATAAAAGTTTTTCTATTCTAAAAACTAGTCAATGAGATAAGAAACTTCTCTACTTTTAGGTTAGATCGTTTATTTTACTATAATTAATATAGAATTATTCTAACAGTATCTCTATTGGGTACATAGGCTGGTCCTACGTGCATCAGCCTGCATGTAAGTCGTTCACTTAACTTTTTGGTGTACGTATGTCTATACGACGGCACACGTATGCCCGACATATAGGGATCTCCACATATAGGCAGCAGTATAGCATGTGGGCTATATGTATGGAGAGTTCAAGAATTGAAACAGGACGACGTACGGCGGTAAAATGGCATGATTGGCACGATCGATGTAGCTTAATGAGAGTCGGTCCTCCGAGGGCATGTTTCACGCCAATGCAACCAGCGGCCGTTGTTTTGGTACCTTTGATATATGTTTACGAGGGATCAATATAAAAAGCGACTACTATAAAACAAGTTATACATAACATTTATTATAGACAATTTATTTGAAGCCGTCTGTGTTTTGATTATTACAAACGATTTATGGCTAAAATCGTCTCTGAAACTATCACAGACGGTTATGATTAAAAGCCATCTGTAATATATACATTATCACAGGCGATTTTTAATTAGAATCATCTATGAAACTATCATAGACGGTTCGTATAACAAACCGTCTCTGATAATGATACATACTGATTCGTGGCGTATCCCCCAGCATTTCGATCTCACCCGTCCATTCTCTCCACATCAGATGGCAGGCACCAGTTTCTCCCACCGCTCGGCTCTTATTAATTACTCTCTATCTACCTTTCCACCGGCAGTCACGGGTGAGTTCATCCACTATATAGCTTCTTGCATCCCCCCTCAACGACACCGACTACCACCGTGAACTAGCGCCTCCGTTGTGACACCACGATCGACTGCATAACACACTCTTGTCGTAAGTGTCGTAAGAATGTCTTATGTAGTTTCACCGTCGTGCCACAAAGGTGGCGCTACCGCTGCCTCTCCATTGCCAGTAATATCCGGCCGCCATCCGATGCATTCAATTTGTTCCTCGATGACGCCGACTACCGCTATGAGCTAGCACTTCCGTTGTGACACTACGGTCGACTACACAACATACTCTTGTCGTAAGTGTCGTAAAAGTGTCTTCTGTAGTCTCACTGTCATGTCACAAAGGTGGCGCTACTGTCGCCTCTCCATTGCCAGTGATATCCGGTCGCCACCCGATGCATCCAGATTGTTCCTCGATGACACCGACTATCGCTGTGAGCTAACGTCTCCGTTGTGACACCACGGTCGACTGCACAATACACTCTTGTCGTAAGTGTCATAAGAGTGTCTTGTGTAGTCTCACCGTCGTGTCACAAAGGTGGCGCTACCATCGCCTCTCCATTGTCGGTGATATCTGGCCGCCATCCGATGCATCCAGCTTCTATTATCTGCTAGGATCTCTACTTCTTATATATTCTTGCCGTGTTAAAGAGTTGGGTTCATTATCTTGTTATGTTGTAATGGTGGATTCTAATCTTAATGGAAATAAAATATGATGTTGTGTTTGCCACTATATTTGCTTGTTTTCAAAGGGCATATATGTAGAATGAACTATCACAGACGGTTTGTGCTATAAACTATCTATGAAGGACTATCACAGACAGTTCTATATACCAATCGTCTGTGATACTCGCCACTCACAGACAGTTGGTAACTAGAACTGTCTGTGATGTGTGAGTATCACAGACGGTTTTGGTTCGAGCCATCTGTAATAGTTTTCTTCACAGATGGTTCTAGTTACAAACTGTCTATGTTTTCTTTATTACAGACGGGTCACAAACCGTCTGTGATAACCTTCAATTATCAATGACACATAAATATATGCAGTTCAGAAAACCATCTGTGATGACAGTTCTGAACCGTCTATGATGACCCTTTTTGTACTAGTGAAGGTTCAGGAATAATTGTGATAAATAATTGTTAATATATGTTGAGTTGAAATTTAAATTTATGAAAGATTTAGATTTGCAATCTGTTGGTTTTTTCCTAGCGGTCAACTGGTCATGTTGAGCAGTCAGACCAGCCCTGCGTAGCGGTTAGATCGACTAGTCTGAATTTTATCTGAGAGTTCTGAATTTAGTGAATTTGATCATGGATTGAATTGAATTGCACTAGGTCAGTATTCATGTTGCATGAAGCGTTTTCAAGCTAACGTGTGTCAAGTTATGAACAACTTATGTCAGAAACGATTTCTTCGTCTTTGGATGTGTAGGAAAACTTAAAGTCAACTATAGTTAACAGTGAGGATTGGAACTATGCTCATGGAGGAGCTGAGGTCTAGAACAGTTAAGAATACTATATGAGATGGTTGAACTCAACCATGGCACAAGGAAGACAAGAAGACCGGGTCAATGCAAGGATATTTTATTAGTTGGCCAAATACTGAAAAGTTCATTGTATCAAAACCACGGTGTTTGAGTGGCGCTTGGAAAAGCGGTTTAGGTCAAGAAGATACTAAGAAGATCAAGTGGATCAAAGACTAATGACTTAGCAGGTTGGGCTCATATGCTTTGAAAACCGTGCATGAGTTAAGTGTGAGTGTAAAACCCGTGTTGTGAAGGTTTTCCCTATTATGCAAGTGGATAGTATCTATTAGGGTTAGATGTGGATAGGTTGTTCTATCTATTTAATGGGTTAGGGATGAAAGCTCGCAAGTCAACCATTCCAACCATTTTCATTGTTGAGTTATAGGGTTAGGGTTTGAAAGAGAAGAGTAAGTATTGTGGTGTGCTCTCTTGTCCTCCTTATAGAGTGGCTATAAAATCTTTATCCTTAAGTAATAATATAATCAATTTTATTCATCTCTTCTGGAGTGTTCTTTTCTTTGTTGATTTGCTCTTATTCTTGTTAGTTCTTTGCCTCTTCCCTGTCTTCTTAATCTTACTATGTGTCAAGGATGTGTGAGAGATAGAGGTGACTCATGTAGGTGAAATTTCATCTATCTAGCCACTATAGTTTGCAAGATTTCAAAGTTGTCCGGCTCTTGTTTGATTGGAATTTTTGTTGAGAAATCTTGATTTGAGAGTTTTTGTTGTAATTCTTTACGTGGTCTTGCTTGATGTGACATATGAGAACTAATCTAGAGTCATCTTTGTTGTTCTTAACCCATGAATAGTTGGTTCTCAAGTTTTTGATATTTGCCAGATTTCAATGCAACCTTACATGTTTTGAGGAAAACTAGAATTTTGGCCAAGATACATATGATCTTTAGATGGAATAGGGTCTTGAGACACTTAGCATAGTGTGTGTAAAGTTTCACATCATTCGAACATAGATTTTAAAGTTTGCACCAAATTTGGTTTTGGCTCTAGCTAATTTTCTATTCTAGGAACAGAGGAGTAATTAGACCGCTCCTAGGCCTGGTTAGACTGGCGGTTTCATCGGTTAGACTGCCCACTGGTTAGACCACACCTCCAGTGGTAGTCAAACTAGTTAGGTGCTGAAATTGTGAGTCCTTGATGTTTTGGGTTGTTGTTTGGAGCTAGGTTATCAAATCTGATCTTCGTAGCTCTTTAATTATTGAAGTGAGATTTTTTGGATGCTTGAGGGAAGATTTTGAGAAGACATTATTCACCCCCCCCCTCTGTTGCCATTGCTAGTCCTACAATTTATTATGCATTCATAGGGCGTTGCTAATCTGCACATGCATGCTCGAGAGTAAGGTCGTTCATAGTCTCTGTCTTTTGTTGTCAGGACGACGAACACAATGCTCCCATCCCTTTCAATCAATTTCAACGTTTGCCCTGTGCTTTTTGAAAACTTTCCACTTGAAATCATAAACTTGTAGTTTCTAAAACTTTCCAAATTAATCTGGAACCTTTCAAGTTAAATCCAGAACTTTCAACTAATGTGTCGAGCTTCCAACTAGATTAAAAAAAGATTTTCAATTGTAGGCCTTTCAAATGATTAAATCCAAAACATTCAACTGAGGTTTGGGGCTTTCAAACTAGATTAAAATACATTCAATTATAGGCCTTTCAATTGATTAAATCTAAAAATTTCAAATTAAAATATAAAACTTTCAACTAAGGGGAAGGCCTTCGACTAAAAATTCAAAAAATACAAATTGGGGCTCAAAATTCAAAAAACTGTAAAACTAAACAAAAACTTGCAATTCCAATATTTACACCACATTTTGAGTGGTAGCTTCCATCTTGGATCTGCTCAAATTCCCACCACGCCCTTGTCCAGCTCGGTTGTTGTCTTGTTGACAAAGGCCATGACGGTAGTGACTGTGAGCAATGTTGGTGCTAGATCTAGGGTTTCCCTTGTTCCCTCATGCTCAAAAGCTCCCCCATTCTCAGTGGTGCATGGTGGCAGAGGTGGTGTATCCCTTGTTGAAAACTAAGGTTTGCCACCCAGGGAGTGGCAATGCAATACTTGGACTATTCCTATTGGCGGTGTCAAGCTGGAGCTTCTACTAATGGTGGCAAAGTCGAATGCCCGACGAGGAAAGGAGTTGAAATGACCCCAAAAATTTCAAAATTCTGAAGTTTTCTTGAATTTTGCTTGAATTCAAAAAATTACCAAATTGGAAAACTTTTCTTGGTGTCACTTTGCTTGGCGCCATCTCCCTATTTGCCTTTGCCACCCGGCCACTCGCCATTCATGCGCTGCTCACCAGCTTGCCCCACTGCTCCATGCTGCCACTCCTTCAAACCTAGTACAACACTATGCCATCTTGCCAACCGAGTAATCAATGGTCATCACACCACTTCTCAGCATGCGCCAACTCCCCGCCGTTGCCACCTCAATCGCCAGTCGCTCGACACTGCTTGGCACCTTAACTCGCTCTGCTAGCATACGAGCATGAGCTAGAGAGATGTTGCACGCCTCACGGTGCCACCGTAACTGCTAGTATCACCGCTACTTTACCAAAGTCCCTCGGCGACCTACGCCGTCTTCCACGCACTGGCCACGGCATGGCCACACCATTGTCGCCACCGCCACCAATGGACTTTAAAGCCACTCCTTAGCCCCCATTCGCACCAAATTGCAACCCCACACCCTTTCCCTCCCACCTCTGGCCAAGAACCATCACCATCGCCGAGGCCACGTCGGTGAACTCCAAAATGTGATTCTTCCTATACCCTTGGTTTCAATCCAATTCCTCATGATCATAGCACTCCTAAACACCAAAAAGCCATCCCCAACCTCACCAACCCCTCTTACGCCCCTAGCCTGTTGATGTCATGCACCACTATTGGCCATGCTCGACCACCGTGGACAGCCACACACAAGCCAAACTAACCTAAACCATTGGAAGGACCATGTGAGAAGGTCCAAATTTTTGTTGTGATGAACCATTGCTATTTTAGAGGAGTAAAAATTTGGATTTTGTAAATTTACGATTTTTAGTGCAGTTGTCAGACTTACCGGTCTGACCGGCTAGAGGTGGTGGTCATACCGGCTACCGGTTAGACCGGCCAACCCTGATAGTTTGACCGGCCACCACCAGCAGTCAGATTGGATGGGATAGGCGAACTGACTGGCTGTGCTGTGATGCTTCAGCCAATTTAGGTTTTTTTGTGAAATTGAGTCATGGTGTGATTTGGTTTGACATAGGACAGTGCATATGTATTGCATAATGCATGCTTTTGCTAACATAGGTCATGTTGTGAAGAACTTATGACCAAAAAAGATTTCTTGTTTTTTTGAATGTGTAGGGTTGTTTGGAGTCAACATGGTTAATGGCGAGGATCGGGGCTATGCTCATGGAGGAGTTGAGGCCCAGAATGATCAAAGATGCTAAATGAGATAGATCAGAAAGGCAACAAATATTTAAGGGAAGTTCGAACGACGGGTTGCATCATGTGGCTTGGTTGGTCCAAGTGAGGTGTGGTCTGATGGAACTAGAATGGGAGAGACTTACCAACGCATGAAAAGCCAGTGGTGCATCTACATATGGCAAACATGACGATTGCTTGCAAGGAAAGATAAACACTGGGTCAAGAAAATATATTTTGGTAAGTTGACAAAAATACTAAAAACTACCTTGAATCAAAGCCGTGGTGTTTGAGCGACGCTTAGGAAAATGGTTTAGGTCAAGGAGAAACTGAGATGATCAAGTTGGATCAAAGATAAGGACTTATTGGATTCAGGTTTTTGTGCTTTGAAAAACGTGCATAAGTGTAGCATGTGAGTAAAACCCATGTTGCGTGTGGTTAATGGGTTTCTGTTATATCCCAAAATTTGGTTTTCTTTTAAAAAAATTAGTTTCAAATTAATTATTTTAAATATTTATATTTTATTTGGATTTTAGTGTCTAATCCTGGAAATTAATCTCCATTCCTATTCCAATCTGAAATGCAAATTCCAAGTTCAATTTAACTTCCAATTCAAAATCTGGGTCCACAAAGCTAAAACTAATTTATTCCTTAAGCCAAACTCATTTTCTTTTTCCTTGTACTTAGCTCAAATTTCTTCTAGCCTAGGCCCATTCTTTTCTTTTTCACTTTTTTCCTTCCTTTTTCTCTCTCATGGTTTCTATCCTTCCTAACCCCTGTTTCTCCTCCTCTGTTCGGCTGAACTGAACAACCATGACAAGAGGGGCACCTCTAGCCAAGTCAAGGCAGATCGCCCTATCTTCTCCTTCCATTACCTGCATGGAAATCATCTTTGTCGCGCAAGAAATCAATCCCATCTGGTTTCTTTGCAATTGAATCTTCTGTTTATCTCTTTAGTTTCCAAAGCAAATCCAAAACTAACACCAATGAATTTGCCTTCATTTCCATCTTCTTTGAGCCCTTAAATATGAATCTTGTGACCTCTCTCAACCCTTTAAACCCTCCCTAACTCCCGCAAACTCCTAGACACTGGTGTTAACAATGAGCCATCATTTCTAAAACCATTTGTCGCCCCAATTTGCGTTCCAACCACTCTGGTGAAGTTTTTCAAAATTCTTGCATGTCATGTCATGTTTTCAAGTATCTTACACCCTCATGTGATGTTAATTTTACTTTCGTGCAGCCATTTGATGGGAATCGAATTTTTCCCGAAACCGGCCGAAATCATGTCTCGCATCAATTAATCATCTTCGGTGAGCCAAAATCCAATTTCTTGCGGCTGCACCATCATGATCACCTCCTCTACATGTTACATACCTCAATTTGTCCAATCCCTTGCCAAGGTGCACCGCCACCATGTGCCATGCCCGGCTGGTCGCCCCACACCATTGCTGGCCTCCCTCGGCTGTTCCCCGACCCCACTACCACCTTAGCACACATCCAACCATCCACGTTGTGCTCATACTTGCACCACTTCTCGAGGAACATCGTTGGAATGCCATCGTCACCACATAGCCACACTGCGTGCTGATTTTGCCCATCACTCAATTGCCACGGAGCACCGCTGCCCATGCTGTTGTCTCCTATTCCTTACCATGGCAAGGGAAACCCATTTTGGCCCTTGGCTGACCTCCCCTAGTCAGTCCGTATTGGTGTCAGCTGCCGCCATGACTGCCCATGCGTGCTCTATTTCCAGCAAATAGCCTCCCCTGTTATCTCTTCATTAGTTCTTCATTAAGCCAATGATAGTTGATCCCCATATGTCATGCACTATCTAATTCCAAAAACCATCCAAAAAGAAGATGCCAAGAAATACTATCTCGTTTGAGAATTTTCAGCATTTTTTATTCTGTTCAATCTTCAGATGGCCTATTCTCTGTCATTTGAACTACGAATCGAATGATCCAAGTTCCTAAATTCATCTAAAATTCTAATATAACTTCTAGTACATATTTTATATTTATATTATATTATATTATTTTAGTGTTTATTTATTGCTTTCTCCTTTCGCGTGTAAAATCCGATGCAGCTGAAGAAATTCCCAACTAGTATGAAGGAACCCCAACCACCGTTAACAAAGGCAAGTCTTCCTTTATTATGTTATACCCATGTTTATCAAAACTATTTACTATTTTAAAATTTAAATGTATTGCTATGTTATATAAAATGATAACTTCTGTCTTAAGGTTGTTAGTTAATCCGAGATTATTATACCCTCATTTTGATGTTGATATCCATCTACCATTGTCGCCTTAGGTTACTATTGTCTTTGTGTTGAGATTATATTACTATTTGATTAATTGTAGAATGGTAGAACTGCTTAGACAAGCTAGTCAGTCATTATAACCCTAGGGTGAAAAAATGATATTATACGCTTAATCATTTATTTTGAGAACTTTGTGGTAATAGGTATTACTGATAGTTTAGAAAATAAAGTGTTAAAAACTGCTTTAGATTTGGGAGGATAGTTATATTGGATTGGTGTAGTTTGAGCACGAGATCTTGTTTTGTGAAGGTACAGCCCTAGCCAATTAAGGATCAATGCATGTGATTGTCCTAGTTGTGCACTACTATACAATCACAAGTTTAAATGGGCACGACATGGCTAATCAATTTGTGGTAGCCTTGCTTAGATTCTGCCAAAGGGCTGATTGTGGGTGTTATATAGCGATATTGCCACACGGTGCAAGAGGAGACTTCTTACTGGGCACATAGAACCCTTCAGCGGTGAATCCTTAGCGGACAGAGTCAAGTTGGGTTGGGGCATTGTAAAGAACTTGTGATAATCACTTAGTCGCACGCCTAATGAAGCGTGTATTGGCCAATAACATAAGTTGATTATCTCTTATGGGTAAAGCTGTACAACCTCTGTACAGTGTAAAACTATTCGAATAGCCATGCTCACAGTCAAGGGCGGACAAGATGTGCTGTCACATGGTAGATTTATGATTTTATTTTTAAATAAGCTTTTGGGAATCTAGGAGTGGTTAGAGCTCGCAGGTGTTCATTCTGGTAAATAAGTTTAGCTTGTATGAATAAAACTTGAATAGGTTTGATACACACTCAATTACAAGTACTCCACAGCTAAATATTCTGAATAGTTACAAAAAAATCTAACGGCTCAGAAATAGAATCGTTACAGGAATGAAGGAGGGCGAGTAGAGGAAGGAAGAATACCGGGCGGCTGGGATGCAAGAAACGCGAGCGCAGAGGCGGAGAGTGAGGATTGGTATTTCCGTATTTGGTCCTGTATCTCTTCCCGACCATGAGAAAAAGACAAAAAAAAGTTCTCATGTCGTGTCCCGACCACGAGAACGTGCGGTTGTGCGTTGCAACGCGCGTTCGTAGAGCAGCGTTTCCGATAGGTTATATATACCTAGTACACACAAGAGCGACATACACCTAGCTGCTAGCTACCACTGTACGTGCATGCGTGGAAGAAGCACATGGGTAAGTACGTACTCCGATCCAAGGATTCAATGCGTAGGGGGGCATGTAGGGATTAGGATCGATGCAACCATGTTCTGCAGTACTACGACTAAACATATATGCATGCTACGTATATGGCTTCTAATCATGATAGCTATATGTATATTTGTTCGGGTAGTGGTTGAGCATTACTTCCTGAGCACTGAGCTGCAGAAACACAAAACTCCAATCGCGCGCAGAACTGAAGACGTAACCGTTAAACATACCGGCGACGGGAACCATGCACGCACGTACTGCACGTAGGTCGCGACATCGCGTAGATCAAGCGAGCACGTACGTCCGTCCGTCCGTCTCGCGCGCCGTGCGTACGTGCGTATCCGCTATAGCCTGGCGATCTACTGCAAGATCTAGCACGTACGTACGCAGGGCGATCGCTTAGCATGCAGGCACGCACACGCACTCGGCGTAACTTTCTCCCAGGCGCGTTAAAGCCACGGCCGCTTCACACAACTCACAAGACAAGAGAGGCATGCAGATGCAGATCTTGGCATATAGAGGGAGGGAGAAAGAAGAAGCTGGTCATGTGCATGCCGCTATACTCCAAGAAAGAGCTAGCCAGCGATCGACAAGGACGCGTGCTTGAATGCTCGTAACAACTAACCTTTGAAACCGTGAGTCCAGGACGTACGTACGTACATACGCGTCAGGATAGGATGGCCCATGCACGAGGCTAAGGCTAGCTAGCTAGATCGATCGGTGTAAATGGCGGGGGAGGCGCGCGCAGGCAGGCAGCAAGTGAGATCACATTTTTGTTAGCTTGTGGGCGACGGCCATCATGACTGCGTCGCGCGATGAGGAGTTAAGGCAGCGCAGCAACAAACCGCAGTAGTGGTGCCGACGCGCGCAGCTAGCCAGGGCCGGACTGGTACTGTTCCATAATGAGCATTTGCAGGGTGGTGCCTGCGATGATAAACATACGATCGATCTAATCGTCGCGTTGCGACTTAAATTGTCGTCGTCGTCGTCGTCGTCATTGGCCCGCTCGCTTGCTGCCTTTCTCCTCGGATTCAGAGCTGTCCGGAGAGGGGGAATATCTGACGCTACAGGGAATTTATTCCTCGCTGAGGAGATGGCATGGCATGCAGCCAGCCAGCCAGCCAGCAGCCTGCTGCAAGATGGGGCAGGATACACGTTGAAGATTATTTGCAGCTTGCAGTTGCAGAGGCAGGCCAATCGACGCAAGCGAGGTGAAAGACAGATGTACGTGTGGTGCGTAATGCGTTTGTGTGTCTTGATTGGGTCCAGAATGGACTGACTTGACCTGGGATTGGGGGAGCTAGATGCTTGTGTTTGAATTGAAAGTTGCCATTATTGCTTGCTAGCTGATTCAGTGGCTTGATGATTGATTTGTGAGTAGGTTTCACATGTTATATCTATCTGCTGGTGTGATTACAGGTGAATTTTCTGACTTGTCAGGGTTGCAGGGGTATGAAGCATTCATGGTGAAGATCGATGCAGTCCTGACTGGTGAGTGGTGTGAAGCATTCTGCAATCTGCGGTCCTATTCTATCGTGTGTAGCAAAACAAATGTGGAACTTTGAAGTTATTAGAATTACCTTCCTGGGTTGTTTGATTTTACTTCAAGTTGCAAATGCTGCATCTAGTCATTGTAATCCTAATTTAAAATTAAAAGGTGAAAATTAATTTTAAAATAGGTTAAAATAAAATAAAAGGCAAAGCATCCGCTCGTTCTCCACCTGAAACTTCTCCCCCAACCCTTCCTTCCTTGGTTCTTCCTCTTCTTCCGGCCAGCCCCCCTCCCCTATATTCTCCCCAGCTTCTCGCCAGCATCAAGTGGGAGGGGTCTCATCCCTTATCTCCACATGTATATTACCCTAGTGTAGGTCTCCCCCCTCGAATCCTATTCACATTCGGCCAATTCGTAGCCTGCAACTTTGATTGTGGTGTCCTCTTTTTTGTTCCACCGTATGCAAGTGCAGTTCATGATCAAAAGGACTTTCAACAATAGCTTGGGAGAGGGCACACTACTACAGAAAAGGTCATCACAGACGGTTCAAAAACGTCATCACAGACGGTTTTGTGAACCGCCTGAATTTATGGGTCAGTGATAATCGAAGGTTATCACAGACGGTTTTTGAACCGTCTGTGATTATCATATATCACAGACGGTTTTTTACTAAAAAACCGTTTGTGATATCTGATAATCACAGACGGTTTTTAGTAAAAAACCGTCTGCGATCATCAGATATCACATACGGTTTTTAGTTAAAAACCGTCTGTGATATTCTTTCCTACCCCTAAAACTATTCATGTTTATTGGCTAGCTTTAGGAAATGCTAGCCATGCCCTCTGAAACAAGCAGATCAACATGTACATGTATACATACAATTCACATCTCAATTCATTTCACAAACATAAAACATCCAATTCACATCGCACTTCATTTCACAAACATAAAGCATCCATTTCGCAAATCAATTCATTGAAATGAAATAAAATATCCATTAACATATACACAATTACAAAAGATCTTCATTGCATTAGCACTTAGATGGTAACATTGTATTTTTTATTGCTCTATCACTCCGGAATCGAGGTCTCGCGAAAGGAACAGATCCATAATCAACGAACTTGTCCGGCTAAACAAGCTATACTTGGATGGTGCATGATTGTCATTCAAGTATTGCTTGTGCAGCCGACAAGTTCGTTGATTATGGATCCGTTCCTTTCGTGAGACCTCGATTCCGGAGTGATAAGAGCAATAAAAAATCATTGTGCGCAGTTGAACTCTCCATCTGCTCTTATGACTTTAGTACACAAAAACCAAGCGAACTCTCCTCGAATTTGTGCAAAGTCCGGCTGTGTCAATGCAGATGTAGAGATGGATGCAGCCTGTCGATAGGATATCAATGCGCGTACATATATAACCTGACAAGTATGAAATAAATGTGGGAAGATTGACAAACCTTAGAATTGGTGATCTTCGAGGAATCGAGGAGTAGTCTCATATAGTGGCACACGTAGAATCCACACGTGTTGTCCGGCTGCTGCTGGTGGCACTGCAAAAAATAGAATGTGTTAAATCAAAAGGCATTACTGCTAAGTGTTGTATAGGATTAATTAATGTGTAGCTAGCGAATACCTGGAAATTGCGAGCATGTTTCAAGGGCTTGGCCCCTGTCGTTGAGCCACGTGTTTGTTGAACGTATGTGGCGAACGACCTTCGTTATTCGAAAAAGTTAGATTAGTCATTCGGAAGAAAAGAAAGAGTACAATGTACAATGTACTTACCTATCGAGTATTTGGGCGATAGCTGTGTACATGGATTTGTTCTTACTTAGAGAATCAAGGTATATAGCCTTGTTCCATTTTGGTATAATTACAATTAAAATCCAATGGAAGTGCTCATTGTATGGCATAAGAACAAATTCCTTATCGCGGTGAGCCATCAGTGTTGTTGTAATATAGTTCTCGACGAAGGATGCATCCTCGTTGATGGTATCAATGGCGACCAAGCGTGGGTCCAGGAAACCAATTGGTGATTTCGATGATCTAGCTTCGGTCAACATGAATATATATATATACACAGAAATGCAACAAATTGTGACATATATCGGTATTACGTGAACAGAGACTGTGATTGTATAGACTTACAGCGTCCAGCATCGAACGAGTGAGGCGTCGAGAGCGTTGAGCGTGAAAAGACCAAATATATCGTCAAAAGTCACCGGGAAGACACATTCCTGAACTTCGTGCAGGAAATGTTCCCGCTTGAATTTGACAATGATACCTGAGCGTCGTTCTGCCTCTGGTCTATTGGACTGTTCCATATACCAAGCGTGTAATGTTTGGCAACCAAGTCCTAGGGTTAAGAGGTGCTCTTTCAGGAATATTATCGGTTCGCCTAGCACGAATTTGCGGGCCAATGGCAGGTACGGGATATCGTCATCATCCTTCGTCTTTGATTTGCCCTGACCACTGCCTCGACTGTAGGTTGAATTGATGGTAGTCAACTGTAATGGTACAGATGGTGCAAGTTGATTTGGTGAGAATAGCACCCGTGGAGATAACACCGGTGCAGGTAGCTCTGCTTCGCACTGCCCTTGTGGAGATAGCACCAGTGCATTTAGCTCTGGTTCGCGCTGCCCTTCTGGTCCGGCCACCGGTGAAGAAGCCTCTAGGGAGATGTCGCATTTGGGCCACTGGATGAATGTTCCAATAGCCTGCCCTAGAGTCACGATCTCGTCGTTGGGGGCCTTCGGTAGCGGGGCGACCTCAAAATTGGTATGCACACCATCCACATTAACTTTTGCGTAGCCTGGCGCTAAAGGTTGACCGTGCACCATGGCCCCGATACCAGACTGGTATGCCTGGCCCCAAGCAGCGTACAAGGGAACGGAGGCACATCTCACTTGGAGCCTGCACTTCGTAGGCTCCTACATAACGATACAAAATTAGCTACTCCAATAGGCCTATCAATGGAGCAAGCATTCGAGACATAATAATTATTACCTGGATGTTGTCCACAGGAAATCTGGCCTCGTTTTCCGTCGGATTGGACGCGCAACTACTCGGACAGTTGTGCGGGCTAGCTAGCACAGGAGCGGCGGCCTGTTGACTTTCTGTATGTTTCCGCACCTCATCTCTGACTACATCAACCAGCTCACCCATTAGCTCCTCTCTAAGAGATGTCTTGATCTCTTCTCGTAGCCGCTCCTCACGCTTGGCTTTGGTTCTCTTCCTACGTCGATACATTTCGGAATCATCTTAGAAACCATGTTTCCAAGGAACGTAAAGCCCAAGGCCTCTCGTACGGCCCGGGTGCTCCTTGTTTCCTAGGGCCACGGAGAGCATATCATTCTCCCTTTTTCCCTGGAATGATCCCAGGGTAGATTCAAAATTCAGCTCTTCCTGCAAGAGCACGACATGTCATTTCAATTCGTACGAAGTTGTGGAGTAATTACAAGCTACGTACTTCGATCGATATCTTATCAGGCGTTGGGACACTTGCTGGTCTGCAGAGTTTCGAAAGGAGACTTCCCCCGATGTCGTTGTAGATGACCTTGCTCTAATCCAATTTCGAGCGCGCTCATCCGGGATATTGAAAAAAGGCGGGGCGATGTCCTGTTGGGCTGCCAGTTCATCCTCCGTCCTCCACTGCGGGATTTTACCCGCATACGCAGCTGTGCCAAGTCTGTGGGGGTGTGTGTTTTTTGCCTGGAGGGCCTTGTGCGCCACACTTGTACTTTTGAAATCTTCGGTTGTCTTCATCGCCTTGAACTCTTCCCATTGTGGTTCCAGTAATGGGTATTTATGAAAAGGCGTTTTGTCCGTCTCCACGTATTTCTTGACAAGCGTGCTCTTGAAGTTCTTCCATGCTTTACACGCCGCTAGGTAGGTTGTCGTTGCACGGCATCTTGGTGTTCTTCTGGGATCTTGAACGATGCCAAAATTTTGGTCCACGGCTCACGTTTCCGAGTCTCAGGCACGTTCTTTCACGAATTGAATGTGATCTCAATTCGTTCTCGTGCAACTATTCCGATCAATGTTCGGAATGCGCTTACTTCTTTGTGAGGAAGGAGAGGGACCCCAGATGCATCGATCGCTGTGATGGTAAATCGGCCCTCAGGCTTCTTCGATAGCACTCTTCCTTGGCGTCTTGATGTTGGAGCGGACGCCTCCGGCAATGGTGTTGAAGAATGCGCGGATGACATGTTGCTCAATTTGTGGGTCTATTAGGATAAGATAAGAAAGTGGCATACCATAAGATAAGAAAGTGCAATATCTATCTATTTCGCCTAATATAGGCGATTACAATACATATATATGTGTATATACATACATACATATACATATATATACCTACATATATACATCTAAATTGTCCAGCAAAGACAATCATACCCACATATGAAAAATGCATAATATCAAAACAACAAAGCCTGAGGACAAATGCCTGAAGAAAAACTAACAATATGTTATCACATTCCAATATGATGTAAACATATCATTCAAAATATACCACATATTCAATAATAGAATCAATAACATTCTAAACATGAATATGTATGACAATGTAAAATGCATGTATCAATTAAGACTAGCAACAAGCTCAAGTTGTAATTGATTAATTTGTGCTCTCAAATTGTAGGGTTGCACAAGATTAATCTTGGCCGTCCTGCTACTAAATCATATACTCTTCCTTGATTGGTTATGTCAAATAATGAATTTAGTCATTTGAGCTCTAGATACAAACTCTACAATCTCAAGATCAATATATCCAGCATGTATATATTCAGACAGCAGTATTTAATGAAGCAAATCCATCCAAATACAAGTTAACTTTCACTCAATGAATTAGTCTTTAACTTGTCAAAATTAATTCCTAACAGATCAGTATATGGATTTGCTATAATATGAAAACAGTAAGAATCGAATGGCACAAGAACAATATATCAATGTCTAGAGAATGTCTTCCAGAGTACAAACTTAATTGTGATAACAGAGTTGACAGTAATTAGAGCTCAAAGACTAATTCAACCAATCTCAGTATATGATTTATATCATCATCGAGCAACAACCGATCCCACAAGCAATCTATGTCTCCCAGTGCCAGATATATGAAAGATCAACAAGCTAGCACAGCCCACAGAGATTGCACAAAAATGATAGATTCACTCACAAGACTGCGAGGGAGGCGGCCGGCGAGGGCTCGGGGAGGCGGCGGCGACGGCTCGGGGGACGGCCCCGAGGGAGGCGGCCGGCGAGGGCTCGGGGAGGTGGCCAGCGAGGGCTCGGGGAGGCGACGGCGACGACGGGCTCGGGATTTAGATCTAGATCGAATAACTGCAGCGCACACGGAAAACCCTAGCCAGAGGGTATATATAAGGAGGCTTATTACAGACGGTTCTAAGTTTATAACCGTCTGGGATAGTTATATTATCACAGACGGTTCTAAACTTAGAACCGTCTGTGATAATAAATATCACAGACGATTCTAAGTTTAGAACCGTCTGTGATAAACCTTTACCCGACTGTAGTTATTAAGACAAACACCAACCAGCTACATTCATGATCAACCACCAAACAGATGCATTCATATACAACACCAACCAGCTGCATTCACACAGTGTATTTCTTGATACATTTTGTCATTCTCGAAATTGACTACATCACACATTTTCACATATACATAAATGGAAATTCACAAATACATCACACTGAAGCATTGTTCTATACATAAATATCAATTCACATATACATCACACATATACATCACATATACATAAATGCCAATTCACAAATACATCACACTGCAGCATTGTTCTATACATAAATGCCAATTCACATGTACATCACAAATATACATCACATATACATAAATGCCAATGCACATATACATTCACATATATGTCGCACATTCTCATTGTTCTTACTTATTTCCTTTAAAAATTAGCTCTTCATCATTATCAATGCGTACGTAACTAGTTTCGTCACGTCGTTTGTCGTCGACCCTTATGCCATTTCCAAAAGGAGGTAACTCGTCAAATTGATTGTATTCTTCCTCGTCCACTACATTCTCTACTCCGATAATTCTCCTTTTTCCATGAAGAACTACATGGCGTTTCTTATTTGCCGGGTCGGTTACATAGAAAACTTGAACAACTTGATTGGCGAGTACGAATGGTTCGTCTTTGTACCCGACACGTTGGAGGTCCACGGTCGTGACACCGTACTTGTCAACCTTGACCTGTGGGAGATGCACCCAACGGCAGCGAAATAAGGGGATCTTGAACACCACATAGTCGAGCTCCCAAATCTCTTCTATGAAGCCATAGTACGAGTTTCTCGACCCATCAGTATTGAACGCATCTATGCGGACACCGCTGTTCTGGTTAGTGCTCTGTACATCCTGAGACTGCGTATAGAATGTGTACCCATTTATGTCATATCCTTGCCATGTCACAACTGTAAATATCGGCCCTTTTGCCAACCATGTCAGCGTCTCACTTGGCGAGCTTCTAGCGATTTGCTCCTTCAATCATTGGTTGAACCGACTGTTGTGTTGCTTCATGATCCAAACATCCGGCCGCTCCGGATTCTGTTGCCGAAGCACATCCTTGTGCTGGTCGACATAAGGCACAACTTCAGTCATGTGTTGTAACACCGTGAAATGGGCTTGAGTATACGTATAAAGACCCTTCCGATAGTTCCAAGACCCTTCAGCCTCCCCTCATGACGAGATTGAGGCACACCTATCGGTTGAATCTGAGCCATATAATCGACACAAAACTCGATGACCTCTTCGCTTGCATAACCTTCGACGATACTGCCCTCCGGCCGAGAACGATTCCGTACGTAGGACTTGAGAATTCCCATGAACCTCTCAAATAGGTACATGCTACGCAGGAATACGGGCCCGCACATTTTTATCTCCCACACCACGTGAACAATGAGATGGACCATGATATCGAAAAACGAAGGAGGAAAATACATTTTAAGGTGACATAGAGTCATCACCACCTCGTCCTGCAGAGCATCTAGTCCTTCGGGATCGATGACCTTCTGAGCAATTGTGTTAAAGAAATAACATAGCCTCATGATTGTCTCTCGGACTTTGATCGGCAAAATGTTTCTAATTGCAATAGTGAGCATCTGTGTCATCAGCACATGACAATCATGAGACTTCATGCCATTCAACTTCAAATCTTGCATCGAAACAAGTTTCTTCACGTTGCCAGAGTAACTAGACGGAACTTTGACAACATGCAAGCACTGGCACAGTTCTGTTTTCTCAGCCTTGGACAGAGTGTAACACGCAGGGGGAACATACGTTCATCCATTATCAGTGCATGTCGGTGCTAACTCAGTCCTGATGTCCATATCAGCCAAGTCAAGCCATGCGTTGACGCCGTCATTTGTTTTATCACGAATATTCAGTAAGAGACCAATCAAGCTGTCGCATACATTCTTTTCTACGTGCATAACGTCGATGCAGTGTCGAACATCTAGGTACTCCCAATAAGGTAAGTCCCAAAATATTGATCTCTTCTTCCAGGTGTTCTTCTTATGAGCCCTCAATTTACGTCCCTTTCCGAGGACAACATCTAAATTCTTAACCATATCATAAACCTCGTGTCCCCTTAAATGCCTTGGAGCTGAACCGTCTTCCTTCTCTCCGTCAAATTGTTTCTTCATCTTGCGGTATGGGTGAGCCCTCCGAAGGAACCGGCGGTGACGCATGTAGACGGTTTTGCATGAGTGTTTCAGCCACACACTCTGGGTACCATCTAAACAGTAAGTACAAGCTTTGGCACCTTTTGTACTATGGCCTGATAGGTTACCAAGGGCAGGATAATCATTTATGATACAGAACAATAAGGAGCGCAGAGTGAAGTTCTCTCGTTTGTGTGCATCCCATACCCGTACCCCTTCGTTCCACAATACTTTTAGATCTTCCACCAACGGTGCTAGGAACACATCAATATCATTCCCAGGTTGTTTTGGCTCTTGGATAAGTATCGACAGCAAAATATACTTTCGCTTCATACACAACCAAGGAGGAAGGTTATAGATGCAGAGAGTCACGGGCTATGTGCTATGTCGGCTGCTCATGCTACTGAAAGGATTCATTCCATCTATACTCAGTCCAAACCTTATATTCCTTGGTTCTGCACCGAAGTCTGCAAAACTCCTATCGATGTTTCTCCACTGCGTGGAATCAGCAAGGTGTCTTAGCATTCCATCCTTCTTGCGCTCCTCCGAGTGCCAACGCAGCAGTTTTGCCTCCTTTGAATTTGCAAAAAATCTTTTCAAACGGGGAATTATACGAAAATACCATGCCACCTTAGCAGGAGGTCATTTCTTCGCCTCTGTTCCCTCGCCATCATCTGATTGATTGTTACGTTTGTATCGGGATGCGTTGCACACCGGACATACATGCATGTTTGCATACTCTTTACGGTAGAGGATACAGTCGTTCGGACATGCTTGTATTCTTTCTACTTTCATTCCCAATGGACAAAGAAGCTTATTGGCTTTATACGTGGTATTAGGCAACTCATTTCCCTCCGGAAGCATGTCCGCTAAAAGACCTAGCAGCGCCGTGAAACTCTTGTCGGACCAACCGTTGCTTGCCTTCAATTTCAACAATTCAAGCACGGTCGACAACCTCGTGTACTTACAGCACGTGAACAAAGGTTTCTCTGTGTCCTCCATCAAGCTCCGGAATTTAACATACTCTCTCTCATCATAGTTCTCTTCAACATCGCAAAGCATCTGATCCAGATTATCATCGTGCAACCTATCCGAATCCGAACCACAATCGACATCATCCGGCGGCATGTCGACATTCACTTCACCGGTGATGTCATCCGGCGGCATATCATTCACTTCACCGGCGATGTCATCCGACGGCATATGATCATTCACTTCGCCATGACTGGTCCAACACGTATAACCCTTTTTGAAACCCCTCCGAATTTTCAGCAATTTTCTGATCTACCCTTTTTAAGTTCAATTTCAAATTATTGCAGTTTTTACAAGACTCGGGCAGATCCAGGAGCATGGTATAAAGACCTCTAAAAGCATTATCCTTATCCTCACATGAGGTGCAAGCAATAGTCTCAACAGTAGTAGATGACGAATGAGCTACCCTACTCATCTCAAGCTCAGCAAGAAGACTAATGTTCTCCACCTTAACCATGTCAAGCTCGGAGGACAGACTATCATGCGAGGTCCTTAATTTCTCCATGTCACCCAACAGAGCACAGCATATATCACAATCATCAAGGGAGGGAGCAGATGTAAGTGAAGTAAGCTCCCGTGATAGTCTATCTACTTCCTTCTCCAACTCGCTACACCTAGCTCTAGATCTAGCATGGAATCTACCTAGCTTAAGAAAAGCATCATTAAGCTGGTCGTAGGTGGGAGATACCTCGTCGGAGTCGGAGTATGGCTCGCTGTCGCTCAGTTCGCCCTCAAGGGCCATGAAGCACATGCCGGAGAAGTCGTCGCCGCCCTTGGGTTCTTGCTCGTCCATTCCATCGTCGTCGCTCCACCCCTCCACCTCGCTGAGATCGAGGTCGTCGAAGGCGGTGAGGACGCGGTGGAAGAGCTTCTTGGCTTTGCCAAGGTCGCGAAACTTCTTTTTGCCTTGTGCGGGAGCTGAGGGCTTCTTGTTGCGGTTCTTGTCGGTGTAGTCGTTCTTACCCGAACCGCCGTAGTCACCTTTGCCCTTCCCCAGCTTGGGGCAGTTTGCCCGAATGTGGTTGGGGCTACCACACTCGAAGCAAATCACGGGTCCTCCTCTCTTTCCATCCCTCCTCCTCTTGTAAGCATGGGAGAATCTCTGAGCTAGGAGGGCTAACTACTCATCCGCAAGCTGCTCTAACTGATCATCAGTTATGTCACAGAGAGCAGCAAGGGAGAAACCGCAGAGAGAATCAGAAGAAGAACCGAAAGCCAAATTGGGATCAGTGACTAAGGCCATCGACTGTGACTTCGACTTACGAGAGACAATGTCAATCTCGTGAGTCTTGAGGCGCGAGTACAGCGCATCAAGAGTCAAAGTCGAGAGGTCCGTGGTGTCCTTGATGGTAGTCACCTTCATCTCCCAAACCCGAAGATCGAGTGCAGTGAGCATCTGTCGAGCGTTATCCGAGTCGGGGTATGTGAGACCGACCGCTCGGAGGTTGCTCAGAATCTTGTGAAAACGCGCAAAACACTCATCGAGGGCCTCGCCAGCGAGCATTTCAAACTTGTTGTAATATCGCTTGAACTGGTCCTGTCGCACCGTCTTTATTTGGGTGGTGCCCTCATGGTAAGCATCGAGGGTCTCCCAAATATCGAAGGCGGACGAAAGATGAGATATGCGGTCAAACTCGCTACGACTCAAGCCTTGGATTATGATGTTCCTTGCCTTAGCGTTTGCCTCAACATCATGCATATTTCTAGCATTGATGTTCTCATCGGCAGGAACAATAAACCGGACATTGACCTTTCGCCAGATGGCATACCCCTGAGCCTGGATGTATGTCTCCATTCGGCTCTTCCAAAAGGGGTAATCGATGCCATCGAAGACGGGAGGCTTGGTCGAGTACTTGTCCGTCGCCATGGCTCTAGAGACCGGTTAAGATCTATTGAAAAGAGCTACCCGGCTCTGATACCAATTATAGGACCGAAATGGCGACAGAGGGGGGGTGAATGTCGACTTCTAAAAAATTCGTCCCCCACTAGAGTCTCCTTCCAATAGCTATGAGAGTTATGAAATGGAGTTCAAAAGATCACTGCAACATCAAACTAACAGAGAGAGAAGCAAGACAACATAAAAGAAAACAACAGAGACCTAAACCCAAAGCAATTCAGCAAAAAGCCCCAGGGGCGGTCTGACCGCAATGGCCTGGGCGGTCAGACCGCCGAGTGGCCGTCGGTCAGACCGCTCCATGAAGGCCGGTCAGACCGCCATTCATTTTCCGGTCTGACCGCCATGGGATATCCGGTCTGACCGCCCGACAAGCACAAGTCTGACCACTAGGGTTTCCGGTCTGACTGCCCCTCGGGTGCAGACAACAGCAGAGACAAATTTTCAGTCTGAAACTTTGAGATCTTCACACAACAGCAAAAATCTAGATTTTCCTCTGGATTTAACTACCCAGAAAGGCAAGAACATAACCAAAATAGCTAGAGAAACCTCGAGAAACAAGAAAACTCAACTCAAAAACAAGAATTTGGGATTTGACCCAAAAACTGAAAATATTCAGAGTGCTTCACTAAAAACCAAATTCCCGTCTCATCTTTGATCCTTTGGCCACAAAACTTTGAGGATAGCTAATTAATAGCCTTTGGACTCAACATGCCAAGTTTCATGCCATCTCAGAAGGGAATCAAAAGATACACAAAAACCCTAGAAGGAAAAGGATGAACAGAGGAAGACCAAAAACCAAATTTGTGATTAAATGCTATTTGCTCTTGGGAAAAATGATCAAATGACCTTGAGGCACTATCCCATCATATAGCAACCCATTTTGAGCCTTCCCAGCAAGAATCAACAAGAAACTCAAAAAGTCAAGAAATCATCAAAAAGAGGAAACGAAGAACAGAGAGGCTGCACGAGAGAAAACTTCTGAGATTTCATTCCTAGAAACAAGAGATACAAGGAACTACGTCCCCATACGCATGGACATTAGAACAAGAGGAATGTTTACATAGTGGTTCAACCCATCCTCTCCCTCACCTCTAGTCTCAAGAACACACATCCATACATGCTTGAGAAGGGGGGCACACTCAGGAACACATCGAAGAAGGACAGACCCTCTGCTACCTTCCACCCCCTTTCACCAACTAAAGACTCACCAACTAAAGCATAAAGCCAAAACAAACTCTCCGAAGCTCATTTTAACTAAAGCAAGCCCTACTAACTTCTAAAACACTAGAAAAGCATGCCACCACAAGGAGGCACCTCCTCCTTATATAGTCTTCGGCTAACGGGTCTCCAACCCGTTACGCCCGTCAGACCCGAATGGAACCACTCCCGCCTGTGCAGCTTTGCGTTTTTACCGAAACGCCCCTCGTGCACCTTCCGGGAAGCTTCCTTGTTCCTTGTCGTCCAAGCCTCGCAACCACCTCGAGTCTCCGCCGTCTTCGACACATCCGACCATTCTGACCTCGACACCGCCCGTGTTTAGTCCGGTCACCTCGTGTCTCGCCACGACTCCGTCTCGACGTCCTGCAGCTAACACAGACAAGAAACACATCAAATAGCACCGCTCGATACATGAAAGCACAAATGCATTAATGAAATCACATTAAGCATGAAATAGCCCAAACCTGATAGATCAACATAACATGCATCCTAACCACTTTGACCAGGTTTAACCAAGTCCGACCGAGCCCGATTGCACCATGCAACGTCAAGGTCCGAACCACCAAAATCAAACTCGATTCTCCTAAACCGATGTCAATTACTCATCACACACATGGGATGACCTCCACATGGTCTCTCACATTACTAACCATATCTAGAGCAACCAGGAAAGTATGAATCTTCAAAACTCAATCTTTGCCTCCTCCCACCAAATTAACTGATTTGAAATCGCCTAGCTTGCCTCCTGAGCGTAAGAGTGCGCAGCAGCGACTAGATCTGGATCGAAATGAAGACAGATGCGGTCTGAGCAGCGCAATAAATGCTTACTGTCATTATCACAGACGGTTTTTGATTAAAAACCGTCTGTGAATTATCACAGACGGTTTGTTATTAAAAATCGTCTGTGATAATCTGGGATTATCACAGACAGTTTTTAATACAGACCGTCTGTGATACTAAATTATCACAGACGGTTCGTCGGTAGGAACCGTCTGTGATACTCGTTTTCTCCGACGCCACCAACTCAGATGTTGTCCAAATTAAAACCGTCTGTGTTAGTGTCGGTCACAGACGGTTTTGTCAAACCGTCTGTGATTGGCCGTCTAGTATTAGGTTTTCTGTAGTAGTGTCAAGAGCCGAGCTCATGCTATAGGTTAAAAACTAAATTGCATCCGCTTCATCACAAAAAGAGCATTCGATCCTACACCAAGGCTGGCCTAAAGACCATCCTAGTTTTGGTCCAAATATGCAGTACGTCACGATATCCTCTTATCCTAATGACAAAATCGACCAAAATTTCTACCAAAATGAAAAGCAATTGAGCTAGCCAACAGCTCAACACCCACTAAAGCCTAAGCAGACCAAAAATTTCCAAACACTGCACCTAATTCCTCACGCAGGAACTGAAACAAAGCATAGGCAAATAGGGATAAGGCGTGGGGGAAGGGAGGGAGACAGTGTGATCACCAGACGTCAGCATTGAGGATGTCACAGACGTTGAGGTTGATGGCCTAGTCAGGCCCCATGATGAGGTGGCTCGTCACCTTCTCCACCCACGATGCCGCTTGCTGTGCCGGCGCAGTGGCTGTTGCCACCACAGCCCTACCAAGTACATAGCCAAAGGCCGCGGGCGATAGTGTATCTAGGGTTTTGACTCCCCGAGGAGGCAAGCAATAATTATGCCACTGGTGCTGTTATTACTAAAGGGTGTGGATGTGGATTATGAATTGGAGGTGAGGGATGACACCGGCCGATCGATTCTGCCCCCATGGTGAACATGCCGAGGCAGCGCTAAAGCGATGAGGGGAAGGAGGTGTACGCGAAGATGGAGAGGGCAATAGATCTAGAAGACGAGTCGGTGGGCTGAGGTGGCGGGGCGGGGGAGGTGGCGCGGAGGAGGGGCAGTGGCCCAGATGCCGAGGGGAGCGGGGAGGAGACGGGATGGAGGAAGACGCAAGCAGCATGTCAGGAGGGGGGAGGAGACGCTCGCATTGGGACCAGTCAATGTGTCCTAGAGTAGGGGTGCAGCACCTACAATTCTGGACCCGTGCATGGGTTGGTATGAATGGTATGGATTAGATTTTTTGGAAGGTAGATAAACCACCACTAATAACTTCTTCTTTTAAGTAATAGAGATTATGAAGGCAAAAACCACCCAATTCTGTAATGAGCTGGTTTGTGTCGTGGTGGTTTATGCACGAGTTTGTCTTGTAGCTTAACATGGTTGGTTTGAGGCACAACACTATGTTCCTAACGAATGCCTAGTACTTTGCATGCGGATTTGCAGGTCTGATCTTTTTGTTTCGGCTTACAGGTTTTGGTTACGGTTTATAGCTTTGGCCGATATAAGTTACTATATTATGTACTACAATATACTTGTAGACCCTACCTTAAAAAATAGTTCGTTTGAAAGCTAATTAATATAAAAAAATCGAAAAGCAGCTTTAGGAGCTGAAAAGAAGAGAACCATAAACTGCTGCAGGCTCAGGTTTGGCGGGACGCAGCCCGGTTCGGACGGCGGTTTCCCACGGACTGCCTGGTCTGTCTCGCTATCTTGACGAGATTGTGGCCTTGGTTTATAATGATTCAACAAATCTACTAACATCCCTGCCGAAATCGTCTGTACTTGGGGCGTTTCTCCACATGCGATGAACTCAACAACTGGGACCAGAAGGATTAATCCTGAAGAATCTCGCTGTAATTTCGTTTATGTTCAGGACTGATTTGCAATGCCGGGTGCGTTGCAACGTTCAGGACTGGAATCAGGGTGTTCATCCTTAAAAAAAACATCCATAGGTACTTTTAGTGCATGCTAGTGGTCCAAACTTTAAAGCTGGAATGTGTTTTCGAACGGAGGTAGCAGCCTTAAGTTTTTAGGTTTTGATAAACACCACTCGATACACCCTATGTTTTTAAGAGGAACGGAGGTAGCAGAAACGCACGACGTTTTGCGCAGATGGTGACTGGGGTCGCGTGGCGGCTGGCGGGCTGATCCGGGTGGAGTGCAAGAGCGGCGCGGCCACACGTGGGCATGAGAGAAGCCCAAGGTCGGAAGCAACCGTGGATCATGTGCTCAACTCGTCCGCCGAGCCCAAGGTGGCAAGATCTCCGCGCGCGCGTTGCGAGCGGCCGAGGAAGGGAGGCGCGGCCCAGTGCCAGGCGAGAACCCACGAAGACGAACACCACAGACGCGCGGCCGCGGCCGAGCTGGTTGGGAGAGCGCGTGTCGGCCCGGGCCGCTGCGCAGCCCATGCGGGCGCGCGGCCCGCGTGAATACCGACAAACAACGCCCGGCCGAAGCTTTGCGCGGTGGGCGGCTCCGTTTCCGCGGTTCGCCGTGCCGCCCGCGCGCGCTACTCGGCGGTCGTACCCACGCCCAAGCCACCGTGCTGCACCCAAACGGTGATTTGCGGAACCCGCACGGGCGGCGTGGCGGTGCACACAGTGCACACATGCCGAAGGAGCAGAATTTTTTTGTACTAATATTTAATTGTTTATTCAAAATTACAGAAATATATCAGCAGCAACATTTTTTACATAAATAAGCTCCAGTCGCCTAATGAGAAGGCGATTGGAGCCAATCGCCCAATGGCCAGGCGACAAAGCTCCAGCGACTGGTTTCGGTCCCCCGTGAATGTGCAACGGGGGTTGAATGTCCAGGCCACGCGAGGTGTGTGTGTCCAGACCACTCCCAACTCAGCTGGCTCATCCGCGCTCCCCGTAGGCGGCACATGACGGGAAGCGCGATTCAGACGGTCCACGTGCTCGTCCAACAGGAGGTACCGCCAGTCCGACTCACGAAGATCACGAGCCATACCTGCAAAAAGAGTTTAAGTTAGCACTTATAAGGAACCAAAAAACATCACATGTAAACTAACAGTAAATAGAACTTATAAGTAAATAAACAGAGCAATACTACGCTACCAGCACAACACCAACTAAATTACTGAAAAGGGGATGTAACATAACAGTTGTACAAATGGCATATGAAATATACAATACATTTAGTACGACATTCCGCACTAAATAAGTGCGTACTAACCAAACACAGTTTACAATGCAAATTTATTTCTAGTCTCCAACAACTAGTTGTACACACCATGCCGCTCTGCCTACTGATCAGCATATGCGTTGCATCGTCTAGCTGTGTGCCCCTCCTGACCGCATCGCCCACAACGTGCACCAGATGCTCCGGCTTGCGATTCGTCCATATCATTTCTAATACACCGGCTCTGTCGTCGACTCTTCCCACCCTTCAACATGTTAACATCTGGAATCCAGATCCTCCCTGCAATGTCCAAGGTGACGAAGTTTCCCACAACTCTGAACCCTCGGAGCTCCCCACACCACGCATGTAGTACCATCTCCTTGAAGAAATACTCAAACATGAAGTTTGAAGGATCCATGCCCACGGTCCCACATGTAGCGAGAATATAAAAGCATGGCTTGTGTAACAGCTTTAGCTTATTGCACGTGCAGCTAGGTTCGTTTGCATGATCTCCAAGGCATACCTCGTGGGTAACAAGGGAACGAGCCGTCCCAAATCCGGCTCTATCACATAGTACCACGTCGAAACGATGCTCCCTGTTGCCCATGACATACACTGTGTGCAACTGACCCTTCAGTGCCATCGTCTCCATGTATGTCGTAATTTTCGATGAATAAAATGCTCAGGCATTGGCCTCATGAAGTGCGGCATTCGTGTGCCTCTCCCTGAGTAGTCAATTGTACTGTGAAGAACACATTCCACGATAGCGACAAGGGGCTAAGAACGGAGGCCCCTACGAACCCAATTGTACTTCTCCAATGGTTCTCCCTCGATCCAATGGTTCTCCTTCTTGGACTAGCTGGGTTAGGCTCATCGAGTGCTGACAAGCATTCCGGTTATGCCACCCTAGGCATGACCGACCCCTTGCTCCTCTCGTTGACGTGCTTCCTGCTGTGCTCATCCAACAACGCCTATAAAATATCAAATTTTCTCTGCTGGTTCTGCATAACCAGCCTCTTGAATAGCTTCATCAACGGTTGTTTCGGGAACTGCTTGAAAAAGTTCGCCCCTAGGTGACGAATGCATCACCTGTTCCTCATGTCCGACCAAGAAAAGCGCTACTTGGGGTTTTCTTGAAGTTTTCTTATAGCCTTTACAATCTCGGCGTGGTGATCATGGATTACGCACACACCAGGACTAGTGTCGACAACTCCAACCCTGACATGTCTGAGAAACCACAACCAGCTTTCCTAATTCTCGCTTTCCACGAATGTGATGGCCAGCGGCAATATTTGGTTGTTGCCGTCAATGCTTATAGCCATCAGGATCTGTCCCTTGTATTTGCCTATCAAAAAGGTCTCGTCAACTGAGATCATCGGCAGCATGTGCCTAAATGCCTCGATGCAAGCACCAAATGCTAACAAGGCACTCTGCAACACCGCATATCCTAGTGGACATGTGGATGGCTTGTCCTGCACAGCGATATACGTGCCCGGGTTCCTGTCCTGCAACACCATAAGCATACGAGGAAAATTATCGTACACCACCTCAAAAGACCTGAAATGTTTTTCCAATGCCTTCTGCTTGGCACACTACGCCTTCGTATAGCTAATCTTATACTTGAATTTTTTCTCGATAGCTACCACGATATACATGGCTTCCATATCTTTCTTCTCCACTATTTCTCTGTACATGAAATTGGCTATAGAGGCGGACGTTAGGTTACAATGCCTCGCCAAAACACTGCTGAGAATGCAAGAGTGCGGCTCCACCTTCGACACAATCCAGTGAGTCTCATACTTGGGTCTACGTAAGTGCACCCTCCAAGGACAACCAGCATGCTCGCACTTCACAGTGTACTGCTCCTGGCTAGATTTCACGACCCAAAAAGTCCGCTGTATTGAAAGGACCCACAGCTTGATGGCATCCTATAGTGATGCCTTGTTAGCAAACATAGAATGCAACCGAACATCTGTCTCATGATACTCCCATGCTGATTCATGCTCATCATGTGCGTAAACACTCTCAGCATTAAATCGGTTCTATTCCTACGGAACGGGATCTTCATCCTCATCCGAACTGTCCTCGTCGTCATCCTGTACAACTTCCTCTTCAGCCCATGCCGTCTGGTCATCACAGTCCATCTGTTGCACGATGTACTCAATATGCTCCCCTTCATCGGCTTGTCTTGTTCCCTCTGCATGGCTTGACCATTATACCTCTCCCCCATGTACCACATCGGCTTCATCACGAGCAACTAGATCCTCTTCGCCAACATGCGGGCCGTTCGAGCTGCTAGCACCTCCCAGAGCAAGCCCATACGCATGACCTTGCACAAGCAGCACACACTCGTATCCACGGCGCCGGCACCCTTGCACAAACCCCTTCCAAAGCCCTTGCACGATGATATTGTACTCCTCGGGGTCCAACCAAAAACTTTGGGTCAGCCAATGCATCACATCTAAGATCCGAGCATTCTCGCCATCTGGATATAATAGAGTAACTTGCGGAAAACCGCTCAAATCCACACCATTCAGACCTTCACAAACAGTTTCAGCACCGTAATGCACTCTCAATGTAGTGGCTATTGGCATTGCTGATGTCGGCCTACATATATGCTTTAATTTTGCAATATGTCAAATTGCATCGCACAAAACCAAATACCGACGTACTGTAATTTACATTTCGTTGATCGTCGCATGTCATAACCCACTACAATAAATGCGTACTATGAACTTCCTATCGGTTTTTCCAATATTTTTCTAACGTTTCTACATACAAATTAATTGAATTCTAGAAAAACTATTTACTACATTTTTTAATACGTAAAAATTTAGCGAATGATTAATCTGTACGTTGCGGTGACTGAATTTTCTACAACTACAATTTCGTACGCATGCAAATTTCGTAATGATGCTAATTTTCTAAAATTATTTTCCCTAATTTATACACAACTACACGCTTTTGTGGCTTCTAATTTTCTAAAACTACATTTTAACTAAATTTTGTATACCAAAAATTTTAACTATTTATATTACTAACAATAATAATCATATACAATATTTCTATCTACATCTACACCTACTGTTGCATTTTCTCTCCTCTCCGTTTCTACGGATGCTAAATTTTCTATACTAAAAATTGAACTACTTATATCTACATCTACAATTTTCTATATTAAATAAAAAATATACTGCAAAAGCAACATTACAAAAAAAATATCTAGATCTAGTTCTTCCTCTTCTCCTCCCTCTCCTCTCCGCTCCTCTCTTCTTCCTCTCCTCTTCTCCCTCTCTTCTTCCTCTCCTCTCCTCTTCTCCCTCTCCTTCCTCTCCTCTCCTCTTCTCCCTCTCCTTCCTCTCCTCTCTTTTCTCCTCCTCTTCGGCTGAACAAAGCAAATGAACACAGTGGCGGCGGTGCCCGAGCGCGCGGTGTTTTTAACCCCCCCCCGTGTCGCTCGCCCATTGCGCGATAGCAATTATTCGCCCAACAATTACCATATTGCCCACATGTCGCCCCCCTGGGCAATTGGCTCCAGTCTTCCCCTTGTTGGGCGACTGGAGCCTATTTGTGTAAAAAATGTTGTCACTGGTATATTTCTATAATTTTGAATAAAAAATTGAATATTCGTACAAAAAATTCAAAGGAGCAAGATGTCCCACCGCAACCTTGCTTAATGTGGCTTTTGGCTGTAATGATTAAAAATACATTATAACTATTGTTATTTTTGTAATTAAATTTACAAAAATAAAATAACATTACATAATCATAGATTATGCAAAAAAATAAGAGAAAAAATAAAAAGCTAAAAAATAAAAATTAAGATAATTAAGAAATCAGAAGTTATAACCATTTGAAGCTTGCTTATTAACTTTGAACGTGGCCACCTTATGATTTCGTTTTCGTTGGATGTTGATGAAGCTTGCTTATTAACTTTGAACATGGCCACCTTACGATTTCGTTTCCGTAAGACGTTGATTCGCTAATCGCTAGAATATGGCGCCATATGGGCATTGCATACATATCCTCAGACAGTCGGCACTCTGCACATACCTGACGCACACGCCACGGTGTCAGGCCATCCCACGAGGAACTTGCTCTTTCAGACAGTGAGTACCATCTAGGATCATGCTCGCCATGAGACAGACTGCTACTAGACTCATCAGCAAAGAACCCCACAGCGAAAGGCATCACCACACTCCGCATTTGCCACTCACGTCCTTCTGTGAGACCACGTGGAGAATATCTTATGGTTATGATGAATATTTAACTTTTGGATTGGAGTATCTACAGAGGTTGAGCTTGGTTTTTGAGGAATTTGCAAAAGATCGCTTTTTAGTTTATTTGTTAGTCTGGCATACGACTACTGGAGTATTCGTTGTTTACGACTTTGTAGTCAGTCGGCTCAAACGGCTGTATGTTGATTGGTCCGATCGGCAGGTCTGATCGGCATTTGTGCGAGATCGGCAAAATGACCACAGGGTGATCGAAAGCTTCAGCGCTTGAACGACCATATAGCTTACAGCCTGGTCGTGATCGGTAGTCGTAAGCCGTGGTGATTGGTAATCGTAAGCCGTAGCGATCGGTAGTCGTAGCCTATGTGATCAATGGTCGTAGCGATCGGTTGTGATGGTCGTAGGCTTCTGGTAGGTACTCGTTGGCTTCGAGTGCCTTATTTCCTGAGCATCCGAGTACTCATGTCAGACCAGTCGGCAGTTAGACTGGTGAGATTGACCTCCAATCATTTAGGAACTTTGACAGCAAGTTTATTAAGAAATCATGTGTTACTTGATTTTGGTCCCGTCAGGTGATTTCTTAATTTGGATTTTTCGATTCAAGATTGTAATAGCCTCTTGAGACCTTAAGCAATTTGTGTACAAAGTTTTACAGCCATTTGATCTTTTAATCAAAAGATATGTGAATTTTAGATCTTATAGTCGTGTGATTGCTATGTTCTTTTGAATCGTTTTTGACCGCGTCTGGTTTCGACCACGGTCAAGTTTTAAATCGCATCACATTTGATTTCAACCGCTCAATGATTTTGGATCTAGTGGTCGTGCACCTCCTCTGATACTTCTAGTCATTTACGACTGCATCTGCTTTCGATCGCTCAATAGTCTTAGATCGTGTGGTTGTGTGCCTCTTTTGATTCTTTTAGTCGATTGAAAGTTCCGTCAATTTTGGTTCTCACGACAACCCTATTCTTCCAGGAGAAACGGTAGCACTACAAGCCTTGTAGCGGTAGTACCAGAGTCCCTATTCTCTGACCACTTTGGTCTTTGACCATTCAATGGACGTTGACCACACTGGTCGAGATTTGACTTGTTAAAAAAATTCTATGCACCATTCACCCCCCCTCTGTTGTCTATCCGGTCCTACATCTTCAATCCATTCTAACCCCTTTAACTTTTGCTTAAGTTCAAAAATCAATCATTAACTTTAAAAAATAAACGTTTGACATCTTCGATATCTCCAATCTGATACAAAACACCTCCTCACTCTAAATCACCCTAGTTTAAACTCGTGTACGTAGCATAGGTGACATACATACAATGAGTCTCCGTAAATAAAATATTTTATGTTTTCTCTATAACCCTATGTGATGTCCTCAGCCACATCACATCTTCACCTCTCTCTTCCGCTCAACAACTCTGCCGCCTCCACTTCCACTACTTGTCGGCTACTGCTTGGTCTGCCTCTCTCTACTTTTGTGGGGTGCTGGTGGTGGGGCCAAGATGCCTAGAGGCAGCAGGCAACGTTGAATCAACAACGCTTCAAAGGAGGACTACTCGCTGACGTTGTTGTGGCCTGCTGCTGCATCCTGTAGATCTTGACTAGCAAGATGACGGACTGGGACAAGCAAGCTTAGATAGCTAGCAATTCTGAGAACGAAAGGACACAAATAAAGTTGAATAACTGATGCGATTTCATTGATTCATAATTAGTTAGATTGAACCAGATTCCTTTTTGCATCGATGTATTCCAATTGGGTTAGAGATAAAGAGCAGATACGGGAGAGAGAGAGAGAGAAGAGACTCATGCGCACGTGTGTGCAGCCATTGTCGCCCACAAGCGCACCACCGAAGTAATCTGCTCACGCGTCCTTGCCGCTGGTGGCTCGTGCGTGTAACCCTACCACCGTCGCCGCATGCTATGGTGGAGAAAGACGAGGGGGAAATTAGAAGGGTGCCATCAGGAAGATCCGTGGAGAGAGGAGTAAGGGAAAGAGGATGAGAGGGGTGGAAAACGACAAAGAAGAAAGACATTACAAGTTGACATATGGATCTTATTATATTTTTAAATTTTATTTGTTGATTCACAAAGAGAGGTGTTCCAGTTTACGACCACCCTGGCAGTCATTACGACCACTTTGAGTCTTGCTATGACCACGTTGTGGCTGCTCCGACCACGTACTCGTAACTTCGGCTGACGAAAGTTATGACCATATTCACGCTGCACTACGCTCATTCGACCACGTAGTAGGCTTGATCATCGTAGTTGTAACTTGATTACGACCACGTTGAAGACTCTATCGACCGCCGTGATCGTAAAGCTTACGACCACGTTGAAGACCTGATCATCGTGGTCATAACTCATTTACAACCACATCTTCTGCTCCGTGATCATGATCATAACTCATTTACGACCATGTCTTCAGCTCCTGCAGACACCTCTGCTCGATCGCCGTGGTTGTAACCCGTTTACAACCATATCTGCGAACACATCGAACTCAATACTCGATAATTTTCCTAGAACCAAAACCGCTCCTTCTTCTCTTTTTTATTTCTCTTTCCTCTCATTCGATCACACCGATCACTTCCTTCTCACTCTCTCATTACATTGCTCTCCTCTTATACTCGACTCTACGACTAAGAAACGAAAAATCATATAACTCAGAAACAGACTGGAACCAGACTCGACTATGACTTGACTTCTATGACTACGACACAAATTCAAAAAACTGACTCGTACTCATACACGAACGTGTACACGACTATGACCACTGACTCGTACTTGTACACGACTATGACCCACAAACCAAAAACAAGATTACTAACTCTAACAACCACCTCCTTAATCTTGTTTCTCTATCATGATCACACCAATCTTCTCTCTTGCTTCCACTTCTTCCTTCTACTTGCACTCCCGTGCGCCGTTCCTTCCTAAGCCTTGCACAATTCGACACTTGCCACGCCTCGCACTTGGACTGATCCTGTCCTTCCTTGCACGCCTGCCTGGGTTGGAGCACCTGCTCCCACAGCCACCTTGGCTTCACCGTTACATGAGCCTCCCACTCCTCTCTCTTGGACCAAGTCTGCCTGCTTTCCCGCGTATATCTTAGTTGAGACTATACCGCCCCTAACTCCTATCTCCAACGCTTCCTGCATTCCTTATGCAAAACCATAAAAGGCTGCACCAACTTGTACTCCAGGTCTTCCTCTTGGATCTTGTGTACCTTTTTGATATGCCTCCCACATGCATGATTTCGTTGGAATGTCACTCGCATTGCATCTGCCAACTACATGTGCTCTGGAGCCGCTGCTCCCTTCATGCACACCTGCATGCATGCCATGCTTGTCTTTTGCTGCCTTTATACCTCGTCCATCCGTGCATCTTTTCACACAAACCTGTTTACAAGTTTTTAAAAAATCTTGTACAACCAATTTGGAGATCTCTTCACTTTCATCAACAGATCTTTGTTCTTATCGTACACATGCAAGAACTCATCCTACAGTACTACCCTGCACCCTCTTTCTGTCATCTACCCGAGACTAAGTATGTTGTTGCACAGACTTGGTATAAAGTAAATCCCTATCAACAACTTCTTATCTCCGTTCTTGCATTGTAACATCATCATCCATTTGCCTCTTGTCTCCACCATGGAGCCATCACCAAACTTGACCTTGCCTCAAACCTTCTTGTCGAACTCATGAAACATAGAGCGATCTCTCATCATGTGGTTGCTTCTCCATTGTCCAAGTACCACTGATTCGTGTGATCATGGCTACCTTCGTGCGTAGTTTTGGAACTACGTTCTCCTCATTCAGTATCACCATGACTGGCGCCTTTTCAACATATGTGGAGAGAAATAGTTCCGGTTCTTCTTCATCTTTTTCGTCTTGGGGAGGTTCACCTCCCCGTCATTCTTTTTACTTCGACAATCCGAAGCATAGCCCGTACTCATTACAGTTGAAACACTTTATATAGCTGCGGCATCCTGATACGTAGTGCCCATATTCGCCACATTCAAAGCAATTGACATGTGACTTATCATGGGATCTATCACCACCGTTTTGCCCAGCTTTGTCTTCACGGCCACCTCTGCCGCCTCGACCGTGCCACCTCCTGTGGTTGTTTGATGAGCCACGACTGTTTCTCGAACCTCCCTTAACTAGCAATGCCTGCTCGTTGCAAGTTTGAGATTCCTACTCGTTACGTGACTGAAACCCCTTCAGTAACTCCTCATACACCTTGAGAGAGCCAGTGATCTCCTCTATCTTCTTCTTATCCAGATCGGAGGAGTACATAAGTGTGGTGACAACAGGTATGTACTTCTCTGGAAGCATACGCAAGTACTACTTCACTACCACAGATTTCTCCATCTTGTCGCCAAGAGAGTTAATTTGATTGTACAACAATGTTAGCTTGCCGATGAACTCATCCACCGATTAGGTCTCTCCCATCTTCAGATTCTCGAACTCGCTCTGCAAATTTTGGAGCCACACCTCCTTCACACGATCAACGCCCTTGTGCATCGTCTAAAGCATCTCACATGCCTCCCGTGCTGTCTCCTTGCCGATGAGCTGATGCATCATCCATCTGGCACTGCCTGGTAGATGATGGCCAAAGCCGCCTGATCCACCTTGTCGTCCACCTCCTTATCCTTCCCCTTCAGATCGACTGCACCCCAGACTCTCTAGGTGTGCATGTTCGCCTTTATCTTCATTGCCCACACCAAGTAATTATCAGTTGTCAGGAGAGGGTACTGGAGGGAGATTAACCCACCCTAGGCCTTCGCCTTATCACCCATGATCTTTAGAAATCACCGAAATCAACTGGCTCTGATAACGCTTGTTGCAGTTTACGACCACCCTAGCAGTCGTTATGACCATTCTGAGTCTGGCTACAACCACGTTGTGGCTGCTCCGACCATGTCTTCTAGCTCTGACCACGTACTCGTAACTTCAGCTGACGAAAGTTATGACCATGTTCATGCTGTGCTGCACTTGTTCGACCACGTAGTAGGCTCGATCACCGTAGTCGTAACTCGATTACGACCACACTATGACTCAAGACCACATTGAAGACTCTATCGACCACTGTGATCTAAAGCTTACGACCACGTTGAAAACCTGATCGCCGTGGTCATAACTCGTTTATGACCACGTCTTCTGCTCCGCGACCGTGGTTGTAACCACGTCTGTGAACACGTCGAACTCGATACTCAATAATTTTTCTGGAGCCAAAACCACTCCTTCTTCTCTTCTTTATTTCTCTCTCCTCACGTTCGATCACACCGATCGCTTCCTTCTCACTATTCTCTCGTTACATTGCTCTCCTTTTATATCCGACTCTACGACTAAGAAACGGAAAAGCATATAACTCGAAAACAGACTGAAATCGGACTCGACTACGACTCGACTTCTACGACTACGACATGAACTCAAAAAACTGACTCGTACTCAAACATGAACTCGTACACGACTACGATCACTGACTCGTACTCATACACGACTATGGCCCACAAGCCGAAAACAAGATTACTAACTCTAACAAGAGAAAGGGAACTATGGAAGTAGTATACACATGACATCCACGTTAGCAAAACTTGGATACATAGGTGCCATATCACTAAAAACCGGGATGGTTTAGGGTGGAAGAGGCATTTTGACTGGTTTTAAGAGTTTGAGGGTGTCAAATAGTCGATTTTAGAGTCGAAGGTTGATTGTAGTCTTGAGTAAGAGTTGAGAGTGTAAAATAGATTTATTGCTTACAAATAAGGTTCTCTGCACTGACAACCCTTTTTTTTGTGTGGTTGGCAAAGGGAATCAAGGGGATCTCCCACTTCCCCGAGTTCCCTCGAGCTCTTCTTTCTTTTTGCTGTTTCCTCTTTCTTTCCCTTCTCTTCTCTCTATTGACTCCGATGCGTCTCCACTCGCCACTAAACAAGCATTTCCCCTTCTTTTTCTTGAGCCACTAGGTCGGCTCCTCCCTTGTGCTTGCCCCATCATGGACGATCCATATCTCCGAAAAGAACAACATATCTTGTCGGTAATTCATGCCGTGAACCTCAGACAACGTAAATTATATTCCGTTTGTTTCGACAACGACTCCCGTTGAACTGTTAGTCCTGCAGGAATTCTGAATCCAGAAGTTCCAAAAACAGTGCCGTTCTACCCCTCTACTTCCACTCGTGTTATTTTTTTATAGAGAGCATAGGGCAATCGTAACTATTGTTTTGTGATCCGAACTATTATAGGAGGATGGTTTGTGGGAGCGGAGGGCCAACGGTACAGATTAGTGTTATTTTCGGATTTGTTTACTTTTCCTACTTGGAGTCCTTCTCTACCCTTATACATATATACTTCTGTAGCGGTACGGGATTGGTTAACACATCAGTATAACATCCCTTGCTTGTAACACTCCGCATATAGTAATACAAGAATTTCCCCTTTTTTCACCTAGTTGATTCACGAAAGAATGGCTCACTTTGAGTGGAATTCGCAAGAGGATAGGAAGGGCACAAGAAATCAACAATAATATCTGTAGATAGTTGGGAGAGTTAAGTGAGTGAAATGGAGACGGCACCACTTATGTATCTGCTTATTATCACCTCATTTGATGTTCTATCTCCAAATGATTGACTCTAATTCCACCACTTGTTCAAGAAAATTTAACATCTTTGGAAAACACAGTACTTTGCCTTCTTTTGTTCCTGGCCTAGCTACTTTAAATTGTTCTCAGTTATCGCTTGGCCATGTATACGACACATTGGAGTTGGGAGTGCAAACGCTGCTTTTGCAAGAGCGTAGCTATATGTCATCAGCTAAAGGCAGTGCTTCAAATTAAAGTCATCCACAAAGCCTTAGCATTGAAGCGAAGATTGTGCTATCTCTCGTCCTTCTGGATAATTTATCGGTTTCAGTGACTGTGCGTTCGTGCATGTTTGCTGTTCAGTCTAGGATGTCTGAAACAAAGGAAGCTGCATTAGGCCGCTTCTCTTTTTATCTGAAGAACCCACTTTGATGAGCTCTTGCAGATGGCAATGGCGATCAGAGGATGACATGACCAATTTTTGAGAGCAAGGACTAAGTCCTATCGACGCTGAACAGTCATATTAGTCGGGGTCGAGATGGAGTGTTTTTCAATGGTATACGCAGTGTGTTGAAATGCTAAAAAATCTTTAGTCACTGTTGTTTAATGTAGCATAGTTTCCCATATAAGTTGACATAGGGATCAGTTGGATGTCTGAGGGGAGATGTACGTTCAGTTACTGAAACTTGTTTCTGTAAATGCAGAGTTCAGAATATTACATAGCACATATCTGTTTAGCTGCAGATTTCCAGTTCTAAAAGTTTCTGAAGAATAGCTCATCAGTTTCCATCTGAAAACAAACAGTAGTACACTTCACTGGAAGTTGGAACCGACTGAACTGTCTATTTTCGGTGAGGAAGTCAAATATGTTTCAACTCTAATGCAATTCAATGTGTCGTGATCCGCTTACTATACATCTTCCAAACTGAGAAATCACAATTGGGAAAGCTGAATATTGGACCAGGGATTGGAGCATTGGCCAGCAAACAGTACCTAAACTGTCTTGGGGTTGAATAGGTGTCTGAAACATAGCTGGTTCTATCTCATGCATCATAAGTGCATGAGGACTTTCCAAGGCAGCTGCATGGGTGAAACAGGCATTTCAGGGAACAATAGCATCCTAGGAGGTGAATTATTCACAGCATGCATGTTGATATGCCGGTCACTTGTTCTCTGCATACTGCAAGTTGTGTGTGTGTCAGATTACAGAGAAAGAAGCACACAGCACACGCACCGACAAAATGCTGATCGCCTAATTAATGAGTTGTTCTTCATTTCATTCTTGGATTAGTACACAACACCTGGCCGGTAATTAAAACTTCAGTGGAGTATGATCTAGATAAGTTACTTTAGCTAATGCTTGGCACTCAAATCTGCTGATTAATTGCTTTCTCATCCCCTTCTTTTCTCCCTGATCCTCTTTTGATCCTTTGGTTTCTCATCTCTATCTAATATTAGGTTAATGCCTTTCTTTAGTGGATCATTGGAATCCTGCCTACCTTATCTCTGAAGAGGTGGGAAGAGATATGTGCTAAAGCAAAGTTCAGTATATTCAGAACCTACCCAATAGAAGGCTTGATGTGCAAGTTGTGAGACTTGCAGTTGCAACCGATTCCAATTCAATTATTTCTCAGGATAGGAAAGAACAATTCATTTTTCTGACCATTTAGTCATAAAGAAATCCTTCGCAATATCCCAGCCTTTCCTTCAAAGGAAAGATTTCTTCATTAAGATTCATGCTGCAAGGTTACCCACCAGTAAATTCTATGGCTTCCCTCCAAAAGTCCACAAAGCAAGATTCCCATAGGCTGGTGTTTGGTCATGGACAGCTCATGGTAAAACCATCAGAGCTCACAGGAAACCTAGCAAGAGCCATCAAGGAAGAACAGTTGCAGCACAGAAACATCGTCCCCTTCCTAATTATTTGCTGTATTTTTCTTTTACCCTAAAAAAATGACTGGCATATCCGTGACCCACCAATAGTTAATTTTTCGAGCAAGGTGGCCAGTGCATGAAATTCAACGTGGTTTTACCCTGTTTTTTTTAGCTTCTAAAAGCTGCTTCTCGACTTTTCTACAGTAATTAGCTTTTAAACGGAGTATTTTTCAAGATAGAGTCTACTAGTTAATTGTAGTACATACTTTACTAACTTCATTTATATCGGCAAAAACCGCACGTGAGTTTCTGTTACTCTGTAATCTCTCGTACAAATAGCCTAAAAATCACAAGCTACAACCAAAAGCCACAAGCCACAGCTAAAAAGAACAGACCCGGTTCGACACCTTCCGAGTTCCGACCTTCATTTTCCGTAAAAAAATCTGATTTGTGAGATAACAGTAATAAAAATAGGAAGCCAACCCACCATGGTCAGGTAATTATGCAGCAATTATGTGCTTGCCCGGGGCAGGCATGTTACTTCACTGACAGATGCATAGGAATCGGTCATGTGGGTTACCTTGGCATCTTGCCGGAGTACTTTTTCCGATTCCCTCGGGTCCACACACACTCTCAATCCTCTTTTTCTTCCTTATGCCTTTAAAAATCCAATGATAGACTTTGATGAGCTCTTTAGAAACAATTATCGATGATGCTCCCACCTTTGCCAAATGGCCTGTGACTTGTTGTGGCAGTCAGTGCTTGCGTCTTCCCTCCCTCACCGGCCTCACCTCACCTAGCCCGGCATCATTCAAGAATCTGCTTTTTTCTCCTTGCCCTGGAATATGTTAAAGCAGCAAGAAAACACGCGAAAAGAGGCCATTTTTTTAACTAGTACTACATCAGATTGCTTAAAGTAAAGCCGGCCACCCTTTCTTGATTTCCAAAATGCTGTCTAGGCTCTAGGCAGACCCCTTTTTTTCAATGCTGAATTGGAGGCAGCACGAACAAATTAAAGGCAGGGTGAGATGAGGAGGAAAGAAATTGAATTCGCGTATCTAGGCTCGATGCTTCAGTTCAAGCTTTAACCCTCGGTACGAATATGAATATTCGCGTTGGAAATTTAGACAAACGCAAGGATGCCACATAAAACGCCAATATCAGTATGTATGCCCTCTTCCCCTCCCATGCAAGTCACTGCTTATGCAAATACGCAATCATGAGATGCCGGAATAAGGGAAGGTTTTGCAAGCTAAGGAACAACGCAATGTCGCAAGACAATGCAGGCCAAAGCAGTGGTTTCGTTAGTGGACAAGATGCTTGTCTAGAAGCCAAGAGGGGAGAGCTGACAGCATATTGCAAGGCCAGCGAGGGCGCTCCAACTGTGGAACCGTGAAAAGGACCGGTGCTTTCAGAGGGAAACGTGCGTCGTTCTGAGTGGACGACTGTTGTTCAATTGTCTCTCCTTACTAGCCTCTGCTCCTCCTTGTACTTGTCATTCAGATCTGCAAGACTGAAAAAAAAACATCACCCCACTGGCATGTTCTTAATTGGTCAAATAGTTCACTGAATCAAATGGCAGAAACTGAGGCTAATTAACTAGTAGTAACAATTCAAAAGATGATGCTACTGCACACAAGATGAAGTACATATGGTTCATGCATGTACTTGCTTCAAGGAGCTTGTGTGAATGAATAGTGAGCAAGCCAAAGCTATCCCAATCTTGTACACGTCTTTGCATTCCCTTTCCCAGTATGGTTTTGGGCTGCAGAGAAGTATGGACAGATATTTGTCAGTGACCACTTGTCATGGGAACAGCATGCATGATCAGTGCATATGGGAATGGCCTGCACGTTGCACCACTGTGAGGCCTGAAAGGCCATTGTTTTCTGGCGCTGCAATAGGACAGAAATTCCTAGCGCACCAGAGCTTGCCTCCAATGTACAAATACAGCTTGAATATGCCCCTTGTAATACCCTACGAAAAGAAAAGAAGAAAAGAGAGGAGGGGAAGTTTTGGGCCGAATCGGCCTCGGCCCAACACTGACAACCGTAATATATAGAGAAGGGGAGGGGCAAGAGGGCCCCGGCTGCCCTAGCTTCTTCCTGCCGCCGCCCCTACCTGCTCTTCCATTCCCCAAGCCGAGTGCCATCGCCCCCACGGCTCCTTAGGCCACCACCGCTGCTCTTCTCCACCCCATGCTGCCACGTCGTCCCTTCGCCTAGCTGTGCCGCCGCCCACTGGAGCCATCCCCTTGCTGCCTCGAGCTGCTGCCACAGAAGCCAAGCATCATCACCCCAGCCACGCCCCCACACCTCCACCGTCGCACATCGCAGCCCGCACTAAGCCATCGCCGCGCTGCTTCTACATTGGCCTACACTACTACAAAAAGGGTCATCACAGACGGTTCAAAACTTTTATCACAGATGGTTTTTTGAACCGTCTGAATTTATGCGTCAGTGATAATCAGAGGTTATCACAGATGATTTATGAACCGCCTATGATAAATAGATCACAGACGATTTATAACTAGAACCGTCTTATCACAGATGGTTTATGAGCCGTCTGTGATAAATAGATCACAGACAGTTTATAACTAGAACCGTCTAATAAAGAACACTATCATAGACGATTCTAACTACCAACAGACTGTGATACTCATACATCATAGATGGTTGGTGAACTGTCTGTGATGTGTGAGTATCACAGACGGTTGGTATATAGAACCGTCTATGATACTTCCCCATCACAAACAGTTTCTGGTTCAAGCCATCTGTGATAATTCTTCATAGACGGTTTATACCACAAAATCGTCGTATCATAGACGGTTGGTATATAGAACCGTCTGTGATATTTTCCCATCACAAACGATTTCTGGTTCAAGCCATCTATGATAATTCTTCATAGACGATTTATATCACAAAAGCGTCTGTAATGGTTCATTCTATACCTAAATTTTTCTATTTTTTTGGCTAGCCTCAGGAAATGTTAACCATATTATCTAAAAACAAGCAAATACAGCAACAAACATGGCAACACATTATATTTCCATTAAGATTAGAATCCACCATTACAACATTATAAGATATCGAGTAGCTTACCCATAGCACTGCATACACAAGAGGACACTTACAATTTCACGGTTACAAATTCAGAAAAATACTTACATTATAAGAAATTTCAGGCTAATGTAAATTAGACTTACTCATCCTTCATTAAACTACAATCTAAAACAAGTGGTGCGGGAAAATTTTCAAGAAGTAGAAACAAAAAGGCAACGAACACCATTTTTAGCTTCTATGCCAAAATCAGCAGCTTCTATGCCGATGACTTAGAATAGTGTAGATTTGCCATTGCCTTCTTCCTTTCCATTTTGCTTTAAGCGAGATTTCAATCACCCTTGCCGAACCCCTTCCCACCCTTGCCGCGCACAAACGAGTTTAAGTGGTACTGGTGGTATTGGTTCTTCAAGTAGGGAGATGGGGTTAATAAAGGGTGAGAGGTGGGGAGGAGAATGGTGATTGCCGTTCGATGCGGAGAGAATGGACGGGCGGAATCGGGATCCTGGGGGATATGCCGCGGTTCGATGACGTGGCGGGGCATTACAAACGGTTTGGATTACAAACCGTCTATGATAGAGACATCACAAACAGTTCATAAAAAAACCGTCTATGATAACAGGATATATCACAGACGGTTCATAATAAAAACAGTCGGTGATAATGACGTCACAAAAACAATACATCGGCACAATATAAATAGCTAGTCTCAAAAGATAAAATAGCAAAATTTTATATGATTTATATATGCTTGTTTGAAAGGTTTCAACGAGATCTACAACTTTATAGTTGAGGCGAAGCCCAAATTCCAAAGGAAAGATCAAAAAATTTAGCAAAAACAGAAATTGAAAACTTAAAATATAAATTTGGGGCTACAGATGGCTGATTTTGAGGATCGTAGAGGGTGACTGGTGTAAGCAGGTCATTTTTTCAATCAAGCTCGTCGTTAGCTTTCCAATGAGTACAAAAACATCGAAAACAAATGCCGTATGCAAAAGTTATGCCCGTTTTAGTAAAGGTGTCTCAAAACTGAATCCTACTCGAACTCAGGTGGGAGATTATAAAATTTTGGGGGATTACGAGGCGGGAAACATATCATAGATAGTTTTTAATACAAATGTCTGTGATAACTTCATTATCATAGACGGTTTTTTAATATAAATCATCTGTGAATTATCACAGACGGTTTTTAATATAAATCATCTGTGAATTATCACAGACGGTTTAAATAAAAAACTATCTGTGACGTCTGTCATTATCACAAACGGTTCTTATCAAGAACCGTCTATGATAATTCACAAGCGGTTCTTGACAAGAACCATCTGTGATGTCTTGTATTATCACAGATGATTCATATAAATAACCGTATGTGAAAATACCATAAACGGTTATTCATATAAACTGTCTGTGATACTTACAACACAGACAGTTTCTAGGAACCGACTATGATGTAAGCGTCCAATTTAGCCTCTTTTGTAGTAGTGCTAGTGTTGCGTCGTCGTTGTCCCAGGTGCTCCCTCTGCTGCTGCCACATCCTAGCCCATGCCACTCTCTCCTGCTTGCGTCGTCGACTGCCATTCCTGCTACCTAGAAGAGGAAGGGAAGTAGGAGGGTTGGGACCGGCCGAGAAGAGGAAGGGACGAGGAAGGGGGAAGCCCAGCCGAGGATGAAAGAGAAGGAGAGAAGGAGAAAAGGAAGGAAGGAGGAAGAAGAGGAGTCGGTCGAGAAGGAAGAGGAAAGAAGAAGATAGGAGGCCGCATCAACACCAGATCCTGCCAAGGAGAGAAAGAAGGTGCTCCGATTTAGCTATTCATTGCTAGGGTAACACCTTGAATCCCTTTTCCTATGCTGGATTATTGTTTGTGTAGATGTTAGAGTGGGGATTAGCAAGGTAGGTGCGTTGTGAATGGCTAGAACAAAGTTAGTAGATGGATTCCATGTGCAATGTCTTCTACTGAGATTTTAGATATGTTAAAGGGATAATCTGAGAATTTGATCTACTAGGAACTTGTACATAATTTTATTGGTTTTCTATAGAGTACTAAATATCTGATTTGGTGGGGTAGATTGAAATTTATGGTAGTTTAATCATCGGAACAGCGGGAAAACGTCCGGTGAAAGGAGGTTGTATGTACCAAGTTTGCGCGTAGGAGTAATGCCGTTCATTTGTGTGGGTATGTACTGTTTTAGTGATGTATTGAGATAGCCTATGGGTTGTCCAGGTGGAGGTTCAGGATTGATGTCGTCGACACATCATCAACGAGGTTAAATAGGTAAGTGCATGGTAAAATAGTAAATTAGGTTGATGATTGTTACTAGCTAAACTTGATGTAATATTTATCATGCTTTATTTCTACATTTATACTTGTTTTCATAATGATTAAACGATGATGATGATGGTTAAGTGATGAAGAAAGAGAGAGTGGAAATAATAATGAAATCATGCATTGTATTAAGTGCAGATTCATGACATGAAAAGAGACCCACTTGGGTGGACATGAAAGACCTATTTTGATAGGCACCTCCACGGGATAGAGGGGAAGGAACCTCTACGAGATAGAGGGAAAGGCATCTCCATGGGATGGAGATCATGAGATTGTGGTACAGCGACTGGCGTTCACTCAACTATACCAGATAAGTTAAAGAAAACAGTAGAGATGTGCATGTGCATTTGTATTGCATCAACGATAATAAAAAAGTTAATGCATACTAAATTGTTAATAAAGTATAAAAGAGTTGATGGGTAATGATCATTAATGAAATGTGGTCCAAGATGGTATCATGTGTATGTTAATGTTTACTATTTTGTTATATACTTGTTAAGTCTTGTATGTACGCTTGTTTTGTTACTGTTTTAGGTTATCGATGAGGTGTCATGCATCGGAAATAGAAGTAGCACCTCTGCACTACATCCAATAATAATGATCTAAAACGCTACCTCTATTTTCCTTAATATTACCTTAGTAAAGTAGCTCATCAATCTGAAACTTAGTCAATAGAACTATTATAATTGATGACGAACGTTAGGAAGCTTTTACGGTAATATATATATCCTTAGTAGTATTCTATTTGTAAGCTTACGTATGCTCCTGGACACATGGTTTCAGACATCCTCGGACATGAGGTTCTAAGTTTTTGGTGTGATATGTCTACTATTATTTGTATCACAATTGTTTTAACACTTATTGTTAAATGTATGTTATTTACCGTTTCGTTGAGATATAATTAGAGGAGATGTTGCCAAAATCTAGTAGCGATAGATATAAATTGAAGTGTTATGTAGTAGTGGTAGTATTTCAGGCTTAGATATTGGGTCAGGGTGTTGCGCCCTGCCACTCTCTGGCCTGGTTTCCGGTTCAGACAAATTCCTCTGAAAAAATTCCCTGATTTTGATGTTTGACCCTGCAAGGCTTCAAAAAGAATTAAGAACATCGCACATCTTTTCTTTCCCTCTCCGTAGGACGGCTTCAAAAACTGTCCATCCAGACAAAGTTGTGTTTTGATTAGAGGCTTAGAGCTCTCGCTACAAATATTAAAGCAGTAAAAAGCTGATGAGCCTTTTCGTTGGACCCACTTATCATTGGGCGTTACAAGTTCCACGACAAAGGTTCGTAGTACTTAGTACACGTAGCGGGACGGGACACTGCCTATGTGCTTTTAAGAAGAACAAAATGTACAGATTCTACAGCCCCACACAACTCACTAAAAAACCGCATAAATTTCTCGCCGAAATCTGTTTCCTAGGTTATCTATCCAATATCCAGATTGTTCTTGTGTTTTTTGTGGGGATAGAAATGAAATGAAGTGAACCGTCGTACACCCAAGAATAGACCATCTCGTGCTGTCACTCCCACGAGCGCATACATACATACATAGACGCATGCATACATACACACGCCTGCCTTTTAGCATAAGCTTCCTTTTGATCCATGCCGATAGCCAAGTCTCCATTACATCCGTGCTCTGAGATCTGGATTAGATTCCTTGATTCCCCTATCATCAGAAAAGCCAAAGGCAGTTTGCCAATTGCATCAGGATACTATTGGGGATGGGTGTCCCTCCTCTCCTCTCAATGCATCCTCTCAATGCATGTAAATGTTATTCTTATTTCTCCCCCTTTTACCACACCAATCTATCCCCTCTCTCTCTCTCTCTCTCTCTCTCTATCTTGCTTCTTGTGCACGCCCTTTCTCTTTTTATTTTGTTTTTACAGTTTTTATTTTTACAGCAGGCAGGCAGTGAGATGAGAGGAACACCTTTATATCTTTCCATCTATCTATCTTCCCTTGAAAGCAAAATAAAATTTTGGTGTGTGGGGGAGATTAAGGAGTGGCGGTGGGGCTCCGAGAATCCAACAAAGGAAGAAGGCGAGAAGTGTGAGAAAACAGCAAGAGGGGAGAAACAATCACAGTGCATCGCAAAACAATATAGGAGGCACCTTGTCTCCGTACGTCTCTCTCCCCCTCCTTTTCTTTTCTAGTTTTTGCCCCTATCCTTTTTAGAACCTTGTAGTCGAACTGTTTTGCTTTCCCCCGCCTACTGCTCAAAGATTCGCCCCCTTTCGGGTCAAAGAAGTGAAAGCAAAAGGAGGAACAGTTAAGGTGAGAGAGAGAGTTGAGTGAGTGACATGGATGTGGAGGCGAGCTGGATCGGAGCTCTGTGGTATAGATAATTATTGAGAAAAGCATAGAAACGCATCTTATGTATATTCCTCTATACATTACGCTGTGTATCCTTACATATTACCACTACACAAGAGGAGGAAGACGAAGACGAAGACGAAGAGAGAGGGAGAGGGAGAGAGAGAGGAGGAATATTATGTGAGTAGTGGAGTCCAAGGAAAGGAACCAACCGAGGTAGCCTATAAGAGGGCACGGCTCGCTCGCAGCGTTGCTTGCAAGTGTGCGCATTTGTGTTTTGTAGTAGTCGGCGAGTGCTGTTGCTGGAGCTAGAGCTAGAACTTGCTGTCTTCAGCTACCTCCTCTCCGGGTCGCCGCGGCTTCCCATGCTGGCCACGCCGCCGATCCTGCTGCGATACCGCGCACCGTGGTGGGCTCGCTGGAAATGTCGCCGTCCGACCACCCGCACCAGCACGGCGAGGCGAGGCCGCGGCTCAAGTGGACGCGCCAGCTGCACGCGCGGTTCGTCGTCGCCGTGTCCGAGCTCGGCGGCGCTGACAGTGAGTGATCGTCGTCCGCTCGCCGTGCCGGCCGGCTTGCAACAATCGCCTCTTTTTCTTCCATTGATCGTTTCTTGGCATTGCAGGAGCGACGCCGAAGTCCGTGCTGAGGGCGATGGGCGTGCCTGGGCTCACCCTGTACCATATCAAGAGCCACCTCCAGGTGCGGCGCCGGTCGCCGGCAAATGATCCGAGCAGCTGATTCTTATGAACCGAATTGCTCTGATTTCTGACCATGTAAGTTCACTGCTGCCGCAGAAGTATCGGTTGGCGGTGAGCCGCGACCTCCCCGCCTGGCTCGCCGGCAATGGAGGAGGCCTGAACGACCGATCCTCCTCCTCCGAGAGCCCACCGAATGAGTACGATGACGCCAACACCGAATTGCATACATTTGTTTATGCCGATGATACCGACGCCACCGACGACGACGGCGATGATGATACTAAAGAAGCTCTCTGTGATTCTTCCAGGAGCATGGCGCAGATGCAGAGGGAGGTGCAGAGGAAGCTGCAGGAGCAGATCGAGGTAAAGAAAACGAATCACCTTCCGGCACAGATTTCTTTTTCAGATTGTGAATTCGTGGTTGCTGAGCTGATCGAGCCTGGTTCGTTCGATCCATGAAAGGTCCAGAGGCACCTGCAGCTGAGGATCGAGGCGCAGGGGAGGTACCTGCAGTCCGTGCTGCGCAAGGCGCAGCAGGTCCTCGCCGATCACAGCCTGGCCAGCTCGCCGGAGGCCGCCAAGTCGGAGCTCTCGGAGCTCGTCTCCGCGGTGGAGACCGAGTGCCTGCCCTCCTCCCCGTCACCGCCGCCGCCGTGGCTCCACCACTCCACCGACAGCTGTGTGACGTCATCGTCGGAGGCCGAAAGCAAGGCTGCCGGGTCGAAGCGGCTCTACACCAGCATGCACTGCCGCGATTGCACCGTCGAGCAGCCGGTGCAGGGCAAGAGGACATTCCCCTTCCTGCAGAGGCATGAGGCGGAGCAAGAAGAAGAAGCAGAAGCAGAAGCAGAGGATGGCAGCTCATCAGAGATTGATCTCAACAGGTAGGGAAGACATGGAAGGGGAGGAAGCATCTCTGTCTTCTGCGGTGCTGTGCATTGCAACAGTGGGATCAGGGTGGCCTCCAAGGTTGGGACCATGCTTTTCAGCAATGACTGGCCTTTGCTGCAACAGCCAGTCCTGTTACTGGTTCCTCATTATAAAATATAATTTTTATTTATATATAATATATCCATGCATGCATGCATCTGGTTCTTGTGTTTCATGTACCTGTAAAAAAAGAATCTGTAATTGGAATTGGAGGCAAGGCAGGCCCAGCTGCAGATGCATGGGGCATGCTTGAGGTGCAAGAATATATAGAAGTAACTGCGGTAGTGTCATTTATGCAGTCAGTGAGAATGATGCCTTAGTGGGGAAACGGGATGAGAGATGGAAATGGTTTAGAATGCAATTTATGAAGCAACCTTAATTACCTCTCACATCAGTAAATTCAATTTGCAATGAGAAAAGGAGACCCAAGTGTACAATTCATCATGGCTTTGCACAAGCAGAATGAAAACTGAAATGCTACACAAGGAGATCTTCATGTTCAAAAATCGCGCCCGAGAGATTTACATCTGACATGAGTTTCCCTTTTCCAACTATACATTGATGCTAATAACACAACTATGATACAACCTAAAGATACAGCTTGCAAGGCAACACGTTGAACCTGAATCCATGACTTCCCTACTGCAGCAAAGACCTTATGTTTCTGAAGAATATTTCTGTTTTTTGTCAGTTTAATTGTTGCTGCTCCTTCACCAACTCCAGATGAAGTTAATGAACTTGAGAACAAGTAGCCCACTCCTAAAAAGTTCTTCTAATTCAACAATCCTTCATGCTATGAAGCTTGATTCCGGCGGCTCTTATTTAGTGTACATTGTTCATATTCGTGTCCCACCCATGGAGAAAAAGAATCAAGAATATTGAAAGAATCATGTTCAGAGATAGATGCCTATGCTGGTTCCCACTCGCTAGTTGCTAGGGATGATTGTTCCTATGTAACCAAATCCCGTCACCAAGAATGCGACGGACTGAGGAAAGAAGTAAATGAAATAGTAATCTTTCCTGTATGCATAGTCATACCAAGAGCATATCAGCAGGTACAGCCCAATGACAATTTCTGAGGTGTTGAACCTGGCAAAAAAAAGAAAAAAGAAAGATAAGTCTATCTGTTCCTTTCCCAAAAGAAAAACGGGAAGAGAAAAGTCCATCGATCGGTAACACTATGCTTGTGTCATCGTGCCGTCACGTGCTGATTACTGTTCACACGCTGCTCATGCAGGCGACAGTACCCCGTGTACTGTAGCAAACATGCATGACAAAGTCAGATTAGTTAGGATAGAGATAAAAGTAGTTAATTTCCTTATTATATGGGTTTACTATCTTATATATATTCTATCAATTAGAGATAGAGATTATTTCTTAGAGGTCAAATCGAGTTATCTCTATAAAAATGACAGCATGTATCCATTATCATCAAGCAATAAATAATGAAGAAGTATTCTCAAGTCTCTGATTCCTAATTTTGGTCTCTCCCCTAGACTAAGTACTCTAGATATGTTCCTTCCCCTAATCGGTATCTTCTTTCTTTTAGCGCTGTTCTACCTCAAATCGTCGTCATCCGATTTCTCTCCGACGGATGTTTATCTCATTATGAACTAAGGTTCATAACACATTGCCTCAAAAATTCTAGACATCCATCTGATAACATTTTCAGGCTTTTGTTTTCAAGTATTTTCAGATGACTGACCCACTCGCTGTCTTAGTCCATCAACAGAAGGTGGTTCAATGACACGAATTTTTAGTTGGTTAATAAATCATGTATTTGTCAAACACAGTTTTAACTTTTCTTTCAGATATACGCTGTTGATGTTTTTTCATGTGCACAATGGTCTGCAACTTTTTATTATTCTTGTGTAGCACAAATTTAGGAATGCAGATACACTAGGCTTCAGTATCAAGGCATTCAGTCTGTCGATACACTAGGCTTCAGTATCAAGGCATTCAGTCTGTCGGCAGGTTTATCTGTCAGGGAGGCACGTCCTGATATCCTTTAGCTTTCACTGAATATATCCACCAAAGTATTCGAGCTACTGGAGTATAACACAGATTATATGCAAGATTAATTACCTCTTCCATGCTGTGAACTGGAACTTCTTAGGAATGGCAATATTAGGTTTTGACTTGAGCATATCTCCTAGTTTTTCTGTGACAACCCACTCGTTGACCCTTCCTGCTTCGAAGAGGCCAATGAAGACAGCTTTACAACGGTGTAGGGACATGACATTCTCAAACAATACCCAGAAGATAATTAAATGAAAGGACCTACAAGGTGGACAATGAATAACATTATTCAGAATTATTGTGATTGGCAAGAGGAAATCCACTATTCATGCGATATGTCCTGCTACAAAGGAAATCCACTGACAAACATCTATATGATGGCCTAATGTATGGATTGTGATACCAAGGGAAAAATAAGAACAGGCAAATTACTATACTACCTATATTCCTTCAGAAAAGAAAAGAACAATGCTCCATATTAGTTTCAAAACATCTTTAACTGAAAAGCACATCAAGAGCTTCCATGAAAGGGAATGCACAAACTGTATGAGTGTGAAACAAGAACTGTCAAAAAGCAATGTACCAAGTAAGTTCTAACCTTGGAGTGCCGACTGCATTCATAAGAGTAATTGCCGTTGGAACATACACCACCCCCCATTTGGGTATCTCTACTTCAGGGAAGAAGACCGACACCGGGATGACCATGCAGTAGAAGAAGAAGGTGACCATGTGTGAGATAATCCTCCGTGCCAGGAAGAAATGGTAGATCACATAAAACTTCTTCCAAAGCGACACCCTCTTCAACATGAAAGTGCAAGAAGGTTTTAGGCAAACGCACAATCAAGGCACAATGAATAAATAAATAGAGTTCTTTGCCTAACAATTTTTAATTAGAATACCTGGATTTGCCGAGTTCGCATCCTTTTATTTCAGTGTACTTTTTTGTTAAAACGGAATGCATTTGCACAACATGAACCAATGCTAACCTTAGCCTGTATAATATCCCACACCATCTTCCTGAATAGATTTGCCGGTCCACAAGACCAACGGTGCTGCTGGTAGCGGTAAGCCTTGAAGGCGCTTGGCAGTTCACTTTTCACCTGACAAGCCAAGAAGCAACTCATCAGAGCAAAATTCAGCACATCATCACCGAAACAATACAATAATATTTATATTAATCTTGAAAATTACGAACTTATAAGCAAACTATTCTTCCAGGAAGCAATAATCTGGAACGGAACAAACATCTAATCATATAGTACCTTGATGTTGCCGATGTAGACAAACTTCCATCCCGCGAGGCCAGCCCTGACGGCCAAATCCATGTCCTCCACGGTCGTCCTGTCCTTCCAGCCGCCGGCCTCGGTGATCGCCCGTATCCTCCACACACCAGCAGTCCCTGGAAACCATCGATCTCAAGCTAATCGACACCAAACTGCATGATTTGCATCGCATAAAAAAGAGATCAAGATCAAGAGGAAGATACCATTGTATCCGAAGAAGGCGCGGGAGGTGGAGCCGGACTCCTGCTCGACCTTGAAGTGGTAGTCCATGGACATCTCCTGCATCCTGGTCATGAGGCACTCGCCGGCATTGACGAACTGCCAGCGGGCCTGGACAAGCGCGACGGCGGGATTGCGGGCGAGGAACGGCACGGCGCGGGCGAGGAAGTCCGGGGCAGGCTGGAAGTCGGCGTCGAACATGGCGACGTGCTCGCAGGCGTCGACGTACGCGTGGCGCATCCCTTCCCTGAGCGCCCCGGCCTTGTACCCGGCCCGGTTGCTCCGCCGCTCGTACCTGACGTTCTTCCCCTTGCGCCGCCATTGCTCGCACTCCGACCGCACCAGCTCCTGCCATTAGAGCGAGCAACCAGCCGTTAGTCTCGCACCTGAACCTTCTTGGGTTTTAGGGCCCATGTGACCATCAAAAGCCCATGGGCTGGACAGAACAGTCTTGCACGCATAGGAGTCTTGGTCTCATAATGGGCCACTGCCTATGATAGAAAAGACGGCCTGATCTAGGCCTGGAAACAACCGGAGGAAGAAAACAAAATGGTAGGACTGTGGGAACATGCCGTGTGAAAAAGCCATAACTGTTATAAATGTCGTGAAAATTGGTTTAGAAGTTTTCAAAAATTCTAAAACTTTAGCAGAGAAGGGGTAGTAGATTATGCTGTACAACTATGTAAAATTTTAAGACCAAACTCAATTACACGTGCAAGATAATAAAAGACATACTTAGTGAATAGTGCACATTACTATTCACTAAGTATTTGTCTTTTTCATCTCTCTCAAATGAGATTGAGTATACCATTGAAATTTTGTGGAGATGTATAGCATCACCTCCTGTAACTTGGTAGTTTTTGGGAATTTTTTAAAACTTATAAACTGATTATCACAGCATTTGCAAACATTTAGAGCATTTTCACATCACTGCAAACATCACCACAAAGTGGTAAACCCCCCTCGTATTTCCTTTGAGCATCACGTACTCATGTCTCACGAAACCCTTCAGATCCCATTTGAAACGCAGGGATTTTACAAAAAAAAAATTCCCATGAATGAGTTCGATTCTTGCTCATCGACCATAGGGGCCATGCCTCGTCAACCATGCCGCCAGTAGTATTAGTTTAGCCCTAGGTTAACTTCATAATTTTTCTAGACATCAATCAAACATATGGTCTGTTCATTTTGGCTGGAGCTTATGGTTTTTTGCTGCGGTTTATAGTTTTTGGGTTGTTTGTGTGAGAGATTACAGAGTAACAGAAACTCGCATACGAGTTTTGCCGATATAAATGAAGTCGGTAAAGTATGTATTATAATTAACTAGTAGATTCTATTTTGAAAAGATAGCTCGTTTAAAAACTAGTTATTGTAGAAAAGCTGAAAAGTAACTTTTAGAAACTGTTTCTAAAAAGAATATGCCTTTATATGGGATAGGGAATTTATGGGACATGAAATTTTGGCTAACCTTGACGACTGGGTCGGTGGAGTCGTCCAGCACCTGGATCACAATCCGGTCTTCGGGCCACATCAGGCTGCACGCCGCGCCGATCGACAACTTGTACACCTGTAATTAAACAAGTATCCGTGGTTCATCTCATTTCGTGCCTCCAGTGTCCAGTCCGCAGATATGCGAAGCGGCGGAAACGACTTCTCTGGGACAGACTCCACGCGCTTTCAATGGGGTACACGTCGGATGGCCGACACGTCGCCGCACGAATCTCTACGCGCGAGATGGCTCTCCTCTTCCTCCGCGCGATCGGCCTGTCTCGCTTGGCGCCTCAGCTCCTGATGCCGTTGTTCTCCCCCCCCCCAGTGTTCTTCCCGCCTACCCATGGAGTTGTGGTCGCGCGATCAGGAAATTGCTGTCGGCGTTCTGCCCCCCGATGGCGCCGCCCCTTCCCCTCTCCCTTCGGCCACCGACCATGGCGTCGACGTTGCGCGCCCCGGTGGCGCCGCCCCTTCTCCCCTGCCTTCCGCCACCGATCATGCCGGCGACGTTCCGGCCCCTGGTGGCGCCGCCCCTTCCCCCCTTCCTTCGGCCGGTGGCGCCGCCTCTTCCCCCCTCCCTTCGGCCTCGCTCGGATCTGGGAGGGGAGGGCGGGCAGCGGGCTCGCTCGGATCTGGGGGGCGGGCGGGCAGCGGGCTCGCTCGGATCTGGGAGGGGAGGGCGGGCGGCGGGCGGGCGAGGTCGGATTGTGGGGTTCCAGAGGAGGAGGAGAAGGGGAAAAGAGGAGCGCCAGCGAGACGGGCTGATCGCGCGGAGGAAGAGGAGGAGAACCATCTCGCGCGCAGAGATCCGTGCGACGATGTGTTGGCCATCCGACGCGTACCCCATTGAGAGCGCGTGGGGTCTGTCCCCAGAGAAGTCGTTTCCCGAAGCGGCTGGACGAGCGCACTTTCTCCCGTTCAAAGTGCTGTGGATTTTGTATTTCTTTCAAAATAATAATATTATAGAAACTGTTAGCTTTGTTTGTAAGATATTTAATTAAAAAATAAATAATAAAAAACATCGCTATATCTTTATAGATAATAAAAAAGAAAGAAAAAACAAGTTACGAAGTTAACAACTTTCAAACAAATTTTAGTTTCTAAAACTAGAAACTGTTTTGTACGGAGCGTTTATGTTGGCCATTTGATACTGCCATAGCAAACTGAAACATCAACTTCTCACACACTGTCTTGTTTTGCTAACCAAAATTTTTCCCGACAAATTTGTATACGCCTCTGTTAAAGTCTCAGGCCTTAATTCCTGTGTTTCAACTAGAACCTTGATATTTCGTATATTTCCACCTATTTTCTCGTAACACGTGGGGTCCGAACCACATCGTCGGTACCACACGATAATATTTTGAGATTAGGAGTAGCACATACAATGATTCCCCTATTTTTGTCCTGGGCTGCTCATTTGAACTTTTTTTTTACCTTATGATTTATTTTATATTGTAACTAATTTATTTTTATGACTTTTAGCTTAATTAAATTTAAAAAATTAAAAATATATTAGCCCATCACAGATAATACAAAGAAATACAAAAAAATAAAAAATAAAAAAATTAGAAAAAAGATGAAAAACAAAATAGAAGCTACAAACTAAAATCCAAGTAAGGAGCCGAAATGAGTCGGGCTTTACAGCTAGTGCAGTTCATTCCTCGCCGACATGCTGGTAACTCCATTTTGGCGAAGCGCTTGAAGTAGTCCCGGAGCGCCTCCGAGGGTCCTTGCTTCACAGCGAAGAGTTGATCCGCATCGATTCGCTCGAGATGATACCCTTGAAAGTTGGAACGAAGCCGGTCGCGAAGCTGCTCCCACGCATAGATGGAGCCGGGCTCTATGGTAAAAAACCAAGAGAGCGCCGCTCCGTGCAGTTAGGGGTGAAAACGGGTCGGATTCGGACGGATATTGCTGTTACCATATCCTAACCCATATTTTTTCTCCGGATTCGGTACTAATCGGATTCGGTACCAATCGGATTCGGTGTCGGATCGGTCGGGATTAACCCATTTCGATTGCACCCCTACTTGTTTGTAAGGAATGCATACAGTGCAGTAAATGGAGTAGGACGCACTGACTTGATGTTACTATTTAATAGCTGATGTGGAAGATTTTATTTTACCATTGCAAAAGAAAATGAAACGTCAAATAGTAGCACTAACCTGAAATCAAACTTGAAGATGTATCGGATTTGGACGGATATTCGGATTCGGACGGATATTGCTGTTACCATATCCTAACCCATATTTTTTTCTCCGGATTCGGTACTAGTCGGATTCGGTACCAATCGGATTCGGTGCCGGATCGGTCGGGATTAACCCGACCCGTTTTCACCCCTACGTGCAGTGCGAGGGGGAGTCCCTTCGCCTTCGTGGTGTCGTCTCCGCCCGCGGCCTCGATCGCGGTTTCGTACACGCGCACGAACTCGCGAGGATCCGTGTCGCCTTTATACGAGCCGATGGCGCTAGGGAACTTGAAGTCTTCGGGCCATGCCGCCTGCTGCAGCCCCGCCGAGAGCGGGGACTCCGGATCCACGCGTCGCAGCGGCACGCGGCTGGACGCGGGGGCTTCGCGACTGTCCGCCCTTTCCGGCGCGGGCTCGGACGCGGTTGCTGGCGCAGCCGACTGACTCCGAGCCTCTTGTATATCTCTGACGGCTCTGCGAAGGGCCCCCAGCTCCCGCTGGAACGCGTTGAGGGCCGCCAGCAGGGCGCTTTCCATCCCCGGTGTGGTGGCGGCGACGGGGTCGGCTGTCGTTGCGTCGGCGGGGTCGGTTGTCGCCGCACCCGTGTCGACGTCTTGGACCGCGGGGTCCGTCCTCGTAACGCCAGCGGTGGGGTTGATCGTCGCGGTGCTGGTGACGAGGTTGGTCGCCGCCACGCGAACGTCGACGTCTTCGGTCGCCGCGACTGCATCGGCACCCGCGTCCGCCGCTGTCGACGGCGAAGCCCTGGTACTCCTACGGCGCTCCGGCCCGGCCGCCTTCTTTCCCCTCGCCGCGGCTGAGGAAGCTTTTTTTGGTGCCATCTTTTTCTTCAGTCTTCAGGCTTGTCTTCGTCCTCCCCACGGACGGCGCCAACTGTTGTGGCTACAGACCAAACAGAGAGAGAGATGGTAGTGGAGAGTAATGAAGTTGAGTGTAATGGCCTTGGCCTCTCCCCCATGGCTTACTCGCATATATATATACTCATGAGGAGTGCTTTTACAGTTATACCCTTACATCCGGTCATCCCCTCTGGGGGCAGTTATGTCATTACACAAGGCCTATTCTGGGCCTTATAATCTTCTACCGGGCCTGCTGGGTTTAGGTGGGGGCCACCCCTACGACAATCATCTTTAAATAATCAGGACAGTTCTTCTTGTAGTGTCCCGTCTTCTTGCAGTGAAGACACTGATCTTTGTCTATAGCAAATTTATTCTGTTGAGGCTGATGGACATAGGCTTTTCCCTTATTCTTTGAGAAGGAGGTACTGTTGATGTTCTTTTTCTTGTTATCCTTCACATAGTTGATAGATCCACCATGTGAGGATTTAATTCTTTCCTCCTCTTGCACACACATAGCTATGCATTTTTCCAAGTCCCATTTCTCGGGCTGCATATTGTAGTTGACAACAAATGTGTCAAACTCTTTAGGCAAGGAAGCAAAAACCAAATGAATGAGGAACTCATCCTTGAGAGCCAAATCCATTGGTTTAAGCTTGGATGCCAAGTTGCTCATCCTCAGTATGTGCTCTCTTATGCCACTGCCACCACCAGAGTACCTCTCTGTCACAAGCTGTTTAATCAGCTGTGTAGCATAAGTCTTCGAAGAGCCAGTGAACTGACTCTTTATCTTATCAAGGTACTCTGTGACAGTGTCACACTCTGCAATTGAGCCCACAATTGCAGGCTCAATTGTGTTCTTTATCACAGCCATACACTTCTTGTTGGCTGTGGTCCATTTCTTATGATCAAGATCATAAGACATCTGTAAGGGAGCATGATCCCTCTGTCTTTTCTGCCAAACAGTATCATCCTCATTTTGATCCCTCACTGGTGCCATAGGCTCAGTGGGACGTGCTGTAGTGAGGACCCAGTCCACCTCAGCTAAGATAAACGCTAAGTCTATCTTTTTCTTCCACTCTCCATAATTATCTCCTTTGAGAGTGGGGATCTCTCTGATACAACCCATCAAGTTGTATTCGCCTGAAATTTAGTTCAAATAAAGTGAGAACGTAACAGCAAAATTATATGTCTTATTTCCAACGTTGGTCAAAAATACGACATACAATTTAAATCAATTTTATCTATACATTAAATCTACATCACCGTTGGGCAGAAATAGAAATAATGCATAAAAATCATCAATTAAAAAATTATAATATTGTTATTATCAACGTTGGTCAGAAAATAACAATATCATAATTATCTGGGATTTATCTCTATTTTTTTCCAAAATTAAATTCTCCCGTTGGTTCGAATTTAATAATGAAAAACAATTAACATTAACTTTTGCAGCGGAAACTGTAATTATTCTAAAATAATTCAAAATTCAGAAGCATTATACTGTACACATTTAATCTCTGAAAAATATACACGTTGGTGCAAAAATTTACAGAGATTTGAATCAAATTTCAATGAAATTCATCAAAAAATACTTCTGAAAATCAATAAAAACTCTTTTTCCGGCGTTTACTGTTCATACTGGCCATTTGGCCTGTTCGGCCCGGCCACGGCCCACGGCCTGCCGGCCCCTTTCTCCCCGCGCGGCCGAGCGCGGCCCAACTAGCCGGCGCCGCACGCGCGCTCTACCTTGGCCCATCCCGCACGGCCGCAGCGCAGCCGGCCTCGCGCGCCCGGCCTCACGCGCTGCTCCGCGCCCCGTCAGCCGTCGGATTCGCATCCGACAGCTCTCGCTCCTCGCGGCGGCGCGATCTCGCGCGCAACCTGGGCCTGGGCCAGGATTTCTCTCGCCCGCCTGGGCCGAAAGCCAGCGCGCGTCCGCCCGGCGCGATCTCAGCCGTCGGATGCGATCCGACGGCTGCGCGACGATCTCGCCCGATCAAAAACCGCTCGCGGCGGACGCCCCCGAAACCCTAGCTTCACTTCTCTCCTCTCCCCTCTCTCGCCTCGCGCTCGAGCGAACGCGGCGGCGGCGGCGACCTCGTCCAGCCGCCGGAGAAGGAGAAGACGGCGCCGCCGCGGGCCCTCTCGCCGGCGTGCGCGCTCCCCTGAGAGGGAGCGCGCCGCCGTCGAGCGGCTCCGTGTCGGCGCCCGTTCATGCGCGCGTCGACGGTGGCCCGTACGTGGAGCGCCAGCGAGCCCAAGGCTCGGCCGATCTCCCGCACGCCAGCGACGACGACGACGGCCAGGTGAGTTTCTTTTCAGATCTAGGGTTAGGGTTTAACCCGATCCCCTTCTCTGTTCTTTTGCCATTTTCTAGGGTTAGGGGGGTTCCTCTGTTCTTTCTTTTCTCCGTCTAGATCTACACCTAGTCGCTCTGATACCAATGTTAGGTTTAGGTCTTTAGGATCTCCTAGGTTAGATCTAGGGGGTTCTATTCTTTAGGGTTCGGATTCTTGAGAGATACACTGAGAGGGAGAGAGGGGTACCAACCGTCCAGTGTAGAGGATGAAGAGCCGGCCATCGCGGTTCGTCGGTGAAGCTCTGCGCACGGGCAGCGACGGTCGGGGAAGAGGTGCGGGACTCCTCGGCGACGGCGTGTCCCGAGCGGCGGTGATCTCCTTGGCGGTGGGTCTTCCCGTCGCTGGAGCGCCCCCTCTTAGATCGGGTCTAGGGTTTGTCGGTGGGTCTGGCGGCGGCACGGTGAATCTTGGTGTGCGTGCCCCGGCCCCCACCACTATTTATATGGCGCTGGCGACAGGGGCCCACCAGCCAAATGGGCTGGGCGCCCCCGATCAGGGCGCGGTCAAGGGGCTGGGCATTTGGCCGTTGGGCCAAATGCCCTGAGATCATTCTAACAGGTACCACCTTTTAGTCCACAATTAGTCCACATTTGCCAACTAATGAACTAATAGCTAATTGGGGATGAACTAAAAATTAGTCCAGGTATTAGTTCACCTGTTTAGATGGACTAGACCTAAACTTTAGGTGACTAAAAATTAGTCAAGGGATCCAAACAGGGCCTTATTCGAGCCCAACCTATTGTTTCAGTTACAAAAGTTACAACTGCTCTGAACCGCGGGATGTCGATATGAACTGCTACCGAATAAGAGTGTTTGACCAAGCACCACGGCAACAGGGTGATGCAGAAATGTTTCGTTCAACTCTTATTTCTAAAAGAACGGCAATATTACCCTAAAAAAACGGAATAGCCTTCTTGGCTGCATAGAATGGTTTGATCAAATCTGATTTACTTTTAAGAAATTTGATTATCTGATCAAGACTCCTCTCCAAAAAAAAACTGATCAAGACTAATGGTAAGACTGCTACTTGATCACTATGTGCTGTTCAGAAGTACTACTAGTCTATAAGATGCATGTGCAGGAGATGGGCCATTCATGCAGGCAATTTGGCATGCATGATCACTACTTAGTACTATTTATTGTTCAGTTCAGTGCCAGGAGGGCTTGTGCCAATGTACCCAACGCCGGCAACAAGGAAAGCGAGGCCTTGAAGGAAGAGGTAGATGTAGTATCCCTTTTTTGAGCAGAGCAGATCATAGCATCCAGAGAGCATTATACAGGCTCCAACAACAAGTTCTGAAAAGTGCCATCTGCAAGTGACGCACAAGGAGTCAAGTTTTGCAAACTGTCATGTCAGCTTAATTTACAGTACTTGATAGCAACCAAACACATCTTACCTATTCCAGAATCTTGGTTTCTTCGTGTACTTTGGTAGCACTACGATCATAGGCCCGCCTGATCAGCTCAGCATCTGCCACATCCACAGCATCTGAGTCGTCGGGAGCCGCCTCCGCCATGTGGTGTTCTCCTCGCTTCTCGGTGACAACCCACTCGTTGACTCTCTCGGCTTCCAGTAGGCCGGCCATCGCCGCCTTTATGCGGTGGAACGACATGACGTTCTCAAAGGGCACCCAGAGGATCAGCAGGTGAAATGATCTGAAACAGCCGTGAACGATCTGAAGTTAGCTGAATGCACCAATATTGTACCGACTACAGTCATTCTGAACACACTGAAACCTGAACCTTGCAATGTTTGTTACCTCGGTTTGCCGAGGGACTTGCAGAGAGTGATGATTGTTGGAACGTACACCAGCCCCCAGAGAGGGATATGGATCTCCGCGAAGAAGACCGACACCGCCACACCGGTATCGTAAAGCAATAGTAGATGAACGTCGCCGTGTGAGCTGCGATCTTGCCGACGAAGAAGAAGTCGTACCAGAGGTGGATCTTGCCCCACAACGACAATTTCTGCACAGGCAACGCAAACAGTTAACCTTCAGGAACGTTCTCGATCTGATTGTGATGCATTCTTCCAAGGCGGCACGGCGAGAAGCCGAAGACGCAAATTAACCTTGTTCTCCAAGATCTCAGTGTTCATCTTCTTGAACAGGTTTGCCGGCCCACACGACCACCTGTGCTGCTGGAATCGGTAGGCCTCGAACGTGCTCGGTAGCTCGCTCTTCACTCTCACCTCGCCGACGTAGACGAACTTCCAGCCCCGGAGAGCCGCCCGGACGGCCAGGTCCATGTCCTCCACCGTCGTACGGTGCTTCCAGCCTCCGGCGTCGGCGATTGCCGAAATCCTCCACACACCAGCTGTACCTGAAAGATTGTGAACGCTCCCGTAACGCCACCAAACTACATCGTGCATCGAATTGAACAAACGATGAACTGCGCATACGCAGAAGAGCTCTTTTACGGTACAGTACTACTTACTGTTAGAGTGATCTCAGGGCTTTGGCCCAACGGCCAAAGCCCAACCCTTGACCGCGCCCTGATCGGGGGCGCCCAGCCCGTTTGGCTGGTGGGCCCCTGTCGCCAGCGCCATAAATACAGAGGTGGGGGTCGGGCGGCACGCATCACGAGGTTGCCCGCGCCGCCGTCACCCCACCTACAAACCCTAGACCCGATCTGTAAGAGGGGTGCGCTGAGCCGACGGGAAGCACCACCGGCGCCGTTCACCGCCGCCAGGGAGACGCCGCCGCCCGGGACACGCCGCCGAGGAGCCCCGCACCTCTTCCCCGACCGTCGCTGCCCGTGCGCAGACTTCACCGAGCGTCCCCGAGATGGCCGCCTCCTCCTCCTCTACATCCGAAGGTCGGTACCCCTCTCTCCCTCTCGGTTTTGCCTCAAGAACACGAACCCCAGAGAAGAACCCCGCTAGATCTAGCCTAGAGATCCCTAAAGACCTAATCTAATATTGGTATCAGAGCCACTAGCGTTTAGATCTAGACGGAGGAAAAAGAAAAGAGAGACCCCCCCCAAACCCTAGAAAAGAACAGAGACGGGATCGGGTCAAACCCTAACCCTAGATCTGAAAAGAGTCTTACCTGGCGTGGTCGCCGGGTCGCCGTCGTCGTCGTCGTCGTTGGCGTGCGGGAGATCGGCCGAGCCTCGGGCTCGCCGGCGCTCCATGTACGGGCCATCGCCGACGCGCGCTTGAACGGGCGCCGACACGGAGCCGCTCGACGGCGGCGCGCTCCCTCTCAGGGGAGCGCGCACGCCGGCGAGAGGGCCCGCGGCGGCGCCGTCTTCTCCTTCCCCGGCGGCGTGGACGTCGCCATCGCCGCCGCCGCCGCTTCGCTCGCTCGGTCGGGTGCGGACGGAGAGACAGAGGGGAGAGGAGGAATGAATCTAGGGTTTTCGGGGGCGTCCGCCGCGCGTGGTTTTGATCGGGCGAGAACGCCGCGCAGCCGTCGGATGCGATCGGACGGCTGACCGCGCGCGGGCTGGCTTTCGGCCCAGGCGGGCGAGAGAATTCGCGGCCCAGGCCCAGGTTGCGCGCGAGAGCGCTCGGCCGCCAAGAACGAGAGCCGTCGGATTCGCATCCGACGGCTGATGGATCGCGCGGAGGCGCCAAAGGGCGAGGCTGCGTGGGTTTGCAGCCGTTGGATGCGCATCCAACGGCTGAGACCGGGGCGCGGGGGCCGCGAGCGCGAGGCGCGCGCTGGGCGGGCCGCCGCGTGCGTGAGGCCGCGGGCGCGAGCGCGCGTGAGGCGCGCGAGAGAGGCCGCCGAGGCCGCGGGCGGGCAGGCCGAGCGGGCCGCCGAGGCCGCGTGCGGGCAGGCCGCCGTGGGCCGCGGTTGCGCAGGCCGGGCCAAATGGCCGGTTTGAACAGTAAATCCCGATTTTTGATGTTTATTGTTTTTCAGAAGCTTTTTTTGATGATTTTCAATGAAATTTGAACCAATTTCTCTGTAATTTTTGCACCAACGTGTTAAATTTTCAGAGATTAAAAGAGTATAGTTATGATGCTTCTGAATATTGAATTAATTACAGTTTCCGCTGCAAAAGTTAATATTGATTGATTTTTCATTATTAAATTCGAACCAACGGGAGAATTTAATTTTGGAAAAATAGATAAAAATTCCCAGAGATTTATGATATTGTTATTTTCTGACCAACGTTGTTAATATCAGTATTATAAATTTTTAATGTTGATTTCATGCATTATTTCTATTTCTGCCCAACGGTGATGTAGATTTAATGTATGATAAAATTGATTTAAATTGTATGTCGTATTTTTGACCAACGTTGGAAATAAGGCATATAATTTTGATGTTACGTTCTCACTGTATTTGAAATATTTTTTTCAGGAGGATACAACTTAATGAGTTGTATTAGAGAAATCCCCACTCTCAAAGGTGATAATTATGGAGAGTGGAAGAAAAAGTTAGATTTAGCCTTTATCTTGGCTGAGGTGGACTGGGTCCTCACTACAGCACGTCCCACTGAGCCTTTGGCGCCAGTGAGGGAACAGAATGAGGATGACACTGCATGGCAGAAAAGACAGAGGGATCATGCTCCCCTACAGATGTCTTATGATCTTGATCATAAGAAATGGACCACAGCCAACAAGAAATGTATGGCTGTGATAAAGAACACAATTGAGCCTGCTATTCTGGGCTCAATTGCAGAGTGTGACACTGTCACTGAATACCTTGATAAAATAAAGAGTCAGTTCACTGGCTCTTCAAAGACTTATGCTACACAGCTGATTAAGCAGCTGGTAACAGAGAGGTATTCTGGCGGGGGCAATGGCATAAGAGAGCACATTCTTAGAATGAGCAACTTGGCATCTAAACTGAAACCGATGGATTTGGCTCTCAAGGATGAGTTCCTTATTCATCTGGTTTTTGCTTCTTTGCCAAAAGAGTTTGACACTTTTGTTGTCAACTATAATATGCAGCCCGAAAAATGGGACATGGAAAAGTGCATAGCCATGTGCGTGCAAGAGGAGGAAAGAATCAAATCCTCACATGGTGGTGCTATAAACTTTGTGAGGGAAAACAAGAAAAAGAACTATAACAGTAACCCCTTCTCAAAGAACAAGGGCAAAGCCTCTGTACATCAGCCTCAACAGAACAAATTTGCTGTAGACAAAGACCAGTGCCTTCACTGCAAGAAGACGGGACACTACAAGAAGGATTGTCCTGACTACTTAAAGATGATAATGGCTAAGAAAGGTGAGAACATTATTACCTTTATTAATGAATGCCTGTATGTGAAATATTCGAAATCCACTTGGTGGATTGATTCAGGAGCAACTGTTCATGTTGCTAATTCATTACAGGGATTCCGTTCGACGAGGACTACGCAAAGAAAAGAAAGATGCGTTAAAGTCGCAAATGGAGTCGAAGCTGAAGTTGAAGCCGTTGGCGATCTTTCATTAGAATTAGCTAATGGCTCCACTCTTTTACTTAGAGATGTCCTTTTTGTACCCTCTTTACAGAGGAATTTGATTAGTGTGTCAAATTTGGACAAAGATGGTTATGATTGCAATTTTGGAAATGGCAAGTGCGAAATAATGTTTAATAAAGAATGTGTTGGTATTGCCATATTACAGAATGAGCTTTATTTGTTATCATTGTGTGATGATGTGAATGTCGTATGCGATAATGAGAACGTTGCGTGCGAGAAAGTGATTGAATCCTCGTCTACGAATGTAAACAGAAAACGAAAGAGAACTCTAGATGAGTCGTCGAAATTATGGCACTGTCGTTTAGGCCATATTTCGAGGGGGAGAATAGAAAGACTAGTAAAGAATGATATTCTTCCTCCATTAGAGTTCTCAGACTTAGAACAATGCAGAGAATGCATTAAAGGAAAATATGTAAAGAAAATAAAGAAAGACGCTAAAAGAAGCACAGGAGTTCTACAAATTATTCACACAGACATTTGTGGTCCTTTTCCTGTGAAAAGTGTGGATGGATATGACTCGTTCATAACATTCACAGATGATTACTCCCGTTATGGATATATTTATCCAATTAAAGAAAGAAATGAAGCCTTGGATAAATTCAAGATATTTAAGGCTGAAATTGAAAACCAACACGATTTAAAGATTAAGATAGTCCGATCTGATCGTGGGGGGGAGTACTACGGTCGACATACCCCATATGGACAAGTTCCTGGACCTTTTGCGAGGTTTTTACAGGAAAATGGAATAGTGGCCCAGTATTCTATGCCGGGCGAACCTCAGCAAAATGGAGTAGCTGAAAGACGCAACCGTACCCTGATGGATATGGTGCGAAGTATGATGAGCTACTCCACACTCCCATTGAGTTTATGGATGGAGGCGTTGAAAACCGCCATTCATATTCTCAACAGAGTGCCTAGTAAGTCGGTGCCCAAAACACCGTACGAGTTGTGGACAGGAAGAGTTCCCTCAATAAATCACTTACGTGTGTGGGGGAGTCCTGCTGAGGCTAAAGTATTTAACCCAAACCTTGGGAAACTTGATCCCAAAACAGTAAGTTGTCATTTCATTGGCTATCCTGAAAAGTCAAAAGGTTATCGTTTCTACTGTCCAGACAGATACACAAAGTTTGTAGAAACGAGACATGCTGTCTTCTTAGAGGATGAAATGATGAGGGGGAGCATGGTAGCTCGAGAGATTGATCTTGAAGAGAAGCGGGTATATGCGCCCACTCCGATGATTCAAGAGCCATTCTTCACACTACCTGCTGTCGCTTCACCGACGGTGCAAGACACTGTGGTGCCAGCACCTGTTATTGTTCCTCCTGTGGCAACAATGAATGATAATGAGGAACCTGTTCTTCAGGATCCTATAGAACCCATTGCCACAGATGAGGGGGAGCAACAACAGCCTCAAACAGAAGATGTACCAAATGAGGAGGCCCCGAGGAGGTCTCAAAGAGTAAGAAGATCAGCTATTTCTGACGATTATCAGATTTATCATACAGAGGAATTTCAAATGGAGGATGATCCCACCTCATTTGAAGAAGCCATGAGAAGCGAAAATTCCTCAAAATGGCTTGATGCCATGGAAGAGGAAATGAGGTCCATGAAGACTAATAAAGTCTGGGACTTGGAAATTATTCCTAAAGGAGCCAAAACAGTAGGCTGTAAATGGGTCTACAAGACAAAACATGACTCCCAAGGGAATGTAGAAAGACATAAAGCGCGACTTGTGGCAAAAGGCTTTACGCAAAGAGAAGGGATTGATTACAATGAGACATTTTCTCCAGTCTCATGTAAAGATTCCTTCAGAATCATAATGGCATTAGTAGCACATTATGATTTAGAGTTACATCAGATGGATGTAAAGACGGCATTTCTTAATGGGGATTTGGAGGAAAATGTTTACATGGCACAACCGAAAGGTTTTGTTGTGGAAGGAAATGAGAGAATGGGATGCCGCCTAAAGAAATCAATATATGGGTTAAAGCAAGCTTCAAGACAATGGTACTTGAAGTTTGACAGTACAATAAGAAAATTTGGTTTTAAAGAGAATGTAGAGGACAACTGTGTTTATGCAAAGTTTAAAGATGGGAAGTTTATCTTCCTAATCCTGTATGTGGATGATATCCTACTAGCTAGTAGTGATGTTAATCTGCTACTGGAAACAAAGAAGTTTTTGTCCTCAAACTTCGATATGAAAGATCTTGGTGAAGCTTCATTCGTTCTAGGGATCGAAATTCACCGAGATAGAAACAAAGGGGTATTGGGACTGTCACAAAAGGCATACATAGAGAAAGTCTTAAAGAAATTTGGTATGCATAAATGTAGTCCATCACCTGCACCTATAGTCAAGGGCGACAGATATGGGGATTTTCAATGCCCCAGGAACCAGTATGAGATCGATCAAATGAAAGCGGTTCCATATGCTTCAGCTGTCGGAAGCTTACAGTATGCTCAAGTGTGCACACGCCCTGACTTAGCATTTGTTACCGGGTTACTTGGCAGATTCCAGAGCAATCCTGGAATAGAACATTGGAAATTGATAAAGAAAGTCTTGCGTTATTTGCAAGGAACAAAAGGCCTCATGATGACATACAGAAGATCAGATTCACTCCATATAGTGGGGTATACAGATTCTGATTTTGCGGGAGATGATAGAAAGTCTACATCCGGATATGTATTCACTCTCGCTGGAGGAGCTATATCGTGGAAAAGCTCAAAGCAAACCGTCACTACATCGTCCACAATGTATGCCGAGTTTGTAGCATGTTATGAGGCTACGGGGCAGGTGAACTGGCTAAAGAAGTTCATACCCGGTTTAAAAGTGGTTGACGACATCAATAGACCACTTAAGTTGTACTGCGATAACGAACCCGCAGTAACGTATGCCCACAACAATAAGTCAAGTGGTGCTGCCAAACACATTGACATAAAGTACTATGTTGTGAAAGATAAAGTTCGGGATCAAATTATAAGTCTTGAGCACATAAGTACCGCAAAGATGTTAGCGGATCCGCTTACCAAAGGCTTACCACCCAACGTGTTCAGAGAACATGTAGCCGGCATGGGTTTAAGGGAAAGCCTATGATTCCTGGACTAAAAGATGGCCCAAAGTTTAAAGTAACTGTTTCAGAATAGAGAGGTGTATTGTAACTGTTGAATCTATCGGCGATTGACCGTGACGATGAGACATGTTCTATGCACTAATCTGTGATGGAATGTGTAAAGTCAAAAGTAATTAAAGATAAAGTATAGATTGAGATCAAGGGGGAGAATGTTAGAGTGATCTCAGGGCTTTGGCCCAACGGCCAAAGCCCAACCCTTGACCGCGCCCTGATCGGGGGCGCCCAGCCCGTTTGGCTGGTGGGCCCCTGTCGCCAGCGCCATAAATACAGAGGTGGGGGCCGGGCGGCACGCATCACGAGGTTGCCCGCGCCGCCGTCACCCCACCTACAAACCCTAGACCCGATCTGTAAGAGGGGTGCGCTGAGCCGACGGGAAGCACCACCGGCGCCGTTCACCGCCGCCAGGGAGACGCCGCCGCCCGGGACACGCCGCCGAGGAGCCCCGCACCTCTTCCCCGACCGTCGCTGCCCGTGCGCAGACTTCACCGAGCGTCCCCGAGATGGCCGCCTCCTCCTCCTCTACATCCGAAGGTCGGTACCCCTCTCTCCCTCTCGGTTTTGCCTCAAGAACACGAACCCCAGAGAAGAACCCCGCTAGATCTAGCCTAGAGATCCCTAAAGACCTAATCTAATACTTACCACTGGAGGTAAGAGGTGTTTTCAATCTCAACCGTTGATTGAGTGAGGCTAGTTTTGGCCAGATATAAATATTGTTAGGAAGGAAACTAACAGGTAATTAATCTAGCTACTTAAGATAGGAAAGTATTAAATGGCATATATCCTTCCATACCAAACCATCACAAACTTGTTTAAATAGTTTCAGTTCTAAAAAAAACTTATTTAAATGGTTTCAGCCGTGTGGCACTTGGATTTTGCACAATTATTTAAAATAGTTTTTTTTAAAAAAAATACATGTAAGCCATATTTTTGTTAAATTTGATATGTGTATTCCAGAATAATTCAAAATTTTAAATGGTTCGTATTTTGAAAATAACAGTTGACTTCAAAATTTATAACAGGTTCAAGTAAAGTATTGGATTTGAATTACGAATAACGAGTGATTAGAAAGAAGATAATTAACTATCAAATTAAAAAATAAAGTTACAGCATATATATCTATATTAAATTTAATTTGAAATATATTTCCTTCCATACAAAAATATTTGAGGCGTATTCTTTCGTTGCAACATGAATCCCGTCATGAACAAATCCTCACGTCTAAGTTAATCTCTAGTACCGTTGATGCAATTTTTTTGAAAGGAAGGTATTATCTCTAATGACTCCCTTTCCTTTCATTTGTTGATTCTTTCCATTTGACTCTACCCAATTAATATAAAGCAATGATGTGCAAAGACAACGTTAACCTTTCGAAGGTCAAAGTGATCTCTTACCTAACTACATGGTAATAGATCATTATATACAGCCATTAGATCAAACGGCTCCCAACACAGGTGGTGTACTATAAAAAAAATCCTATACAGAAAAGTAGTGTGACTGTGTAGTATATACCATTGAAGCCGAAAAAGGAGTACACTGAAGACCCTGCCTTCTGCTCAAACTTGAAATGGTAGTCCAGTGACATCTCCTGGAACCTCGTCAGTAGGCGCTCATCAGCATTGACTGCATCAGCAGTATATATATTCAGAAGAGCTCACTTAATCGCTTGTCATGGATCACATTGAGACGTGTGTGTGCTGATGAACACTGACCAAACTTCCAGCGAGCCTGGACGAGGGCGAGCTCCGGGTTGTGGACGAGGAAGGGGACGGTGCGGAGGAGGAAGTCCGGCTCCGGCTGGAAGTCGGCGTCGAACATGGCGGTGTACTCGCATTCCGTCACGTAGTCGTGCCTCAGGCCTTCCCTGAGCGCGCCGGCCTTGTACCCCTTGCGGTTCCACCTCACCTCGTACTTTATGTTCACGCCTTTGCTCCTCCATTTCTGGCACTCAAGCTCCACTAAATCCTGCCGGTAAAAATCAATCCATACAGTGTCTATTCTTTTTGACTGAGACTTATAGTTTTTGACTGTGACTTATGTCTTTTGTGTTATTCGTGTGAGAGATTACAGAGTAACAGAAACCCACGTGCAATTTTTGTCGATATAAATAAAGTTGACAGTATGTACTATAATTAACTAGTAGACAGCTGGTATTGCTCTCTGAGGGTGCTAATTAATGGTAGGTCATTTTATAGAGAGAGCTAATTACAAGTGGGGTAGTATTAATTTGTTCACCTATATAACAACGGACATCCTAACTATAGGAACCCGTGCATGTACATGCGAGTATTTTACATTAATCGGTTCACTTAAAAAGATTAAGCTTTTCGAAAAAAAGGTAGGTCGGCAATATACTTCAACCACTCGAAAATCAAAGATGTTGGGATCGAATTAGAACTCACGGCCTCTCGTTGAGTCGATACATGCTGTAACAGTCTACGTCCACATGTGATGCGATACAAGGGACGTTAATGGTACGGTACTTCGAAGAAAAACTAGCTCATTTCTGTGCTTCGTTGGAGTACCTTTATAACTGGATCAGTGGAAAGCAAAAATCAGTTTTGTTTCTTCGGCTCTTGCGAGCGTGGCGGCGGCAGTGAGGCCGTGCTTGGGCTGCGGCAGCGGGGATAGGGGCCAGGTTGGCGGTGTACGCGGTGGCGGCGGCCCTTGTCTCACCACCGATGTACAGGCAGCCTGAGCAATTGGGTGATTTGAGGTCAGGGCGAAAGCTTGGACGGCGACGTTTGCGGACGCCGCTTCCTTCTTGGAGGTGTCCTTTCTGTACCTCTTCCCCGGATTCCCCCCCAAGTGGCTGTTTGCAGGTGAAAACCTTTCCCATGGTGGACTGGCGGCGTCAGCGCCTTGGGCGTTGTTACCTTCTTGAAGGCGTCGTTAGGCAATTTCAGCTCAGTTGATTGGTGCTTGCCGTTTGGATCTGTCGCTGCTCGTGCTTTGTTTGCATGTGTACAGTTCGCCAGAAGATCTCGGCACCGTGTCTTCCCTCATCTCCTGACCCGCTATACGGTGTTAGAAGGTCCGAGGAGGGTTAGAGGTGTTGGCCGAAGAGAGAGCTATTTGGATGAAGAAGTTGAAGTGCTTGCCGAAGGCCCTCCGTGTTGAGCATCGATGTGATGCATCGAGTGCTGCTGTCTTCACTAGAGGAATACAGTCGCTTGATGGAGGCAACAAAGTGTTTGGTTTTGTTTAGCAAGTTATGTAATGAGGTAGGAATATGGTTGGGACTTGAGTTCCGTTTCTTTATTCCGTGTTTGTACACCGTGTGGTGGTTTGTAGTCTAAGTACTATGGGTGTGTTGGAATTGGCTGTACTCATTCACTTGTGAATGATGGAGGTCGGAATGATATATTCCTTAATCTAAAAAAAAAAAACTGGATCAGTGGAGTCATCTAGGACTTGTACTATGACGCGATCGGACGGCCACCGGATCTCACAGGCTGCACCGATCGAGAGCTTGCACACCTGGGGAATCAACACACAAATGCAAAGAGATTTATCAGTGGCAAATAAATCAAGTCCTCATAAAGCATGGAAAAATTTATTGCCAAAATTTCACTGGTAACCTGTAGTTATCGGCTTTATTGGTGGACGCCGTTAAAACCTTATACCGGTCACAAATTTTTAGATTCACTTAAAATTTATCTAACTTTTTTTTTAAAATAAAAAATTCATTAATTCAAAATTTTTGTCAAAAAATCCAAAAAATGTGGTAACCGGCTCTATCAGTATCATTCGATAAAATTTTCAAATCGATATATTTTCCCGGAGTTTTGTTAAATATGATCCGGATATTTTCTTTCTAACTATCATCCAGATTTAGAACCGTTGGATTAGAGATCCAATGGCTATGAATTCTCCCCCTCCCCCTTCAAAAACAAGAGGCCCTTTGATCTTTAATTTAAGAATTATAAATTTAAATGATAGTTAAAAAGAAAACATCCAAATGATACTTAGACACTCCCTTTTTTCCGTCATAAAGTCAAACTCCTCTTTCTCTTAGAGCGAAAGGAGAGACCGAAAGGTTTTACTTTTACACACGCTCACTTTGCTCTCGTTGTACATTGGGATCTGCACCAGCACCATGGGGTAGGCCGCGCTGCCGGACTCCTCGTCGCAGGCGATGGGCTGCCACCGGTACTGCCGTTCGGGCCGCAGCCCGAACAGCTTGACGACCAGGCACACGGCGGCGACAAACAGCTTCTCAAGCAGTATCATCACTGTCATCGCCAGCGAGAAGGCGACCAGGAGCCTTACCAGCGGGACTAGCACGAAAGCCCTAGCTTGCACCCACGCCGACGTGCATTGCGCCGTGAGAACCCAATTGCACCTTCGCGCGCACGTCGCTCCAAAGCCTCAGAAACTCCTCTTCTCCAAGGCTAAACAATGCAGTATTGTTAGCTGCAGTAGCTTCCATTTAAGGTGAGGAGATGATTTGATTGGATCTAGCTGATCGATCAGGACAAGGTGTGGCTGCTTAATGCACACAATGGCGCAGGTTTATATAGTCAGCTAGGTCGACGGCGCACATGGCGAGATAGACACAGGATGCCATGTGAAGTTTGCAAAGACTTGGGATCTGGCTTTGCACAGGAGGAGAAAGAAATAGAATGCCATGTGAAGTTATTCTCTTTATTCTTTACTCGCGCAGATATATGACCCGTGCTGAACAGTACATGCAGGTTGCATCAGCTGTCAGCTAAATCTGATGCATGGTTGTAGAACCATGTCAAGGGGAAGATATCTGGTGAACAAGGCATAATTCGTGGACATATGAACATACCCGATCCGGGCCCCTTCTCGCAGCCGCCTCTCCGCCGCGCCGCCGCCTAGCCTCCTCTCGGCTGCCGCACCGCCGCCCAACCTGGCCCCGCTCCAGGTCACCCAGCCCAGCTCCAGGTCCCCCAGTCGAGCCTCCTCTCATGCTGTTCCGGCTGGCCATCGCGGTGGGCTACGCCACCACGTGGGTGGGCCGACGTGCAGGGGCGGCCGCGGGAGGGCGCCAGGCCCATGCTGCCGTGGCGGCGCTGGCTCATGTGGATCACTGTGACGATCCGCATTATTACCAGGGGTAATAACGCTAGTCAACGGATTATTATTCGTTTTAGCCGATAGAACATCGCTCTAACGAATAGTAAGCCATCAGAGTGTTGCAGCAGAACAATAATTAGAGACAAAACACAATATTACAATAATATCGCCACGCAGGGCTACAGTTTATCACAACGCCTCAAGGGCTTAAATATTACAATCTTTAGGCAGAAGAATAATCTAACTACTTCCTATCCAAAAGGACTACACACGGAGTGTCCACCTTATCCCTCTGTACTCCGAGTCCACGGTATTCCATCCAGGTAGCTTCCTCCTGATCTTAGCCATTTTCTGAATTGACATGCTCCTAAGCAAAGGGAGGATTATAGCAAAGGTGAGTACAGAATTACTCAGCAAGCGTTATTAACAAAAATGCACAGAATGCTTATCATTTGCACTTTTAGGAACATCAGTTCCTATCCTCAATCTTTTGCTCATTTCTATACTCTTTTTCCTCAATGTCATTTCCATGACTTACAAAAATAAAGTTTGTTGGTTTTGAAAGAAATCCATATTATTAATTTAGAAAACTAATGAACATACGCATGAACAGCAAAAACCCCCATAAATTTCCGTAATTCTCCTTTCCCGGAGACAGGCATGAATTCATGATTTGGATAGCATTGCGCAAGCTTGTATCACTTTACCCATCATCACTCTGCTCGTGTTGGCTCTTGGGGTTATCCGCAATTCCTTTGAAGCGGCGCCCAGAACAGAGTACAGTGCAATTATCTCTAGTTCAGTAATTATATCTCCACCCGGTTATACACAATCAGCAGCCTGGAGCGGTGTAAAACCCTCACACAGACCCACTGAAAACGACATAACCGTTGGCTGGTAGGGTTTTCCGACCCTCACCCAGCCCCGCTGCCAGCGTAATATAACGCCAATGCGTAACCCGCCTGTGGGTTCTTACGCTCCGGTCTTATACCGGTTCCTTTGGGCTTATCCCATAAATAAAATCACTCCTGTGGAGAATATAACACCTCACTAGAGTACCGACTGCCCGTGAAAACGGAACGTTGGTTGATACAAGTTGGTACGGTCTGTTCACACAAATGAAGTTTGTAAAACCTTATATTCTATTCTTATGCAGAGGTCCCACACCTTCCCACTCATTACCTGCCCTGGCGACCTCTGCCCACCTTCTTACTTAACCTTAGTGGCCAACTGCTCCATCAGTTGCCATTCATTTCTTTTCTCTTATCTCTTGCCAATTCTCGATTTAAATAATCTTTTATTTATTTCATGCAGGGTGATACTAGATTAATACAAAATACTTATTTTACGAAATATACTCAGAAGCTTTGATCAAAGGAATGTTTGCCTGGATTTCAACCATAAATTCGGATTCAAATAGGATCAGGTGAAGTCACCCCCGTAGCTTGGTTGTTGCCTGCAATTAAATACGCCTACGACTTAATTTACGAAAATATAATGACATATGTTGTGTTGACGTGATTGTGCTCCTAAGGTAAGACTTTGCTTAATCTGATCGCGGTAATCAAGGTTAATTTCGGTACACTACTCGTCGCTCGACATCATCGCACTAACGTCATGAGAGAGGGTGGATTTAGTAGGTATGCCCGGCGTTTTATTAATTCTTAGCAAATTTTCAATTATACGGGATGAACAAAATACATGTACAATTATAGCGGCTAATGTTCATCTAGCTAATATCGCGTACGCAATTAGGCTAATTTAGTTTCTCCTAGATACGTATATATTTAATCACCTCTAGTTTGTTTTAGATCTCAAGGTTACTCAAATATCATTTTTCATATTAGTACGCGGTTGGCCATTTAAGTTATCGACATAAATGAATTTAACTCCTAAGTAACTAATCAATTAAATTATACTAAAGCGTCTCCATACGATCTCCAAGTTTTCTTTTAACTAACTACGAATTAATGCGACTTATGCTATTTAAATCACTATGTACCAGTTTAGTCGGTGGGCACGATTTTAAATCATGGTTTACTATTTTAAATTGGTACACGTTCTTCTAGTTGTCACGATCAATTCTAAATCTTCTAACGGCTACTAATTTATTCTAATAATTTAGAATAGTTATTAGTGGATTTACACAGATTATATTTGACTAACAAAATCTAGTTGGGCATTTAAATGCGCAAAAGAATGATCTAAACGATATTATGATCGTTTACTTAGCATGCGTGCAATTTCTAGTCTACAGACATCATTTAATTTATTTTCAAGATTCACAAATGAAATGTTTACTAAGGACGTTCTGTAATTTAACGCGATCTAGGTTAATTGAGTATTTAATTGCAACCCGGAATAATTTAATTAGCACTGCCTCAATTAAATCGATACACGTTATGGTTTAATCTACATATGACCATTCATTTATTCTAATTATCGTAAATACAGATTAATGGTTTTCTACTGCTTAGATGAACTTAACCAATTTATCTGGTGATTTAAACTCACCACCATATGGCTAAGACTACAATACCTTAATTTAATCCATACATGTACAAGTTTAATCGACGTGGATTTCTATAATTTGAATGCTAGCAACAACATCTTCTGCGTATTTAAATATGCCATGAGATGGTCTAAATGAAGATACACAAATTTTTATATACTCCTGTACCTGCTTTAATCCATTGATGGCTTGGTTTATTTATAACGATCATGAATAAAATTTCACCAGTTTATACTACTAACAGGATTAATTAGGTATTTAACTCGGGGCTCATGATTTAAACGGTAATGTACCAACTCCATCGATCCACGCCAACTTTTAATCCACCGACGGTCCTTAATCAAGTTCCAACAGTTGTACTTACTAATTAGTTATATTTTGTAAGTTACCATAATTAGCATAATGCTCTTGAGTAGTTTAATCTACAACGTCGAATAATACCATGGTTTAAGTAGTTAAACGAATCCTGCTAAATGTGCTTGCGGTTTTCTAATTTCTCATTCTGCTTATAATCAACTCAACGTCGCTGATATGCATAATGATCTAAGGTATTACACTATACTGAAGGTCATATTAATTCTTTGTTTCTAACGGAAGTCTATTACATTGGTGTGGCTAATATTCATTTACAGGTTCTTACGCCCTTGCAGTTAGTTTATTTAATTTTTGACAAATCTGCTATAGCAAGATTGGTACAATGCATGATTAAGAGTATCCTTAAAGTTAATAACCCTAGTTTTTCATATTTTATTCTATCTACCTACTTTTCTTGTTTTTCCCCTATCTTTCTCTCTTTCTTTCCTTCTATCCGGCCTCCCCCTTTTTCTTGCTGTTGGCCGAAGCCGACCCCTCTCCTTCCTCTCACTACCCCGACGCCTCCTCATCTCCTCCCCATTTTCCCCATGCGCTCGGCCCTCTCTCTCGCTCTCTCTCGGGGAAACGAATCCTCTGCAGTCGCGTACGGGCGACTGCAGAGGGAAGTCGCGATCTGAGCCGTCCGATTGAAAAAAGGCTACAATATTTTATACTGTAGCTACAGTAATTTTTACTGTAGCAAAAAGATCTGAGCAGTCCTTTTTTCAATCGGACGGCTCAGATCGCGACTTCCCTCTGCAGTCGCCCGTACGCGACTGCAGAGGATCTCGTTTGCTCTCTCGGTCTCCCTCCACGCCGAGTCCGCCTCCTCTCGGCTCCTCCGCCGCCCCGGGTCTCAGCGCCTCCGCTCCGGGTCTCGGCTCCCCGCTGCGCCGCTCCCAATCGCCGCCGCTCTGCTCCTCCAGCGGCTCCGCCGCCCACCCGTGCCTCCTCCTCACGCCGCTCCACCGGTGCGCCTCCTCGGGTCTCGCTGCGCCGCGCCGCCCTGGCGCCAACAACGGCGGCCGTCCTCTCCTTGCCGCCCCTCTCTCGCATGATTGGCTGCTGCCCGATCCGGGATCTGGCATCTCGGCTCTCTAATCTGACCCGATTTGATTTCGATTTGTTTTCTATTTGCTTTGATTTTAATGGTTTTTGCTCATGTGGTGGCAGGCAGGGAGGTGTGTTCCCCTGATGTGGTCTCGGCCGGCTAAGGTCGCCCGCACGCCGGGGGAGTGTGCGGCGGCGGTTTGGTGGGGCTACACCGCGGTAGCACATAGCCGCCTCCATCCCCAGTAAGCCCTCGCTCTTCTACTCTCCTCTACTTCCCTCTTCTACCTCCAGTGACTACTCTATGTGCTGGTTCATGGTGGATAGTGATGCCATTCGGTTGTTACTGGTGATTTGTTATGTGTGGTAAGTTAGGTTTGGTATTGAAATGAATGTCCAGTTCATGTGTGTGGGGTTACCTTTGCCGGTGGAGGGTTGGGTTGCCGTGGAAATGATTTGGGGCTGCTGGTGGTAGTCGTTCACTCGGTGGTTGTGGCGTTCGCCTGGTGATGGCCTCCTCCTCCCAAGCTGGCTGTCGGGCTTGTGGTTCCCTCTCCTGCCGTCGCCGTCGCCTGGCTCCGGATTGGCTCGCCTGGGCCGTCTCCTTGCTGCCGACTCTTCTCGGTGGATGGCCTCTCTGTGGCTTTGGAATGGTTGGGGGATTTGGGGAAATGAATGTGTGCTGCCGTGCCTTCTCGCTGCTCACTTCTCTCTGGTTGGCTGTGCCTTCGTGGAGAAAATTGATCATTTGCCACTTTGAAGAGTGGGCTTCGCAAAATTGCCACTTTCAAAATTGGCTTCGCAAAAATGTCATGCAGTACATTTACCTCTTGATTACCATGCCATTTGAGCCATTTAACTCATTTAATATTTTTTTCTAATTTCAGGGGCTGGAAAAATACATTTCTACCCTTGCTAAGTTTCTTGAATATTCCACCCACACAAGTAAGAATCGAAGTCCCAATCATACTGACATTGGTTGTGATCAAAATGGCTTGAGCTTTTGGCTTCAGCTTATTTTTGCACTATTCATAAATTTCGTCTTTTTCTGAACTTTTGGCTTTTTTTTTGAGTTTTTTTACCGGTTCTTTTTTCCTCGTATTTGTGTACACTTTACGTGATGGACTATATGTTTTTTCTATTTTTAAATTTTTTTAAATTTAATTATGGTAAATAAGCCTCTGTCAGCTACAGTGCTTTTTTCAGCCAGCTACAGTGTTTTCAGCCATAAGCCACGGGCTTTTCAGCCATTTTGATCACAACCATTGACATGAGTCAAGGCGACATCGAAACGGGATCGCAGATTCGGAACCAGCCTGCAACTTGAGCATCAAAAGTAACACCAAAACCTCCTAGCAACAATTCTGCATATTCCGATTGGTTGAATGTTGATGCGTGCTACTAGCATCAACACGAGTCAAACAATTACAGCATCACAAAAATAAACTACTTACACAGCATCCCATTAAACAACTACGGGACCAAAGCGAAAAGACAATCCACTTTTTTTAGAAGTATCTAAGTTAGAAACAAGGAAAGCTCAGGCAGATCTGGCAAGTTCCTCACACGAACCAACTCGTATCAAGCGAAGCAACGAAGCATCTAGTAGACACCAGGACCGCGCCGACGCCACGAGATGCCGAAAACAATGCGAGGAACCGCAAACTTCGTACTCGCAAGTTGCAACGCATCGCTATCGCAACCAACCTCCCCCAAAACAGAAACCCAAAATTTTGCAGCGGGCATCGAGTTCGCCGAAACCGACACGAGCGAAGGATTGGGAAATTTTTCGCGTAAGCAGAAGCTGGAAGAAGAGAGGGAGCGCGACTCACGCCACGGGGAAGGGCGCAAGGGTAGAAAGGTCTTTTTCAGCCTTTGAAATTAGAAAAAATATATTAAATGATTTAAATGGCTCAAATGGCATGGTAATCAAGAGGTAAATGTACTGCATGGTATTTTTGCGAAGCCAATTTTGAAAGTGGTAATTTTGCGAAGCCCACTCTTCAAAGTGGCAAATGATCAATTTTCTCGCCTTCGTGCGGCCGTGAGATATTTCTGGACTGGCTGTGCTCTCTCGGGAGAACTGATCTGGCCGGGTGCTATCTCAGTGAAAACAGTGATGCTTGGTCATTACTGTGGCATGTGCTTCCTTGCTGCGGTTTGGGCTTGGAAAATGGAATTATGGGCTTTTTGGCTTTGCATTGGTTTGTCCCTAAATCAACTCAGGTTTGTATAGATACATACCGTATGATGAGCCTACAGTTGTGAGAGGTGTCGATTGTCCCTGGAACAGTCAGGTATCTCCGTGAAAGAGGTGCCGACCGGGCCGGGACAATCAGGTATCTCCGTGAACGGATTACCCTGCCCGAAACTAACCTCTAGGGCTCTGACGGCAATTTCTTCTTTTAATTATTTTCTTTTGTTTGGTCTTTTTCGGTATTACAGTTACTAGTTCGCTCACAAATGAAATAACGGTGTGGTGACCGTTCGACGATAGTCTCTAATGTATGAGATGATCTGAATGTAATCTGGTTTTCTCTTAATATTGTTGTATACAGAATATTGTAGGTTACTCGAATGTAGTTTCTAATGTTGCAATTGTGTTGCAATTATCTAAGTTTGCGAGACGGTCATTTGATTAAGACTGAGACTTGTAAACTTACAGTAATTTGTATTGTCGTTATTAATGTAAAAAGAGTTGTAATATCTTTATTTAATTTAAGCCAGTTTTAGTTGTAGCTCAAGGGATGTGACTTGATTTGTTGTCCAAGATTGTAATAATTACACAATTGTATTACGGACGGTTATATATATTTTAATTGAGTTGGAAACTTTTACTTGTGCAGTTGAATTTTATTTCTCACTTAGTCTATACCGTTTGATATTCACCCTCGTCGAAGAAATTGTGAAAACAACGTATTAGTTTATCGCTCGCTAAGTTCAATTTAAACATCTGCAAAGAAAAGTTTAAATTCTCTCGTATTTTTAGATTATCCTTTATGTAATTAGTTCTACTTAACATCCTAATTCGCTAATTAGGGTTAATTAACGATGTGGGTTGTTACAATCACGCGGATCTCCGCGCGCTGCATCCTCTTCTCCTTCGGGTGAGTAGCTGATTACTACTTGGATCATTAAACGCGATTAGCTATTTGAATCAAGTTTGGATCGGTAGGAGTTAAGAAAACGGCTTCGCTTTGATCTGATCTGAACATCTGGCGATCGATTAGTTGCTGGTTAAATAATTTTCGAATTTAGAGGTCAGATTTGGGTGGCAAGATGACTCAGATGAGGCATACGGAAGCTGTGGATGGATGAGCCAATCGTGAGATGAGTGATTGGTTTACAGGTGGTGACTGGTGAGGAAACACACAAATACCTTGCTTATCGACATTTCAGAAAAGTTTGCCTCTGCCATAAAATAAAAAGGCAACTGTCAGAATATTGTCGTTTTTGTACTGGTTTACACAATTACACAAGAATTGCAGTCGTTTAGTTAAGACTTCAGAGCATGCAGAATACTCACAGGAGCGTTCTAACGTCATCCTGTTTTTGTATTGTCTGACCTTCTTTTGGTACAAGTATTTCGTTTTACATCATACTTTTCTTTTGGATACTACAATTTGATTTGGACCATGCTCCAAATGTGCTGGTTTCTCACTGGCATATGGAATCTTTAAAAATATAAATCATTTGGACAACCCCTTTTGCTGCTTGATTATGCTGAGTTTTGAGTTTTTGGCTGCATACTTTTTGTCATAGTTTCTCTTCTTGCAATGCTATAGTGTGTACTGTCTGATCTTTGTTAAGTGCTCGTTTTCTATGTCAAGTACCATTGGATCAGAAAGAAAGAAAAGCCTGCGCCTAGAGATCTTGCACCCGTGCCGCACCACGTCCTCCATCGGCACGGCGCGTCCCCCATTCGATGCATGCAGGCGGCGTGCCGCAACGGCGGCCTCCACGCAGCCAATCGATCCGCCCTGCTCGCTGTAGCAAGGATGCAGAGGAGGACATGGAAGAATCCGGTGCAAGCAACTGAAGTAAACATTTTAGATGTAGCAGAGTGCTTTTGTATTTGTAAATGTACTGTCCCACTGTTGATTGTTGTGTAATCACTGATTGGAATGAGATTATTGTATAAATTAAGTTAAGTGCTGTTGTGTTTGTGGAAGTACAATATGTGCATGTCTTGTCCTGGACAGTGCCAGGTTGTGATGACTCCAGTTAAACTCCAGATAGCAGTGGATCTGATACTGTTCAGAGTTTGCAAATGTTTTCTTGCCATCCCGATACTGTTGCTTGCAGCTGCTTTCTGTGATTGGAACCCATATCAGGAGCTTGAGTTTGTTCCACAAAAATAAGAAATTGCAGCCCATAATGGACATTACTGACTAAAGAGGCAAGCACATAGCCACATTCCAATTCTCATGAACAGAAATCCTATACAAAATTTCACAAAAAATATGCATGCTTCAGGTACATGCTTCCATTCATCCATTCATAAAGCAAAAGGCATAAGGTTTGAGGTACATGCTTCCATTAGAACACAAAAGGTATAATTTTTACAACACAGTAGTAATACATCCTCGATGGAATTAACAAGAACAATTTTGCCAACAGAGTTGATTACCATTCCCAAGGCCTACCAATCAACACAGTCAACAAAGACACCACCTGATAGCATACGCTAAGCCATTTACAGAATTATCCATGGTTTCGCATCATCTTTGGAGCCTGGACTAACAGAATGACATAGCAAATGGAAATCGTTAACTGTCAGTCAAGCATATGAAGTCACTAACCCCTTTTTTCTGAGCATATTTGTTCAATACAGCATTGACCTTCCTCGTAAAGAACCCCTGGTCAGCCTTGAATTTCTTCTGAGCCTCTCAGATGAATCTTTTCTGGTTTTCAGAAAGTATCTCTGAACTGAGGTCACCTGGTTCAGCTAATGAACCTGCCGCTCTGACTTGGCAGGGGAAGAGGATTAGGGTGACATAGACATGGTGAGGCGCTCAACGCCGCGGCAGGAGAGCGCGCAACCAGTGAGCAACAACGGCGACTCGGCTGACTCCGTGTGCAGTGACGAGTCCATGGTGAACTTCGCCAGCGCGTCCGGGTCAGGGTACCACGACTCGTCTGCCGCTCCCTGTAGGCGTCGCGGAGGGATGTATCGCACATGCCGTGGCCGTGCCGTTCTGCCATCTTGATGGCCAACCAGACGTCGGCGTTGCTCACGAGCAAGTACAAGACCGCGTCGTGGTCGGTAAGGGAGCGGAAGAGGGCGCGGAAAAAGGCGGTGAGTGTTAACTGATCTTATTGTATTGCTGTCATAGTCAGTATCGAGTAATCGGTGTGTTTGAGTACTGAGAAGTCGTGTCAAGTACAGGGATCCCCGAGTGTTTCAGTACTGCATGGTCATACCCGTATATTAAGTACTGCGTGATCTGTCGAGTGCTCAGTGTGTTTGAGTACTCTGTAGTCGTAGTCCTAAGTCGAACTACGCAGTGGTCATAGTCATAAGTCGAACTGCGTAGAGGTTGTAGCCGTAAGTCGAACTATGTAGTGATCGTAGTTGTAAGTCGAACTACGCAGTGGTCGTAGTCATGAGTCGATGTAGTCAGTACTCGTAGGAGTACTGTAGAAGACAGTACTCGTAGGAGTACTGTAGAAGACAGTACTCGGAGGAGTATTGTAACAAGTGGTCGTAGTCATAGCTACAATGGTCGTAACTACAGCAGTCGATGGTCGGTACTCGTAAGCTACAGTGAACTGGTTGGTGCTCGGAAAACTTGTGTGGTCAGAGATGTTGGTCGACAAGCCGTGGTCAATGAAGCGGTCGAAGAAGTCGTAGTTGAAGATATGGTCGACAAGCCGTAGTCGATGAAGCGGTCGAAGGCACTGTGGTCGAAGGCATTGAGCAACCATGGTCATGAGGCATGGTTGAAGCACCATGGTCGACACGATATGGTCAAAGGACTCAAAGGAGAACCCAAAGGATTGTGTGAGCTCGTAGACCAGGCCAGATATCAGTTAGTCTGCATGTAATTGGTCGTGTCCACTAAATCAAGTGTGATGGTTAGTGGAGCAAGTTGTACGGGTAGTGGGGAGTGTGCGAGTTATAAAGATTGTGGCCAGAAGAGTCGGGTAGTTTTAGCATGTACACTTGTAACTAGAGTCTGGTTTCAAAGTGTTACTTTCACATAGCTCCAATAACTCGATAAAACACTACATCCTTTAAGACATGACCTAAACCACGGTCACCACTGCAATTTTGGAAACTGCCTCTTTGCCTGTTACCGGACAATTTCCTCAATTCTCACTCACCAACCTTCGTGGTGCTTCTCGTCAAAGCAACCACCACAACGAAGTCCGTGATGTTTAATGGCTTACTGCCAAGATCGTATGTCTGCTCCGAGGACTGTCACCACTTGAAATGCTCAAATCCAATGGTACATCACATGCATGCATTTGCCTTATTATGATCATTCTTTCTTCTGTGCTTCTCCACTTAAGATGATACTCCACCCAGACTTACACGACCTTCCATAGCCTCAGGGTACCTCCTCTAGCATCGGTTTTGCCATTGTCTGCAACAATCACCGAGCACCTTGCACATCAAGAACAAGCAACCGTCCCGAGTATAAGTGATATGCATTTGACTTTCATCAACAATACCGATACAAACATGCACCACTTGACATACTTCAATATTCCCACAATGCATAGACTTCCGTCCTAACTAACATAGACTCACACTATGACTAACACACTATGACCATCAACCAACGGTCGGTCAAACCACTGCAAAACCGACTTGAAAACTGCTGGTAGCAAGGGATCGGTTTGACTGTAGCAACCATGCAGTCAGATCATTTGATGGCCTTCAGTCAGACTGTCATCATATGGCAAGTCGCATCACTCTCAAAAACTTTGCTCAATGCAACTAGCTCCTCTCTACAATAAACAAACCGCCAGTTAGAAATCGGTCACACCATATTTTCAGTTGGACAGCTTTTCACGGCCGGTCACACCAAACCTCGGTCAGACCGCCTTTGCAGGTCGATCAGACCGCTGACACCCCGATAACATAAAACAGAGAGCAAATGAAATAATGTCAAACTCAAACTTCGACAACGAATCACAAGCAAAATCAAATACTCATAAAAAATATAGGGTAATCTCCACGTGATCTCACACAAGTACCAAGATTGAGGCAGCAAAACTGCAACAGAAAATTAGTTCTGTTTTTTTTTTCTATCAATCAAGCCGCTAGGGCCTGGAAAAAATAGATCAGATGAACATCCTGAACTTATGACAAGAAAAACAGTGTTCCTTGTTGTTATCCACTGATCTCTGAATATAAAAGAACGATCAGCTCCACATGATTTCATATCAATTCATCATATACATAGGCTTCGTTCATATCTTGAACTCCTGAAGTAGCTAAATTACGCAGGGGGGAAAAAGAACAGCACATGAACATCCTTAATTTATTGTCAAGAGCAAGGGAGACCAAATCAATGAGCACGAATCAGGCGGGGGAGGGCTCGATATTTTGGGTGGTTAGAACGCCGGAAACTCGATCCTGTTGCCGCAGGGCCTGCCGCCGGGCTGGACGGGGCAGTCCACGAAGCGCGAGCCGGCTGAGTCGACGCAGAAGTAGAGCTGGTAGAGCTGGCTGTTGCCGGACTCGTCGCGGTTGCACTCCACAAACGGCTCGAACCCCGTACCCTGCTGGATCGCCTCCTTGATCTCGCTCAGCGTGTAGTACCCGCCGTCAGGCGAGATCCCTGCAATTCAGTCCCCATTTTCAATTTTAATTCCGACGTCCGCAAGTAAACAGTCACTGACGAGAGTGTTTATAGGTAACGGAAAAGAGTTTGGTGTAGTGTCTTAAAGAGTTTGGTATAGTTTGGAAAAAGAGCGCTGCATGCATGGATGTATGGATGTACCTGCAGAGCGGAGGGCGTCGAGGACGCGGAGCTGGCTGCGGAGGCGGAGGGCGGCCTGGAAGTAGCCGTGCTCGTCGAAGACGTTCCCGGCGCAGGTGCCGTGCTTCTCCCACTCGTGCGCCCAGAAGCGGAGCCCGTCGTTGGTCGGGCACGCCAGCGTCGGCCAGTTGGCGCGCAGGCTGCTCAGCAGGTCGCTCACCTGCGCACACAACGCCAGCATTTTCTCGTCACTCGCCGTGCGCTCGGGACTTTTGCCTTCCCAGCCTCGTGCCCGGACAACCAACCAACCAAACGGCCGGCGTCCGTTTCGCGCGCAGCGCGTGCACGCAAGGTCATTGCGTACTTGCATTGCAACAAATAATGTTTGCGTCGAGAAAAATCAGGAATCTACTGCTGGCAAGGAAGGAATTTTCATGGCGATCAAAGATTAAGCGGCCAGATTCTTTTGCGCTTAAAATTGGCTTATATGTGTAATTTCTACCGTAACTAGCTTTTAAACGATGTGTTTTTTTAAGGCGGAATCAATAGAAAAATTGTAGTAAAAAGTATACTGAGTTTAGCTATACGCCAAAATCGTATGCGGCTATTTTCCTCTACGTACTACCTTTTGTAAACAGTCATAATTCAAATATTTAAACTATAACCCATCATTTCAAAAAAAAGGATTTGCTCATATGCCCCAAAGTTTAATGGCGTTTGCTCATTTGCCCCATGATGTCTTACTGATATATGGGCCCTGGACCTGTATGTCAGTGAGACATCATGGAGCAAATGAGCAAACGCCATTAAACTTTAGGGCAAAGGAGCAATTTTTCCCAACCCCCCCCCACTAATCTGTGCAAAAGAAAGAAGAGAACAGAACAGGAGCAGCAATAGTAAGGAAGGTATGTTGGTTGCAACAGAGGAGGGAGTGCGAGACGAAATAGAGATATTCCGGCACTGATTCTGAGATCGAGAAATCCAACCAGAATTTATTTCGAGACGAACAAGAAATCGCAATATCGCACCAAAAATAAATTAATGTTGCTTCTGAAAGGAAAGAGAAATTAAATGAGAGGACAGGGTCTCGTCGAGTGCAACCAAAGCATGCCTCCCTCTGCACCATAGAACATATCTCTGTTCAGAGCATAGTTCTCTCAAACCATCTTAAAGTTCTTCCAAATTCGTATGAAGGAGACAGCAAATCAAAAGAACTACGACAGAATCCATGAGGGAAAAGAGAAGAGACATATTTACAACCACAAAACGTCAGATTTCAGCCCGGAAATTTCCAGCACGAAGCAATGGCCTTGTCAAAACAGCAAAGGGACAACAACAATAGCATGAATGAGAGAGACCAACACACACAGAAACCAAGAACACGCAACCAACACGCACAGTGTTAGATAATAATCTTGGCAAAGTTTATATCTGCATGTTTATTTTGATCATTTGTATGTGGTGGTCGTATTGTATAGGTCTTTGTATTATAGTAGTATGTGGCAACAGAAGAAGCACACGGCATTACTTGTGATACGTATAAGTATGGAAGTTTGAGCCGGAGTGTATACTGAGCCATGAGAAGCGGTCGGACGGAGGCGCTAATATCTACAACGTGCAAAGGGCCGCGACATGAGTGTGGTCGGAAGCTACAATTGTCATAGTAGCTGCAGTAGTTGAAGCACTAAGTCGATGCTTTGTGATTGAAGCATCGAGTCAAGAAGCCATGGCCGTAGCTACAGTGAATCGGTCGTAGCTACAATACCAATCGGTGCTCGGACGTGGTTAAGAGCCGTGGTTGAGACACTGTGGTCGAAGAGCCGTGGTCGGACAGACATGGTCAGGGATTGAGTGATTCAATTCAACATTTGGTATCAGAGCCTGAGTTCTTGGTTTGGTGTATGCCCAAGTTCCTTCGCTTCAACAAGATGTCCATCACCGAGCAACTGGCCGCGCTGTCGACGAAGGAGGGAGGCGTCTCTCTCCAGTACCTGATGCTCTCCTACTCCAACTACTCCACCTGGGCGATCAAGATAGAGGTGTTTATGGAGGCGCAGGACATTTGGGAAGTGATCAAACACGCAGCCAGAGTGGTCGTGGAAAGGAGGAAGGACAAGATAGCACTTGCGTGCATCTTTCAAGCCAGTCCCGAGGATGTGCTCCACCAGGTTGCCAAGAAGAAGACAGCTAAGGAGGCGTGGGAGAGCTTGAAGACAAGGTATCTCAGTGTCGATCGAGTGAAGAAGGAGTGGCTGCAGACCTTGATAAGCAAATTCGAGGCCTACGCATGAAGCAAAGCGACTCCATTGATGAGTTCACTGGCAAGATTAGTAGGCTAGCGAGCAAATTCAGTGGTCCTGGTGCCATCTTGGAGGACACCGCACTTGTGAAGAAGTTGTTCGATTTGGTTCTTGACAAGTTTTTGCAGATTGTTGCTACAATTGAGCAATTTTTTGATGTGGATAATATGCCATTCGAAGAGGCCATTCGCCGCCTCAAAGCATACAAGGAGCGGATACGCAAGAGCGAGAAGGGGGGCGAGGAGCATTTGTTTCTCACAAAGGCCAAGTGGGAGACTCGGTCATCGAAGCAAGAAGGCAAGAATTATCGAAGCGAGATGGCAAGGGCTCCTCCGGAAGCACTAGCAGTGGTGGTGGTCAAAACTAAGGTGGTGTGCTATAACTACCAAAAGCTTGGACACTTCGCATGATGATGAGCCAACTCTTCTGTGAAGACTCGTGAAGTGTGGTCAGTCAAGATTAGAGGGGAAATTGTTAGGTAATAATCTTGACAAAGCTTGTATCTGCATGTTTAGTTTGGTCATTTGCATGTAGTGGTTGTACTGTATAGGTCTTTGTATTGTAGTAGTGTATGGCACCAGAAGAAGCACATGGCATTACATGTGATACGTACAAGTATGGAGGCTTGAGCCGTAGTGCGTGCTGAGCCATGAGAAACGGTCGGACGGAGGCACCAATATTTGCAATGTGCAAAGGGCCACAACATGAGTGTGGTCGGAAGCTATAGTTGTCATAGTAGCTACAGTAGTCGAAGCACTGAGTTGATGCTTCGTGGTTGAAGCATTGAGTCGAGAAGTCATGGCCGTAGCTACAATAGCGGTCGATGCTCAGACGTTGTTGAAGAGTCGTAGTTGGACAGATGTGGTCAAGAGACATGGTTGAGACACCGTGGTCGAAGAGCCATGGTCGAAGAATCATGGCCCCGTTTGACAGAGCTCTAACTCTAGGAAATCTGTAGATTTCCTAGAGCTGGTCATCTGTAGCTCTAGGAAATCCTGGATCTAGAGTTGCAGGCATGTTAAGTGCATTTACATGACTCATTTCATTTATATTATATATTAAATAAAAATATTTAAATCACTTTAATTTAGTCAACAAACTACAGATCCAGCATAGATCTCGAAGCTAGAGCTGTGCCAAACGGGGCTATGGTCGAAGCAGCAGTGTACTCATAAGATTACTGTAGCAACCAGAATGCCCAAATGAAGCGGAAGTCTAAGTCAATAAGTTGGCCGAGTCTTTTGGATCGTGGAGGGAATCCAGGAGGTTGTAGCTTGAGAATAGGTTTTAGTGGAGTTAGTAGGTGCGTGAAATACAGGTCGTATGATTTTATTGTATGCATGAGGCTTATTTAAGTCAAGTAATTCCTGTAAAGTCTGTAAGAGAAGAGGCAATAAAGATTGAGTGATTCAATCTCAAGGAGTTTCTTCTCGGTGAGGCAATAGAGATTGAGTGATTCAATCTCAAGGAGTTTCTTCTCTATGCGTATTTATGTCTCTCTGTGTGTGTTTATCTATAGTGACATGAGAGATGATTGAGTGATTTAATCCAATATAGAGCAGTAAGGGTATTGGAAATTTGCAACCAAGGAAAGGCAGAATTGCAGGCACCTTGGAGGGGTCGAACTCGCTGTCCGGGTTGCAGTTCTGCGGGTAGGAGCCGTCGTCGCGGTTGGGCCACAGCCCGTGGATCCCGAAGTCCGCCGCGGGCTTGCCGGACCGCGGGTAGCAGCAGCTCTTCCTTGTGTCGCAGTACGACCCAGGCCACTGCCCACCACCATCAGAAACCAACACACCCCGATCAGCACCAACACATCCCATCACATAGCAGCATGCACATATCTCTGCAACTACTGAACTGAACTACATGCGCATGCATGGTGGCACTCTCACCTGCAGCACGAGGTAGAAGAAATCGTAGTCCTGCGCGCTGCACCCGACGGCCAGGATGAGCAGCAGGGCCAGGGCGAGGTGCGACGACCGTGCCCTCATCATGGCTTGGATCTTTGCAAACTTGCAACTCTCTCTCTCTCTCTCTCTCTCTCTCTCTCTCTCTCTCTCTCTCTCTCTCTCTCTGATGGTTCTTGGAGATTGAAGTATCTCTTCTTTGTTGTGTGGTGAGGACAGGTGAAGTCGATGGACAATGTCACAACACAATGAGGGTCGCAAGGTGTTGGGGTGTCAATTTATAGGCATCTTAGGCAGGTGTGGACTCAATCAGTCCGGGCAGGCACTACTGGGCCACTGCATTGGTGTGCATGTATGGCAATGGCAGCATATTCCGGAGGAGTGGAGTATTGCAAATCGTGCATTCCAAGGAGTGATTTATTGCTTGCTCTTTCCATCTTGTAGAGATGGAAGCACGCATGGGCAAGGTGTAGAAGCCAAGCAGTACAACTGGAGAACGACAGGTAGGAGAGGAGGAGATCGATAGAGCAGCAGCAATTGCACAGTTGGTTTTTTTCTCCTTTCCCTCTGGGGTTGGAGGTATGTGGTTGTCGGCACAGTTGATACTGACCCAAAACATGGAGCATTTTCAGAAGTTTTTTTGGGCTGTTTCTGTTAGTTAAGGTGAATCAATTTTCACGAGCTGGAATAGATGTAGTAGAGGAAATGCTTAATTAGTTTCTGTCAATACTAGCATTTACAAACACCAGAGCAAATCCGGGTAATTTATGCACTATCAGAATTCATCAAAACAAAATTATCTAGCGTCTAATTGGGGCAGCAGCACTGTACACGCTTCCTTAGTTATTTCGTTGGGATCTTCCATTAATACTTGGCAAATTCTGCTGCTGTTTTTTTTTGAGGTGTTTGGCACAGTTTGCAGCTGACTTTTTTTGGGTTTTGTGGTGTTCTGATGATGTAGCTGTGTGATCGGCGTAGGTAAGGAGAAGAGCTGATGCTGTTTGGAATTAGGAACGTTCAGACTGCCGGCATCGACGTAATGTTGCTGCCTTGCTGGTGAGACCTCGTTGTCAGGGTGGGAAAGAGGAGCAAACGGCAGCCTCTCGTTCGTGTACGTGGCGAAGTTGTGACGCTATAATGTTTGTTATGTTTGCGTTCACTCTGCATCCTAGAGAGCCAATGACGGTGATCAGTTGGGCTTAAAAGCTTATGGCTTATGGCTGAAAACACTGCAGCTGATTGCAAAACACTGTAGTTGACAGAGGTTTATTTAGCATAATTAAATTTAAAAAATTTAAAAATATAAAAAAATATGTTAGCCCATTACGTATAGTACAAACAAATACGGGAAAAAAAGAACCGGCAAAAAAGCTCAACAAAAAGCCAAAAGTTCAGAAAAAGACAAAATTTATGAATAGTGGAAAATAAGCTGGAAGCCAAAAGATTAAGCCCAACCGATCACTGAAATGTGCCCGGCCAACCAGGTTTTTTTTTCATTTTTTGAGAACACCAGTTGGTTGTTGAAATCATCAAAGGTGGTATACTAGAGAAGAGCTTCAATGCTCTTCAAAAAGCGGAAGAGAGATTTTAAAGCAGATCAAGGATCTGACTTACAGTCACCCACTCCACTGCTGTAGAGTAAAGTCCATTACCGGTCCTTAAACTTTTTATGCTGTGTCATCCCGGTCCATAGACTTTTAAAGTATGTCATCCCGGTCCATAAACTTCAAAATGTGCCATTACCGGTCCTTAAACTTTTTATGCTGTGTCATCCCGGTCCATAGACTTTCAAAAGTGTGCCATTATAGCTGGACCCGTAACAAGTGGTAATGGCACACTTTGAAAGTTTAGGGACCGGGATGGCATACTTTAAAAGTCTATGGACCAGGATGACACAGTATAAAAAGTTTAAGGACCGGTAATGGACTTTACTCTTTCGATTACATGCATGCTCTAGCGGCGAATTCTCCTTTGAGAAAGAGGACGAAGTGGCGTTGCAAGTTGGATTTGATAATGACATAACCGCAGGATTAGCAAATGGGTGACTAGGTGTTGCAGCAAAACACGGCATCAATCCCAGCGTAGCCATGGTCGTCCAGCTTGGGACGTGGTCCGCCGTCCATAGTCCAACAATGAAGGATAGAGCCACAGCAAGACCAAGCACCAAGTAAGTTGGGATTAGGTCCAACCTGATAATATAAGAATATTAGAATAGAGCAATCTCAAAAAAAAAAAAACTGTTGCTTGGTCTCGTTTATCTTCAGTCTGAGAAGCCAAGTCTCGTTAACTTCACAGTTTTTCAAATGGGTTGTTGACGAAACGATCAAAGCGAGTGTTGGATGTGACATTTGCTTCATGCATCTTCTTATCTATGCTTAAAGTTACTCTCGCAACCAAAACAATTAAGCTATAATGCCATGCAAACAAGAATATGCCCTGCTGATGCCAATTTTGTGCAAAGACATGGTTTCTTGTGTGTGAGGAAGCAAATATATGAGTTCTAATGGGAGCATACCAATGTTTTAAATCGCCGGAGATAGCGGCCGCTATAGCCGGAAATAGCGGCTGGGCGGCAACAACGCTAGGATAGTGCACTTTTGCCGCTATGTGATCTTTTGCGCTAATAACCGCTATTAGCGCGCTATTTCCACTAAACATGCAAGAAACTTAACGCCGCTATTTCTCCTCCAGGCCACCTGGGCTGAAATCAGCGCACGCGGGGGCCTCCTGGGCCGAAATCAACGCACCCTCCTGGGCTGAAACCATTCGTTACTCCTCTGTGACGGCGGCTCCTCCTGGGTCTAACCCTAACCATTCGCTCCTCCTCTTGGCTCCTCCTCTCAGCTGGCGGCGACTGCTGCGACAAAAAGCGGCAACGTTCGCTGCGAGCCTGCGACCAGCAGCGGCGACGGTGGATGCAAACGGCGGCGAGGAAGACTATCAAGCTCCGCATTCCCCACTCCTCCCCGAAAAGGGCCCAGGCGACGGCGGCCAGTTCAGCTGAGGCTGAGACGACCGCGACCGATGGCTACTTCGTCTGAGGCTTCAACCGGCGGTGAGGACCACCAAGCTTCCACCATGTCCCAGCCGAAGCAACAGGCAGGCAAGTTTTCTTCTCCTCATCTCACCGTTCTGTCCTTTGTTCTAGACATCTAGTGTTCTGTGTTCTCTTCTTTGCTTCTTTCAAATGTTAGTATCAAGGAGCCAAAGATAGAAGATTAGGTAGATCCGTAGATGTTGTATAGAAGATTAGTTAGATATTGGATGTATCATACACTGAATTACTCAATTACGATGAAATTAGATTAGAATGAAATTTAGTGTTTGCATTTGCAATTTGCATAGGTAACCCGTCAAGTGCCGCCTCTGCCTCAGTAACAAATGCACCACCAGCACAACCTGTTCTCAACTCAGATGACCCTGCATGGGCTCATTGTTTTTGCCCAAACTTGAACAAAAAGCATTGCCTACAGTGCAAGTATTGTGACAAGCTCCGCACTGCTGGAATTACTAGAATAAAGTACCATCATGCTGGCATTAAAGGCTTCAATGTTACTAAGCTTATTGCTTGGAGTAGTCGCATAAGGCTTGAGATCTAGCACATAAACAAAAAATTGGGTTGAAAACAACCATATGCTTTCGAAAGACAATGTTTAATGTGCTCAATTTGCTTAATCTACAATCAGAACCAAGTACTTTAACCAATGTTTCAATCTTGAGCTTATAGCACTCTAATTGGACTCAATGTTAGCTTCTTTGTTCCGCTTAGCTTATTGACATGGCCTGCATCATCCTTGGATGTCTCTAGTTAGACTTTACTCATTGATGACGTGACTTGCTCACAAAATGCATTACATTTCAGATTGTCATCTATGTGCTCTAGCTGTCTTATATATATGCTGTCATGATCTAGATAGCGTTTTATTGAGTTATGGCTTGGTGTATTACATTATGGTCATTATGGATAATTCTCATGGCTCTAAATGCTTAAATAAACAAACTTCAGCCATATTCATCCATTGACATGTCATATTCTCTCTATTGCATCTTGATGTGTTTATTGCCAAAAGGGGGAGAATAGAGAAGAAAAGTCTGTTGGGATCATTTTAGAGCTTTGGAGATCAATTTGCTCTTTCAGTTGTTGCTCTAGTGGTTCCTTCTGTCGACATGGTCATAAGCTTCATTTCCTTCTTTGGACCATGTTGGATTCTTCAAACTCAAACTCATCTTCGTGCTTTTTCTGAGTTTGTCAATATACTCATCAAGGGGGAGATTGAGAGACCATGTGGTCTAAATCCCGTGTTGGTGATGAGTAATTGACTCGTGGTTTGGTTAGAGTGAGTTTAGTTTGAGTGATTCGTGCCTTTTTGGCATTTGGCGAGGTCGGGTCGTGACTAGACAAATTTGACGCGTGGGCGTCGTCCCGGTTGGCCACGTGGGTCATTTCTCGCGTTAGTAGGATTTGTAGGTACTAACCATGTTTACATGTTTTGTACCGTGCTATGCGATGTGTTTCTTGTCTGTGTTGGCTGCAGGACATCGAGACGGAGTCGTGGTGAGACACGGAGGACCGGACTAGGCGCAGGTGGCGTTGAGGTCAGAACGGACAAGCAGAGCGAGGATGGAGTGGTTATTCGGAACAAGGCTAGACTGGTAGCTCAGGGGTTCTCCCAGGTTGAGGGTCTAGATTTCGAGGAGACCTTTGCTCCTGTAGCTCGACTTGAGGCCATTAGAATCCTGCTTGCCTTTGTAGCTTCTAAGGGTTTCAAGCTCTACCAGATGGACATCAAGAGTGCCTTTCTTAATGGAGTCATTGAGGAAGAAGTTTACGTCAGACAGGCTCCAGGTTTCGAGAACCCCAAATACCCACACCATGTCTTCAAGCTTTCGAAAGCGTTGTATGGACTTAAGCAGGCCCCTAGAGCATGGTATGAGAGGCTTAAATCCTACTTGTTGAGTCATGGGTTTGAAATGGGTAAAGTAGACAAGACCTTGTTCATTCGCCGTCATGGTAATGACCTTCTGCTCGTCCAGATCTATGTCGATGACATCATCTTTGGCGGCTCTTCTCATACTCTGGTTTCACAGTTCTCGGATGTCATGAGCACCGAGTTTGAGATGAGTATGATGGGCGAGTTGACCTTCTTCCTTGGCTTCCAAATCAAGCAGACTCGGGAGGGTACATTTCTTCATCAGGGAAAGTACACTCGTGACCTCCTGAGACGCTTCGACATGAGTGATGGTAAGCCAGTGTCAACCCCCATGGCTTCTACAGCCTACCTTGACCCAGATGAGGACGGCGAGCCAGTTGATCAGAAAGAGTTCAGAAGTATGATCGGCTCACTTCTGTATCTCACGGCCTCGAGACCAGATATACACTTCTCTGTGTGTCTGTGTGCTCGTTTTCAGGCTTCTCCTCGCGTATCTCACCGCCAGGCGGTGAAGCGCATCTTTCGGTACCTTCGAGCTACCATTGACTATGGTATCTGGTACTCTTCCTCTTCCTGTCTTTCCTTGAGAGCCTTTTCGGATGCAGACTTTGCCGGCTGTAGGATAGATAGGAAGAGCACTTCTGGCACTTGCCAATTCATTGGCACTTCTCTCGTTTCTTGGTCTTCGAGGAAGCAGTCCGGTGTTGCGCAGTCCACCGCAGAGGCCGAGTATGTTGCTGCAGCCAGCTGCTGCAGTCAGGTACTCTGGATGGCTTCGACCCTGCGGGACTTTGGGTTAGTTATCGACAGTGTTCCACTCTTTTGTGATAACACTTCTGCGAGTAACATTGCTAAGAACCCAGTGCAACACTCTCGGACCAAGCACATCGATATCCGTTTTCACTTCCTTAGAGACCATGTAGAGAAGGGCGATATAGTGCTCCAGTTTGTGGAGAGTGACCACCAGTTGGCTGACATCTTCACCAAGCCATTGGATAGTTCGAGGTTTTCAGCTCTGCGGGGAGAGCTTGGGGTGGTTTGTCCTTATGGACTGTAGTGAGGGGGAGTTTTGGGCTTTACTGCTTTACTATATTGATTATGCTTCTGTCTCATTTCTGTCTCTTTGCATTTGGGTGCATTGGGTTTAGTCCTTCTAGCATAGGTTAGAGTGCTTCTCTTGCCTAGTTGCTTAGACTTCCTACTCTTATCTTGTACTTCCAGGATGCTTCTTATTAGCTGCTTCTTATCTCATTAGATTGAGCTCACTCACTTCTTGTAGGTTCTAGCGAGGGTTGGGCCACCCTCGGGTAGACAGGGTACGTGTTTGCTCTCTAGTGTGTGTTTTACGGTCAAGCTAATAGTCCTGGAGTCACATGGGGTAGATGAGAGTCAGTCTGAGCTATAGTATCTTCTATATCTTATCTATGCTTTAAGGACTACCCGTTTGGATTTTCTTTGCGAGCTTCTCGAATTTAATGCTTTGGTTCAGGGGGAGTTCATTTGGGAGCTTCTGGAGCTTAATATTGACTTAACTCAACTTGAACTAAAAGTTGCATCTAATGTTGAGGGGGAACTGGTCTTTCGTGCATTTTCAGCATTCTAGTATTATAATCAATCTGCATTGAGCCTTGATTATTATCCTGTTATGACATGCTTCAGTGCTTTACACCTTGCCATGACTTGTGCTTAGCTTGCTAAATTTATCAGGACTTCATATGTGTAGACTAGCGTTTGTCATGATAAGTTAAGTAAAATTGATCAACTTAAATTAAACTTGTCATGCTAGCATTTGAGTTTAGTCTTTCTTGAGCTATCCTTTTATGATTCATGCCATGTCAAATAGGCTGAGTAGAGCGTTGAATCTATATTGAGCCTTAGTTTGAGCTGTTTTAGTCTCCTGATGATACATGAGTTAGTACAATGCGTTAAAAAGCAAAAAGATCTCTTTTGTGCGAAAAAACTGATCTCACCAAATCTTTCCTATGAGACGGCTTGCCATTACACTTGGCATGAACTTAGGGGGAGTTTTGGATGACCTAGACTATCTTCTTAAACTTCTTGCTTGGAGTAGTCGTATAAGGCTTGAGATCTAGCACATGATAAAACAAAATGTTGGTTGACAATCACCATATTTGTGCGAAAAAACTGATTTCACCAATTCTTTCTCATGAGACAGCTTGCCATTGCACTAGGCATGAACTCAGGGGGAGTTTTGGATGACCTAGACTATCTTCTTAAGCTTATTGCTTGAAGTAGTCGTATAAGGCTTGAGATCTAGCACATAAACAAAAAATTGGGTTGAAAACAACCATATGCTTTCGAAAGACAATGTTTAATGTGCTCAATTTGCTTAATCTACAATCAGAACCAAGTACTTTAACCAATGTTTCAATCTTGAGCTTATAGCACTCTAATTGGACTCAATGTTAGCTTCTTTGTTCCGCTTAGCTTATTGACATGGCCTGCATCATCCTTGGATGTCTCTAGTTAGACTTTACTCATTGATGACGTGACTTGCTCACAAAATGCATTACATTTCAGATTGTCATCTATGTGCTCTAGCTGTCTTATATATATGCTGTCATGATCTAGATAGCGTTTTATTGAGTTATGGCTTGGTGTATTACATTATGGTCATTATGGATAATTCTCATGGCTCTAAATGCTTAAATAAACAAACTTCAGCCATATTCATCCATTGACATGTCATATTCTCTCTATTGCATCTTGATGTGTTTATTGCCAAAAGGGGGAGAATAGAGAAGAAAAAGTCTGTTGGGATCATTTTAGAGTTTTGGAGATCAATTTGCTCTTTCAGTTGTTGCTCTAGTGGTTCCTTCTGTCGACATGGTCATAAGCTTCATTTCCTTCTTTGGACCATGTTGGATTCTTCAAACTCAAACTCATCTTCGTGCTTTTTCTGAGTTTGTCAATATACTCATCAAGGGGGAGATTGAGAGACCATGTGGTCTAAATCCCGTGTTGGTGATGAGTAATTGACTCGTGGTTTGGTTAGAGTGAGTTTAGTTTGAGTGATTCGTGCCTTTTTGGCATTTGGCGAGGTCGGGTCGTGACTAGACAAATTTGACGCGTGGGCGTCGTCCCGGTTGGCCACGTGGGTCATTTCTCGCGTTAGTAGGATTTGTAGGTACTAACCATGTTTACATGTTTTGTACCGTGCTATGCGATGTGTTTCTTGTCTGTGTTGGCTGCAGGACATCGAGACGGAGTCGTGGTGAGACACGGAGGACCGGACTAGGCGCAGGTGGCGTTGAGGTCAGAACGGTCGGGATGTGTCGAAGACGACGTGGACTCGAGGTGGAGTCGTGGCGAGGCACGGTGGACCGGGCTAGGCGCAGGTGGCGCTGAGGTCAGAACGGTCGAGGTGTGCCGAAGACGGCGAAACTGCGTGGCTTGCAGGGCAAGGAATGAGGAAGCTTCCTGGAAGGTGCGCAAGGGGCGTTTCGGTAAAAACGCAAAGCTGCACTAAAGGAAGTGGATTGTGGGTAAAGCGCAAAAGCTAAATGGGTAAAGCACTTGGTGAACCCATTAGTGGAGGGTATAAATAGAGAGGGAGATGGTGTGCTGAAATTAGAGAGAGTGGATGTAAAAGTTAGGGTTTCTTTTGGGTCTCTCCATGTGTGTATGTGTGTGTTCCTCCCAAGAAGCATGTGTGGCTCTTGGTGTTCTTGAGGATTAAGAGAGAGTGGATGGATTGAGAGTTTTGTAATCATCCCTCTATATGTAATCGGGGTATCGTGACTCCTCTTTTGATTTGGAATGAAAGGTTGAAGTTTAATTCCCAGATTGTGCTCTGTTTTCTTGTCTTCTTGTTTCTTTCGGCCAGAGGTCCCTATTTGCAGTTTGTCTTTAGTTCTTAGTCTGTTTCTCTTGGCCGTCTGCTGCTCCCTGTTCTTATGTGGTTTCTCTGCCTTATGGTTTCTCCTTGCCGAGTGATGGATGTCTCATGTTCCATGCAGTTCGGGTGCATGCTCTCATGTTTGATTGTTCTTCTCGGCATGATGGTTGGCCAGCATTTTAGCATGTTCTTCCTTTCTTGCTCTGGCTAGCAGTAGTAAAAAATCTTGTACCGATTAGAACAGCTAGTGGAGCTCTCGGTTGGTAGTTACTTCAGTGTCTTTTGTTCTCTTTAGCAGCTCTTTAATCTATCTTTTGCTTGGGACCAACAGGGAGTACAGGTTCTTTATTACATTCGGCCAGAAGGTCTTTTCCTGGAGTGGAACTCTAGCTTTTGACCGAACACCTTACTGTTGCCTGCATTCTTCTAGTGCCTCTTTCTTTTATTTCTTTTTGCTGTCTTCATCATTTTTGAATGCAGATCAAACAGCGATATTTTCAGTTGAATTTTTTACTGGCTGGTCTCTGATTTATGCTGGATTTTTGGGTATCGCATGCGTTCCAAGTTTCAGCATAATTATTTTTTTTGTGAGTTGCTCTGTTTCTGCAATATCTGTGTACGAATTCTCGGGGGCGTTTTTGAAGAGAACGACATTCACCCCCCCCCCCTCTGTCGCCATTTCGGTCCTACAATTGGTATCAGAGCCAGGTTAGCTCTAATCAATAGATCTTAACCGGTCTCAAGAGCCATGGCGACGGACAAGTACTCGACCAAGCCGCCCGTTTTCGATGGCATGGATTACCCCTTCTGGAAGAGCCGAATGGAGACATACATCCAGGCTCAGGGGTACGCCATCTGGCGCAAGGTCAAGGTCCGGTTTGTTGTTCCTGCCGATGAGAACATCAATGCTGGAAATATGCATGATGTTGAGGCGAACGCTAAGGCAAGGAACATCATTATCCAGGGCCTGAGTCGTAGCGAGTTTGACCGCATATCTCATCTTTCGTCCGCCTTCGATATCTGGGAGACCCTCGATGCATACCATGAGGGCACCACCCAGATTAAGACGGTGAGACAGGACCAGTTCAAGCGTGACTACAACAAATTTGAGATGCTTGCTGGTGAGTCTTTGGATGAGTGTTTTGCGCGTTTTCATAAGATTCTGAGCAACCTCCGAGCGGTCGGTCTCACATACCCCGACTCGGATAACGCTCGACAGATGCTCGCTGCACTCGACCTTCGTGTTTGGGAGATGAAGGTGACTACCATCAAGGACACCACGGACCTCTCGACTTTGACTCTTGATGCGCTGTACTCGCGCCTCAAGACTCACGAGATTGACATTGTCTCTCGCAAGTCGAAGTCACAGTCGATGGCCCTAGTCACCGATCCCACGTTGGCTTCCGGTTCTTCTGAGTCTACTTGCGGATTCTCCCTTACTGCTCTCTGTGACATAACTGATGATCAGTTAGAGCAGCTTGCGGATGAGCAGCTAGCCCTCCTTGCTCGAAGATTCTCCCATGCTTACAAGGGGAGGAGGGACAGAAAGAGAGGAGGGCCCGTGATTTGCTTCGAGTGTGGTGGCCCCAACCACATCCGAGCAAACTGCCCCAAGCTGGGAAAGGGCAAAGGCGACTACGACGGTTCGGGCAAGAACGACTACATCGACAAGAACCGCAACACGAAGCCCTCAGCACCTGATCAAGGCAAGAAGAAGTTCCGCGACTTCGGGAAGGCCAAGAAGCTGTTCCACCACGTCCTCACCGCGTTCGACGACCTCGACCTCAGCGAGGTGGAGGGATGGAGCGACGACGACGGGACGGGTGACCAAGATCCCAAGAGCGGCGACGACTTCTCCGGCATGTGCTTCATGGCCCTCGAGGGCGAACTCAGCGACAGCGAGCTATACTCCGACTCGGACGAGGTATGTCCCTCCTATGACCAACTTAATGAAGCTTTCCTTAAGCTAGGAGGATTTCATGCTAGATCTAGAGCTAGATGTAGCGAGTTGGAGAAGGAAGTAGATAGACTGTCACGGGAGCTTACTTCACTTACATCTGCTCCCTCCCGTGACGACTGTGATACATGCTCTACTTTGCTGGTTGATATGGAGAAATTAAGGACCTCGCATGATAGTGTGTCCTCTGAGCTTGATTCTATTAAGGTGGAGAATGTTAGTCTGCTTGCTGAGTTAGAGTTGAGTAGGATGGCTGTTACCCTACTTACTACTGATGAGACTACTTCTCCCACCTCATGTGAGGTTAAGGACATTGCTGCTAGAGGACCTTATGCCATGCTCTGCCCGAGTCTTGTGAAAATTGCAATAATTTAAAGATAAACCTAAAACGGGCAGATCACAAGATTGCTGAGTTGCGTGCTTCATTGCTTGAGCCCATTGATTCATGTTTGAATTGTCCTAGATTAACTGCTGAACTTGAATCTGTCTCAAAACAGTTTCAAGAAATGATTGACACTGATAAGAAAATAGCTCAATTCGCGACTAAGGATCCTGTTAGCTCACCTTGCATTAGCTGTGATAAACTAAAACTTGAACTCGTTGCCTTGAATGACAAATGTGTGAAGCTAACTAAGGATCAACTAGTGAAGGCACCAACTGCTTGTACTGTTTGTGCTGAGAAGGGGGAGAAGCCCCAGGGTAAGGTGGAGACGCCTAGGAACGTGAACCAACTGATTAGCAGTAGGACTGCCCATTCAGAGTCGGCTGTGCGTGCACAAGCCATTCTTCCCTCTGCTGTTGGTTCTTCTTCTGCTCCCTTACCTTCTGCTGTCTCTTCTTCTCCCTGCTCTTCTTGCATCTCTCTCTTTCGGGAGTGTCAGTATCTTATGAACACTCTCGAGAGGTTTGTAGGCGGCAAGAAGAAGCTCAATCTTATTCTAGACCAATCCAAGATTTGCAAGTTCAATCAAGGTCTAGGATATGATTTCTATGAGGATATGAGGAAGCATCCTCCTGCTATTCTCCGACCTATCTTAGGAGGTGTGATCGAGGTTGAGCCCAGGTCTGACGAGGTGAAATTCAAATCAGCGGGCTTTGTCCAAGGGATCTCTGACAGTAAGGTGATTCCACCTGTTGCTTCGGCCTCTCAGAAGGCGAAGCCTCTTCGTGCTACTTCCACCTCTCAGAAGGTGAAGTACCACTGCACCTTCTGTCAGAAGGATGGGCACTCGATCGAGAGATGCTTCAGGCGCGCCAAGATCGCGCGTAGAGACCGTGTTGAGTCTCTTAGGCATATTTAGGGTCAGCCCCAGATCCTGAGGACACCTAAGACCAACACGAGGTCTAGGCTTGCTCCTGTTACGGAGTTTAGGCAGCATAGAGGACTTGGTTTTTCCGAGTTTTCTGTTTTCCGTCCTCATGCTGCTTCTGGTTGTGACTTCCGTCGTCCTGAGGGTAGATCTCGTTTTCCCCATCGAGATAGCTACCCGCGGCGTGATCAGCGTGTTGCCGGTGTTCCGACTCGCTCTCCCGTAGCAGTCGGACCCCGCAACAGCTTCAGGTCTGCTCACAGACCTTCTGCTTCTTTGAGTCTCAGAGATCGTAGGGTAGATAGAGGTCAGTCGTGCTTGACGACTTCATCTGCTCGACGTGTTGTTCAGTATTGGGTGCCAAAATCTCTCTTGATTTACCCCAGTACTGAGACTTTACTCTCTGTCTGACTCAGGTTCGCCGGGCAGGGAAGGGAAATGTTTGTCTCGTAGACTCCGGGTGTTCACGACACATGACCGGAGATTCCCGTTGGTTTTCTTCCCTTGCCCGTGCTCCAGGTGATGAGACGATCACCTTCGGAGACGCTTCGTCTGGGCGCGTCATCGCCAAAGGTACTGTGCGCATTAATGCCTGTTTTATTCTTAAGGATGTTGCCTTGGTTAGTAAGCTGCAGTACAATTTGCTTTCTGTTTCACAGCTTACCGATGACGATTTCGAGGTGAGCTTCAAGAAAAACAATTGCAAAATTCTTGATTCTTCGGGTAGTCTGGTTTGCGGGATTTCTCGTTTTGGGAGGATCTTTCGTGCTGATTTTTCTGAGTCTTCTGGTGATCCTCTCAGGTGTTTAGTTGCTTCTGAGTCCCGCGACCTCTCTTTTTGGCAAAGGAGACTTGGTCATATCGGATTTGACCATTTGACCCGAGTTAGCGGCCACGACCTCATTCGTGGTCTGCCGAAGCTCAAAATGGTCAAAGATCTAGTTTGTGCTCCATGCCGGCACGGCAAGATGGTTGCCGCTTCTCACCCTCCAGTCACAGTTACTATGACCGATGCACCGGGACAGCTGCTCCACATGGATACAGTAGGACCAGCTCGAGTGCAGTCAGCAGGAGGGAAGTGGTATGTTCTTGTCGTAGTCGATGACTTCTCGAGGTATTCTTGGGTGTTTTTCTTAGCCTCGAAGGATGAGACGTTTTCACTTTTTCGAGGTCTTTTCGGTAGGCTTTCTGTTGAGCTCCCGGGTGCCTTACGAGCGATCCGCAGTGACAATGGCACGGAGTTCAAGAATTCCTACTTCGAGAGTTTCTGTGGTGAGACAGGTGTAGAGCACCAGTTCTCTTCTCCACACGTCCCACAAAAAAATGGCGTTGTGGAGAAGAAGAACCGTACCTTGGTCGAGATGGCTAGGACGATGCTTGATGAGTACTCTACACCGCGGAAGTTTTGGGCTGAGGCTATAGCCACCGCGTGCCATGTCTCAAATCGAGTTTTTCTTCGGGCACACTTGCATCGCACTTCTTATGAGTTGAGATACGGGCGAAAGCCCAGCGTCTCTCATTTTCGTGTGTTTGGTTGCAAGTGCTTTATTCTGAAGTCCGGGAACCTAGATAAGTTCGAGTCACGTTCTTGTGATGGGATCTTTCTAGGTTACTCGCCTTCTTCGCGGGCTTATAGAGTCTGGAACTGCGAGTCTAGCAAAATGGTAGAGACCTGTGAGGTGACCTTTGACGAGGCCAGTCCGGGGACTAGGCCTGATATCTCAGGTTCTTTAGAGCAGTCCGAGACCATCTTCGTGGATGACGAGGACAATGGAGATGAGGGTTGTCTACCCGATCCAGTCCCTTATCCACCCCTTGAGGTGCCGTCTTCCACCGCACCTCTAGGTGATCAGCCCATGCCTACTGCTTCCTCCGGAGCTAGTGGCTCTGTTCCTACCTCGTCAGCTCACGAGGTAGAGGCCACTTCTTTATCTCATCCAGGACCTCCCAGACATATCCAGAAAAGGCATCCTTCTGAGCAGATGATTGGAGACCTGTTCGAGCGTGTTACCCGCTCAAAATCTGGCTTATCTCAATTCTGTCTCCATTCTGCTTTCATTGCCTCATTTGAGCCCAAGAATGTTTCTCATGCTCTTTCCGACGAGTCTTGGGTCAATGCCATGCATGAGGAGCTAGAAAATTTCGAGAGGAACAAGGTCTGATCGCTTGTCGAGCCCCCGCGAGGTCACAATATTATTGAGACTAAGTGGGTGTTCAAGAACAAGCAGAGCGAGGATGGAGTGGTTATTCGGAACAAGGCTAGACTGGTAGCTCAGGGGTTCTCCCAGGTTGAGGGTCTAGATTTCGAGGAGACCTTTGCCCCTGTAGCTCGACTTGAGGCCATTAGAATCCTGCTTGCCTTTGTAGCTTCTAAGGGTTTCAAGCTCTACCAGATGGACATCAAGAGTGCCTTTCTTAATGGAGTCATTGAGGAAGAAGTTTACGTCAGACAGGCTCCAGGTTTCGAGAACCCCAAATACCCACACCATGTCTTCAAGCTTTCGAAAGCGTTGTATGGACTTAAGCAGGCCCCTAGAGCATGGTATGAGAGGCTTAAATCCTACTTGTTGAGTCATGGGTTTGAAATGGGTAAAGTAGACAAGACCTTGTTCATTCGCCGTCATGGTAATGACCTTCTGCTCGTCCAGATCTATGTCGATGACATCATCTTTGGCGGCTCTTCTCATACTCTGGTTTCACAGTTCTCGGATGTCATGAGCACCGAGTTTGAGATGAGTATGATGGGCGAGTTGACCTTCTTCCTTGGCTTCCAAATCAAGCAGACTCGGGAGGGTACATTTCTTCATCAGGGAAAGTACACTCGTGACCTCCTGAGACGCTTCGACATGAGTGATGGTAAGCCAGTGTCAACCCCCATGGCTTCTACAGCCTACCTTGACCCAGATGAGGACGGCGAGCCAGTTGATCAGAAAGAGTTCAGAAGTATGATCGGCTCACTTCTGTATCTCACGGCCTCGAGACCAGATATACACTTCTCTGTGTGTCTGTGTGCTCGTTTTCAGGCTTCTCCTCGCGTATCTCACCGCCAGGCGGTGAAGCGCATCTTTCGGTACCTTCGAGCTACCATTGACTATGGTATCTGGTACTCTTCCTCTTCCTGTCTTTCCTTGAGAGCCTTTTCGGATGCAGACTTTGCCGGCTGTAGGATAGATAGGAAGAGCACTTCTGGCACTTGCCAATTCATTGGCACTTCTCTCGTTTCTTGGTCTTCGAGGAAGCAGTCCGGTGTTGCGCAGTCCACCGCAGAGGCCGAGTATGTTGCTGCAGCCAGCTGCTGCAGTCAGGTACTCTGGATGGCTTCGACCCTGCGGGACTTTGGGTTAGTTATCGACAGTGTTCCACTCTTTTGTGATAACACTTCTGCGAGTAACATTGCTAAGAACCCAGTGCAACACTCTCGGACCAAGCACATCGATATCCGTTTTCACTTCCTTAGAGACCATGTAGAGAAGGGCGATATAGTGCTCCAGTTTGTGGAGAGTGACCACCAGTTGGCTGACATCTTCACCAAGCCATTGGATAGTTCGAGGTTTTCAGCTCTGCGGGGAGAGCTTGGGGTGGTTTGTCCTTATGGACTGTAGTGAGGGGGAGTTTTGGGCTTTACTGCTTTACTATATTGATTATGCTTCTGTCTCATTTCTGTCTCTTTGCATTTGGGTGCATTGGGTTTAGTCCTTCTAGCATAGGTTAGAGTGCTTCTCTTGCCTAGTTGCTTAGACTTCCTACTCTTATCTTGTACTTCCAGGATGCTTCTTATTAGCTGCTTCTTATCTCATTAGATTGAGCTCACTCACTTCTTGTAGGTTCTAGCGAGGGTTGGGCCACCCTCGGGTAGACAGGGTACGTGTTTGCTCTCTAGTGTGTGTTTTACGGTCAAGCTAATAGTCCTGGAGTCACATGGGGTAGATGAGAGTCAGTCTGAGCTATAGTATCTTCTATATCTTATCTATGCTTTAAGGACTACCCGTTTGGATTTTCTTTGCGAGCTTCTCGAATTTAATGCTTTGGTTCAGGGGGAGTTCATTTGGGAGCTTCTGGAGCTTAATATTGACTTAACTCAACTTAAACTAAAAGTTGCATCTAATGTTGAGGGGGAACTGGTCTTTCGTGCATTTTCAGCATTCTAGTATTATAATCAATCTGCATTGAGCCTTGATTATTATCCTGTTATGACATGCTTCAGTGCTTTACACCTTGCCATGACTTGTGCTTAGCTTGCTAAATTTATCAGGACTTCATATGTGTAGACTAGCGTTTGTCATGATAAGTTAAGTAAAATTGATCAACTTAAATTAAACTTGTCATGCTAGCATTTGAGTTTAGTCTTTCTTGAGCTATCCTTTTATGATTCATGCCATGTCAAATAGGCTGAGTAGAGCGTTGAATCTATATTGAGCCTTAGTTTGAGCTGTTTTAGTCTCCTGATGATACATGAGTTAGTACAATGCGTTAAAAAGCAAAAAGATCTCTTTTGTGCGAAAAAACTGATCTCACCAAATCTTTCCTATGAGACGGCTTGCCATTGCACTTGGCATGAACTTAGGGGGAGTTTTGGATGACCTAGACTATCTTCTTAAACTTCTTGCTTGGAGTAGTCGTATAAGGCTTGAGATCTAGCACATGATAAAACAAAATGTTGGTTGACAATCACCATATTTGTGCGAAAAAACTGATTTCACCAATTCTTTCTCATGAGACAGCTTGCCATTGCACTAGGCATGAACTCAGGGGGAGTTTTGGATGACCTAGACTATCTTCTTAAGCTTATTGCTTGAAGTAGTCGTATAAGGCTTGAGATCTAGCACATAAACAAAAAATTGGGTTGAAAACAACCATATGCTTTCGAAAGACAATGTTTAATGTGCTCAATTTGCTTAATCTACAATCAGAACCAAGTACTTTAACCAATGTTTCAATCTTGAGCTTATAGCACTCTAATTGGACTCAATGTTAGCTTCTTTGTTCCGCTTAGCTTATTGACATGGCCTGCATCATCCTTGGATGTCTCTAGTTAGACTTTACTCATTGATGACGTGACTTGCTCACAAAATGCATTACATTTCAGATTGTCATCTATGTGCTCTAGCTGTCTTATATATATGCTGTCATGATCTAGATAGCGTTTTATTGAGTTATGGCTTGGTGTATTACATTATGGTCATTATGGATAATTCTCATGGCTCTAAATGCTTAAATAAACAAACTTCAGCCATATTCATCCATTGACATGTCATATTCTCTCTATTGCATCTTGATGTGTTTATTGCCAAAAGGGGGAGAATAGAGAAGAAAAGTCTGTTGGGATCATTTTAGAGCTTTGGAGATCAATTTGCTCTTTCAGTTGTTGCTCTAGTGGTTCCTTCTGTCGACATGGTCATAAGCTTCATTTCCTTCTTTGGACCATGTTGGATTCTTCAAACTCAAACTCATCTTCGTGCTTTTTCTGAGTTTGTCAATATACTCATCAAGGGGGAGATTGAGAGACCATGTGGTCTAAATCCCGTGTTGGTGATGAGTAATTGACTCGTGGTTTGGTTAGAGTGAGTTTAGTTTGAGTGATTCGTGCCTTTTTGGCATTTGGCGAGGTCGGGTCGTGACTAGACAAATTTGACGCGTGGGCGTCGTCCCGGTTGGCCACGTGGGTCATTTCTCGCGTTAGTAGGATTTGTAGGTACTAACCATGTTTACATGTTTTGTACCGTGCTATGCGATGTGTTTCTTGTCTGTGTTGGCTGCAGGACATCGAGACGGAGTCGTGGTGAGACACGGAGGACCGGACTAGGCGCAGGTGGCGTTGAGGTCAGAACGGTCGGGATGTGTCGAAGACGACGTGGACTCGAGGTGGAGTCGTGGCGAGGCACGGTGGACCGGGCTAGGCGCAGGTGGCGCTGAGGTCAGAACGGTCGAGGTGTGCCGAAGACGGCGAAACTGCGTGGCTTGCAGGGCAAGGAATGAGGAAGCTTCCTGGAAGGTGCGCAAGGGGCGTTTCGGTAAAAACGCAAAGCTGCACTAAAGGAAGTGGATTGTGGGTAAAGCGCAAAAGCTAAATGGGTAAAGCACTTGGTGAACCCATTAGTGGAGGGTATAAATAGAGAGGGAGATGGTGTGCTGAAATTAGAGAGAGTGGATGTAAAAGTTAGGGTTTCTTTTGGGTCTCTCCATGTGTGTATGTGTGTGTTCCTCCCAAGAAGCATGTGTGGCTCTTGGTGTTCTTGAGGATTAAGAGAGAGTGGATGGATTGAGAGTTTTGTAATCATCCCTCTATATGTAATCGGGGTATCGTGACTCCTCTTTTGATTTGGAATGAAAGGTTGAAGTTTAATTCCCAGATTGTGCTCTGTTTTCTTGTCTTCTTGTTTCTTTCGGCCAGAGGTCCCTATTTGCAGTTTGTCTTTAGTTCTTAGTCTGTTTCTCTTGGCCGTCTGCTGCTCCCTGTTCTTATGTGGTTTCTCTGCCTTATGGTTTCTCCTTGCCGAGTGATGGATGTCTCATGTTCCATGCAGTTCGGGTGCATGCTCTCATGTTTGATTGTTCTTCTCGGCATGATGGTTGGCCAGCATTTTAGCATGTTCTTCCTTTCTTGCTCTGGCTAGCAGTAGTAAAAAATCTTGTACCGATTAGAACAGCTAGTGGAGCTCTCGGTTGGTAGTTACTTCAGTGTCTTTTGTTCTCTTTAGCAGCTCTTTAATCTATCTTTTGCTTGGGACCAACAGGGAGTACAGGTTCTTTATTGCATTCGGCCAGAAGGTCTTTTCCTGGAGTGGAACTCTAGCTTTTGACCAAACACCTTACTGTTGCCTGCATTCTTCTAGTGCCTCTTTCTTTTATTTCTTTTTGCTGTCTTCATCATTTTTGAATGCAGATCAAACAGCGATATTTTCAGTTGAATTTTTTACTGGCTGGTCTCTGATTTATGCTGGATTTTTGGGTATCGCATGCGTTCCAAGTTTCAGCATAATTATTTTTTTTTGTGAATTGCTCTGTTTCTGCAATATCTGTGTACGAATTCTCGGGGGCGTTTTTGAAGCGAACGACATTCACCCCCCTCTGTCGCCATTTCGGTCCTACACTGCTAAATACCATAGCCGGCAATTTAAAATATTGGAGCATACTCGGATAACACAGGACATCTTCTATTGTGATTCCCAGTGTTTCATAATACAATGCCATATCAGCATAAACAAGATAAGCACACCTACTTGATAGACTTAATCAGCAGCCTAAAAATGGCTTTGAATTCGCTCGATCATCATACAGCTCAACTAAACTTATTGATGCGCAGAAGAACAGCTAATTCTGACTGATAAACGAAGGATACATGTTTGAATCGAGGATTAATGGGGAGCGAATCAGGCACGTCAGAGGAACTTCCCCGGGATATTCCACTAAAATTTCGTATATGCCTGTCAAGAGAGGACAAAACAAATATACGTGTCACAATATCATATCAATGAAAGTAAACTAAGGAGCCTTCACATCATTATACATTCACTGAATTAGCTTTATATATTCCTGTGCTATGATGCACGGACATGGATACATCGACATGACACGACACCGACACGGAAATTCACCGTTTTCCCAAAAATACTGATACGGCGACACGGCTATATATATTTAAATAAAAAATAAATTACATATATGTATGCTTTTCTATGTTTCCTCATGCTTGTCAAACTGAAATAATGTAAACTTGTAAAGTGTATACTCAGAATATGTACCTCATCAATTGCTTTGTTAATCATGGTGATAATTGTTGATGTCAATACCATTTTCAGAAATAAGAATTTCATTAACCTAAGAAAAAAAAGTAACATGATCACATCAGCAAGACTATAAAGGTAACATGTGTATTTGATTCTTGAACAATCAAAGCAATAGACTAATAGAGCAACAACAAATGATAATTGATAATGATAAGCGATCAAAATTAAGAAGTAGCCAAGTTCGAACATAGAAACTTAAATACAGAGTTTAACCAAAAGCAAGTAGCTAATCTTGTGGAGACTTTAAAGTCGGTAGTGTCCAAACTTCAGACATCAAACTAAACAATCACTAGCTTTGCAGAGCAGCAGGGATACTAGACATGACCCATCATTCCTAGTCTGAACTAAGAAGATATAGTTTATTGTTGGCATGACATCAAATGAAAAATAAATTATGTCAGTGGAATGCACCTCCTGCTATTTGATTATGAAGCCCTTGGGTATCACATCAGCAATCATGAATTCATCAAAGAGCTCCTTGTTGGGGGCAGCTGCTGTCCAAAAAGGAACTGATCATTGGTCGGTAAAAAATGTCATGTTTGATGAAAGATAGCAAGACAAGTCAAGTTTGCATCATCGAACCGTTATGCCATGCCAATTAAGAATCAGTTCTAAAAAAAGTTAGGCAGCAATTTTGGAGGACATGCATGTAACATGCTTCTTGTGATTCCTCGTAAACAAAAATAAGCATTCCAATCATATGCAGGATGTGCAGATAGAGTAAATTGCGTTCCATTTCCATGCAAACAAAAATTTTCCATCTCCAAGTCCACAATTCTCAAGAACTAGGAACAGGAGGAGGTACAATTTGCAGTGTTACTAATGGTTAGATCAATCCAGAAAATTAAGTAGAAACAGCAAAGCAAATGATTATAGAGACAGAATAAATGCATAAAAGTCAACCTCTGCACAAAATACGTTCACTTACTCAGGAGGCAAATGTATGGAGGTGATGCTTTGCTTCCTCAAGAAAGGAATTATTCCAGGTCTCAAATGCAATGGAGAATGGAAATGGAATTACTGTTGATAGAATCTCTGATATGCCTAAGCCATTCATAGAAGGGTGAAGAGTATATTTTCCATGGAAGTTCTGATTTCAGAATTCAGATATACCAGTTCTACTTGTATCAATATCATCAAATACATGTGTTACTAGATTCAAACCATAAACCTTCCATATAATTTTGCACTGTTAAGATTTTGAACAGATATACACTTACCATGTGTTAATGTGTACACCAGAAAAATGGAAGCAACATTAGGAACATGTTACTGTTTATTTAAGGGGAATATACAATGCCAGATGAGTAATATGGTCAATCAAAGCAATATATTCAGATTTTAATTTTGCTGTCAAGGAAAATGCAGTAACTTACTTATGGTGTTGGTGACAGTATTCCTTATGGGGGTTCATTCAATCATATGCTTTCAACTTGTTCAGATGACTGTGCAGTTGTGCACCTTGCATTTCACCATTATTCCTTTCTGATACATATACTGTCAATGGTCCTTAAACAATTGGCACAAAGGTTTACTGACTTGTATCTTAAATATAATCAATGCTGCCAAACTGATGTAGCCATTCTTCGCCAAATTTCGCAGACTTGCATGTGTGATTGGCCATTGTTATCTGCTAAGAGATACAACATCCAACCTATGTAGCACGGACACGGATACGTCGACACGACACGACACCGACACGGGAATTCGCCGTTTTCCCAAAAAGACCGATACGGCGACACGGCTATATATATTTAAATAATAAATAAATTATATATATATATATGTATGTATTATTTTCTATGTTTCTAGTTTCTACATGCTTATTAAACTGCAATAATGTAAATTGCAAACTTGTAATTTGTAAAGTGTATACTCGGAATATGTAGAATATCAACATGATTCCACAATGGAAGCTTCGATCTATTGTTACTTGTGTTTTCCTCCTCTCTAGCACTAGAATTAGTGGCTTCCATTTTTCTAAAATGATGAAAGTGAAACAAACAATCAAGCTTCTAAAATAATGCAAACATTGCTACTGGCTTACTGCAGGGCATCTCAACCCTAAAATCCTAAATGCATATATTGTTGCTGGCTTACTGGCTACTGCAGTGCATCTCAACCGGCCCAACCCTAAAATTCTAAATGCTAAACAGAGAAGGCTCAGAACAAATGCTAAATGCATATATTGCTATTTGCTGGGAGTCTCATATTGCTGGCTTGCACAAAAATCATACTGCAGTGCTGCCAGTGCTTCTCAACCCTAAGGCCTAAACAATCATACTATTACTGCAGTGTAAATGCTGATTGCTGAACAGAGAAGGCTCATGATACATTGATACCTCGGTGGCTCGGTGGGGGAAGAACCGAAGAAGTCGGCGGCGTGCGGGGAAGAACCGAAGAAGTCAGCGGCCGCGGGGAAGAACCGAAGAAGTTGCCGGTCGCGGGGAAGAACCGAAGAAGTCGCCGGCCGCGGGGAAGAACCGAAGAAGCCGACGGGCGGCGCGGGGAAGAATCTGTCGGCCGCGGGGAAGAACCGAAGAAGTCGCCGGCCGCGGGGAGGAAGAACCGGAGAAGCCGACGGCCGGCGCTTGGGGAAGAAGCCGGCGCGCGGCGACGAATCCGGCGGCGACCGAGGTGCGAGAGTCGAGAGAGGGCGGCGGCGAGGTGCGGGCGGCGGCTACGAGCGGCGGCGCGAGCACAGGATGCAGGAGCTGGGATGCAAATGTGCTAGCACGGATGCGTGCGACCGTGCGTTAGGGTTAGGGGCAGGGCGGCGTGCGATGTGCTAATGGGCCGGCTGTGTCTTGGGCCAGCTGTGTCCAGGCCGTGTCCGATTCATGTATTTCATGTGTCCGATACGTATCGCGAATTTTACTAATTAAATTTAATTCTAAAATCATCCGATACGGCTCCGACACGTGTCGGAGCCGTGTCCGTGTCGTATCCGTGTCCGACACGGTGTCGGACACGGATACGGCTGTTTTGCCAAGTGTTCGTGCTACATAGCATCCAACAATGGCACAAGAGTGGAAATCACTTATTCTTTATGCTTTTAATCGCAGTGCACAAGTGCTTGTCACCGAAACATGATGTATTGATGTGACAGATTAACAAAAAAGTGACATGATCCATCACCCGTTTCCCTTCTTCTTTTAGCCAAGGCTAATACTTTATGGCAGACCAACATAGCATGCTTATTATAAGCAGTGTTCCTATAAGCAATATAAACAAACCTTCTAACTAAATACTGCCCAAGTCTAAGACATTGCTGTTCTAGGGAAGATCCTGAATATAGATATGGCTGTGAGCCAAAAGTAAGGACCTTATATTCAGATAGTGGGACCAGGTCCTTATGCCTGATAGTAGCATGTCTGACAACATCCGAATCACTCATGTGAAAACTTTATTGTCGTCATACTAAAGGTCATCAGGTGCATTTGATGTCAAGGTTGCCAATATCAGCATTTGAGGTTGCTCTGACATCCAATGTGTGTGGGCACTTCATATCTTTGATATTCATCACATATGCAACAGAAAAGAAAGGATGGTCTACCAATAATCATTGCATGAACACTGACCACCCTCGAAATGATGGAACCGGGTTCTGTCTCTGACAATCACTAATCGGTTATAAACACCGGAAAATAACTTTGTGAAATTGTGGCAGTCTACACAAACACGAAGATTCTTTGCAAGTCTTATTGGTCTACGTTGTGGAGTCACAAGAAGAGCAAAAGCAATTGCCAGCTTTTCACTGTGATAGATGAGGGCACATTCCTTCCCCTCCGAATCCAAATCATGCAATTCAGATGACACATTTGGAACATAGCCAGAGATTCTTAAATGTCTGTTTATCTCATCAAGCTTTTCATAAATCTCCACCTTTCTTGGATGTGAATCATCATCTGCAATAAATTCATGGAGCTCGCCGTTAAGCGCTACTGTTGTGCAGCCAGGAGTAGTTTGGATTCCTTTGTCCTTCATCAACTTCCTGACTTCTGCTACCTTCTTCCAATCCCCGACTGCTGCATAAGTATTCAGCAAAAGAACATAATCCCCAGCTTGCTGTGCTTTCAGCTCAATTAGATGACTGACGAGCTGCTCTCCAAGATCAACACGACCATGAATTCGGCATGCACCAAGAAGAGATCGCCAAATCGTTGCATCTGGTGCAACCCTCATCTCTTTCACCACAAGCTCGTATGCCTCATCAAGCAAGCCAGCACGGCCCATTAGGTCAACAATGCACCCATAGTGGCAAACGTTTGGCATCAACTGATACTCATAACGCATCATATCAAAAAACCTGAAACCCTCATCAACCAACCCATTATGACTACATGCAGAGAGCACACCAGTAAACGTCTGCTCATCAGGAGCAACATCTGATCTAATCATCTCCTCAAATGCAGAGATAGCATCCTTCCCGAAGCCATTTGCTGCCAACCCCGAGATCATAGCGCTCCATGTGACCACACTCTTTTGAGGAGTCTCACAGAACACCTGGTATGCATTCTGCACACACCCGCACCTCATGTACATCGTGATCAGTGAGTTACGCACCTTCACCTCACCCCCATGACCATGCTCCACCGCGTACTCCCACACCTGCTCCCCATAATCGAGTGCACCCAAGCTCGTGCATGCCTGGAGGAGCAGAATGCATGTGACCTCATCCGGCTCCACCTCATTCTCCCCGCTCCTCATCTCATCAAAAAGCCTCAGCGTGTCCTTTGTCCGCCGGTTCCTCGCGTAACAAGTGATCAGAACGTTCCACGCGACCGTGTCCTTCACCGGCATTTCATCAAACAGTTTGCGCGCGCCATCCCCGTCACCGCAGGTAGCGTAGCACCTCATCAGCGAGGTGGCCAGAAGGGCGTCCCGGAGGTGCCCCTCTGCCACGATGTTAGCGTGCAGCTGGCGCGCGTGGGCAAGGGTGCTGCAGGGCTTGAGGACGATTGCCAGGGAGAAGGCGTTGCCGCGGCGGCCGAGGGCGCGCATGCGGCGGAGGAAGCGGAGGGCGTCGGGCTCGTGAAGGGAGCGGAGGATGGAGTTGCAGCAGAAGGTGGAGGGGACGGAGGCCGGGGCGAGGTGCTGGTGGAGGAGGACGGCGAGGGCGCGGGTGGAGGGGAGGGAGGCGGCGGCGAGTGAGAGGAAGGCGGAGGCGGCGGTAGGGGCAAGGAAGAGGCCGGTGCGGAGGACGTGCGCGTGGAGCTGGAGGAAGTGGCGCGCGGGGAGGGGCGAGGCGGAGGCGAGGAGTGCGGCGGCGACGGAGGAGAAGGGGCCGGCGAGGAGAGCGCGCGCGAGATGCGGTGCCATGGCACGCGGGGGAGGGCGGGAGAGACGGCGTACTTGAATTTTGCGTGGCCGAATAGAGTTTGGGTTGATTGAAAATTGGAAGGAAAAGGTTGACTTTTATACCCTCAACCCTTAGCTCTTGGCCTATTTTTCAACCTTCAATAGCAAGATCGTCTGAAATAGATCACTTAACTCACAAAATCATATCACATGACCACCTCGACTGAAACTAGGATGGTTTTGACATGACATGTCACCAACGTGGAGCCGTACAGTTAATCCTTGTTGACGCCTCGTCAACACTGAGGGAGAGAAACACCATGTTAGTGAGCTTCCGTTGATGTTGCTTCGAGCGGTGATCTACCTTGACACAATGCTGTTGTGCCAGCTCGACCTCGAGATGTGAATGGCCGCGCAGCTCGAGGAGCGCATGCTCAATGACATCCTCATCACGTCCTTCTCGCCGGAGGCCGACACCGTGTTCGACATCGACGTGGTACGGAGGATCCTCCTCGAGGGTGCCTACAAAAAGAATTACTACTTCAAACTCCTGTTGGTCCCGCATCGACGAGATGAGATTGGCGTCCGTTTGTAGTGACCATCTACTGTTTAGTTTGGAATGTGCATGTATTGTGGGTATAAGTCATTGTATGGGCATGCAAACAAAAAGCCAAAAAAAGAAGTTGAAATGTTGAATTAGTTGCATTGTAGTTTCATTTATTTTACTAGCACATTTTTCTTTAGCTAGATGTATTTTGTCCTCTGATGCCAACATGAAATGTAAAAATTCCACATGAAACAGTTAAATTCTAATAAAAATACGGCAAAATTCTCGTGATCTAAATGTGACCTAAAAAGAGTCGAATATCTGGCTTCGTGTTTGTATGTAAAAGAAGGGCGTGATGCAAAAACATCATGGGAATGATTGGTTTCCAAACAGTTGCTAAAATACAATAGCGATGAACAAATCTAGTGTGGATTTGTTTGGTGCCAAAATTTTGGCAAGCTTCCATTTCTATTGGCAACATAGTTCATGTTGTGTAACACCCCATTTTTTGGGCTTTTAAAAAATTTTGAGGCAAATTTAAAATTTGAATTCAAAGTGGTTTCTCAAATTTTACTATTTCCGAAATTTTGAAAATACCTTGGACCAACCTGGCCCATCTTTGGCTTCCCCACTGACCCTGGCCTGCCTCGGCCAGTGGCCTCTAGCCCACCTGTTCCGCCCTTCTCTCTCTATCCCAGCGCCCTCGTTGTGCCGCCCGCACTGTGCCCATGCCACGCATGTCCTGCCTGTCCCCTCTCCTGTGGCTCCATAGCAACTCACCGCCTACTCCCAAGTTGCCCCCTAATGCCGCTTAGGCCCCTCTTTCTCCTCCTCTCTCTCTTCCCCTCAAAGCACCACCGGGGCGACCCATCCTCGGCGCAACCGCGCGCCTCGACTCCTGCCCACACTGAGTCGCCCCGTGCCTTAAATCCAGATCCATCTACGCGGCATGCCAGCCCTGCCCCCCCCCCCCCCCCCCCCGGCCTCGCGCCACAGCACACGCTACCCTGCCTCCGCCTCGATCGTCGTTCGTACCTTCATGGCACCGCACAGCCAACACCCCTCCCCTAGCTATAAAAACTCGCATGAGCTCCACCTTCCCAATCGCTCCTCCTCGCCTTTCCCTACCTCCGAGTGCTTCCCTCTCCCCTTTCTTCTTCCACGCCAGCAGAAAGCCCCGCCGTCGACACTCTTGGCCTCTGCAACACCTCCGGCCAATTTCTCGCGGTTGAAGCTCCGCGCCGGATGTCCTAAAGCTATCCCGACCCCCGCCCGGCTCCTTCCTCGTCGGTGATCCTGCGCCGTCACACACCTCATCACCGACCTAGCTCTCGCCGCCAACCTAGCTCTGCCTTCCCGAGCTCCCCTCTCTTTCCTGGTGAGTTCCCTTCCCCCTCTAGTTGCTCTCCCCGATCGAAATTGACCTTGGGTGCCTCACTCCGCCGTGGTGCCATGGTCGCCACCTCCACTTCCACTTAAGCTCATCGTCGGTCACCGCCAATGCCAAATTGGGCTGCGCCACCTTGCTCGTAGGTGCGTGCACGCCCAAGGAGCCCATTTTGGCCATCGCCGTCAGCCACCACCCCCTCCTGGTAATCGACAAGCATCGTCGTCTCACGACCAGGAGAAGTCTCTATAGCAGCATCATTAATGCAATCCTATTTAATTAGCAGTTAATGGCCATGCTGAACGCCAGGTTAATCAATCGCTGTCATGTGGGCCCGCCCCCTATAATTTGTAACCTTGTCCCACTAACAAATGGACCCACGGTAATTTAAAATATTTTAAACCAGTTTTTAAAAGGGTAAGTCACTGACATGTGGGCATCAAGTACTATTTGCACAGTACCAAGGCCGCATACTGAGAGATGTATTATAAAGGACTTGTGATGATTTCCTTGATTCACATATTTAAGAAAATGTGTGAAATATAGCAAGTTGATTATTTCTTATGGTTCCACGTACCAGAACCATAAGAAAGTTAGGGACAGTGTTTTAGACTCTCGGTTCAGATAGCAGGATGTACGGCTTAAGGTTTTAGCATTGTAGATTTTATTTCAACGCTCTCATCTCTTTGATCTTGATAAGGTTTCATTCGTAACCTACCCCAACTTGTTTAGGACAAAAGGTTTTGTTGTTGTTGTTGTTGTATAGCAAGTTGATTATTTATTGTGGGTGAAGTGTGCAATCTCCGTAGAGTATAAACTGTTCGAACAGCTATGCCCACAGTCAAGGGCGGATATGGGAACTTACCCGAGTTAGTCTCTATTTCAAAATCTTTGTGGGTGGGATGAAAACTCGTCGGGTGGAAGTAATCCTGATTTCGACTTTTTCCTGGGTGGATGTAACTCAGCGTTGTTAATAAGGTGGATGTAACCATAATGATCAAAATTAAGAATACGGTGAATGAAACCTGTACCACTATAAATATTGCACAATTTCAATCTCTTTAATAAAATATGATTGCTCAAAATTCTAATTCATATGATTTGTTAATTATTGTAATTCAAACTACTGGTTTTAGCAAATAAAAGAACCAAAGTCATCCTTGTCAAACCTTGCATATATAAATATCTGCATTTTGTGTGTTGACTCGTGAAGCACCATTATATGTGCTCACCCTCGCTATCAAAAACCCTTCAGACTCTGTGAATCAAGGTTATTATGTCTACTACAAAGATCAAGAAATTGATGGTGGTGAAGACGGTGGAGAATAGTTTAGTCTCTAGTATTATAAGTCTCACCCCAGTCAGGCCGACCAGTTCAATGTTTACGTACATCAATATTATCACACTGTTTGGTAATATCGTTCGTACACAGGTCATCCCAGTCGTTTGCCTGCGGCGAGATGTGCCTTCCTCTTTTGCTTTCGCTACCGCTTTCGCTTTTGTGTAATGTAATCATTTGGCTCAAGCGGGCCTATTATAACTTGACTCGATACAGTCTATTTGAACTCTGATAAGATGTAATATTAATACATGGTACGGTTTACGTTGTGTATGAAATGTTTCAGCAATATGTCTATGAGCACTATCTACTTATTAAGGGAATAATGCGATGGTTTCACAGAGAGTTCTGAATTGGCTAAATCCAAGTCCGACATTTTGTTTTTGCCAAACTTTGGTCAATTCGTGAGCGAGCATATTCCACTAAATTTACCAGGAGCAGGAGGATGTCGTTGGAATATTGATAACACAATAATTTGGCACACAACCGGAGGCAAAACATAGCACTGGTCAAACCGCCCACGGATTTTGTTATAAACAATTTGGCTATGTTTTGGCAAGATGATATGCTTTGGAATGTCAATAAGAACGAATCTTACTTAAGTTTTAACACAAAATCAAGCATACGCCAAAACAGTATCTGGCCGAATTTTGGCCAGTAGAATTTAGCGACCTTTCATCAAACCAAACTGGCCCGGGATTTTCCCCTAGGTACAGCTGACGGTTCAGAAAATCACAAACCCCAAGCTGTGCTGGACTCGAGAGTCGAGATTTCAAAGTCCACTGAGCTGTTCGACTTCGAACCTGGCCAGCCCGGAGGCTCGTGACCATCGCGCCTCTTCTTCTTCCTCCTCCCGCTCTCTCACCCAAAGGCCAAAACCCTAAGCCGGCCATGGAATTCGCCCGCCGAGCTGCCGCTCCGGCCGACGCCGACGCCGACTACAGCCCGCTCGACCCTTCTCCGCATGGTAATGGAAGTGTGGCACTAGTTCTTTGCCATCATTTGTGCGATCGTAAAAGTTTTTACCCTCATTCGAAGCGGTTCTTATTCTCAGAAAAAAGAGGGAAATTATAACCTTTTTGCTAGATATCACTTCTCTCCCGTTGCAATTCTTCTTCTTCCTGTTTTTAGCGTCCAAGAAACTGATGAACTTTTTGCTTACTCGCAGAAATTTTGTGGTAATATCGAGATCGTATTTCTTGCCAAATTTATTAAAAGGAAGAACATGGCAATTTTTTTTGATCAATTGGTGGAATGGATGATGCGTGGTTCGCTAGAAATTTATTGATCATACGACATTGTTTGGACATTCCCGTGCATTGAAGAAACTAACATCGGTGGCGTTGGAGATGCAGGGCAGATGACGATGGACGCGCTCCGGCGAGAGCTCCTGAAGGAGAGTATTCGCCAGGAGGTCATCTCAGCGGAACTGGCTGGGCGGCGGAAGCTGGAGGCCGACGTCCGGCGCCGCGAGCTCGGCTTGTACTGTGACAGGACGACGCGCGCGGGGCCGTCGATGTCCAGACGGTCCGTTAAAGATCGGATCGAGGAATGGTATCGACCTCCGTGGCATGACAGGACGGCAGACGAGGACGATGCATCATTCAATTGGGTGAGTGTTTTATCGTCTACTTGTTCTCCTTCTCAATTTATTCATCCATTGTCTATATGTTTCGAACAGCTGGAATGCTGCCATGTTCAATATTGTTCTCCATCCATTTGCTAAACTACTAGTTTGTTCTGTTGCTAAATGAGCTTTGTTATGCATTAGCTGAAAACTGGGTTAGTGTCCTCCCAACTATTAGTTGTGTTCTTGGAGCGCCGTGTCTCAGCTGAGACTTTAAAGTTCTTTTTGTTCTTGAATCCAGTTGACTAGGCATTCTTAACATGCATGAATTTAGCCTGTACAAGTAAATTGTGATCTACCTTTCTTATGAGTTTTGACTAGCCGCTAAGCAGTCCATTAATTTGTTGTATGCATTTCTCATGTGATGAAACTGGCATAATTTGACCTATATGAATCATCTGTAGTGTAAAGCGTTTGCCTTTTGGCCTCTTGAGTAATAACCCTTATTGTTCCTACACTTCAATGGATCGTAGATTCTGGGCCTTTAATAGTTGATACTTGGTATCATACTAGTTCTGAAGTTTTCGTAAAGTCAGACCCATTTGTTTCACTAATATTTATATCATGCTACCCATTAGTATGCTTGAATGTTCTTTGCTATGGACAAGACACATAATCTACTATATAATAAAAGTTCATAACAGTTGTTTACAACTGCTAAGATAAATATTCTAGAAATTCCCACAAAAAAGAAAAACATTTGGCCCTTGACTAGGTGGGCCTTTATTAAAATTTAACCATAGCAGCCATTGATGTTATTAAAAAAAGGAGAAATATGCTATAAATTCTCACAAAAAAGCAACACATGTGGTCCTTGATTAGGTGGGACCTAATTAAAGCTAAGCTATAGTGGCCATTGGATGTTATTAAATAAAAATATATACTACTTATTGAAGGACCGAAGGCGGTGACTAGAGGGGGGTGAATAGGAACTCAACTCTTTTTCGATATCAAATCGAACCCCTAGGCTGCCCATGGCTTCGAAACACGCAGTGGAAGATCAAGCACACGAAGCCTACAAGCCAACCCTACAAAAATGGAACAACAACACTTCTCTGGCGGTCTATGTCATGGGCACAGGCCCATGGATAGCCATGGTCCATTGGGGGCTGCACACAAGGAAGGCTACCAGCAGCAATCAATTAAAATTTGCTTAGTTTGTTAAGTTATCTCTATTATTTAATACTTACCTTATCAAATTAGTTTCCATATTGTTAGGGACTAACCTCATCTATATAAAGAGAGAAGCCGCGCTATTTAGAATCAAGCAAAGAAAAAACAAAGTCATTCTTATCTATAGTCTCCTCTCTCCCAACCACATCGCCGTCGCTCGGCCATCCTCTCGGTGGTGTTTACCCTAATGAAAGCAAGCCCATAACAGTCTTACTGCAAGGAGGTAGCAATCTGACCGCTTGGCTAATATGACTGCAAGTCACTACCGGTTGGACCGTAGGACGGTCTGACCGGAAGTCATTGCCAGTTGGACTGCAGGCTAGTCTGACCGGTGCCTTGGGCTAGTTTGACCGGATTTCGGGCAGAGGCAAGAACAATCCGGGTTCAAGCCTCCAAAAGAATCAATTCAAGAACCACTGGTTCAGATCTTATGAAACTTGATACAAACCTTCACAAGGATGTTAGGAATATATTCTAAGCAAACATCATGGAGATCAATATCAAAGTTCCGACCTTATCCAAAATAACGAAGATTGCACAAAAACCAGGCCAAAAACAAACTTGGAGCCAAAGGCTTGCTCATGGGTTAAGGATGGTCAAGGTGATCTTGGATGAGTTCCCACATATCACAACAAGCAAGAACACTCAAATATCTGAAGCCAAAGCTTCTGGGACAAGATTTCACAAGAAGGGCTTCAAAACAAACTAAAACCAGGCAAACTGAAGAACTTTCTATAGAAAGTGTTTAGATAGATGGGATCTAGTCTCCAAGAGATATCTCCACTACTTACACGTCTTTAGCACCAAGAAAGATCAAGATAGGAGAAGGAAACACCAAAAACTAAGCTAAATTAAGAAATCAAGAACATCAACTTGAGTACAAAGGCTTGGACAAATTTGGTGGATCTATTGATACTTGAGATGAATGATTACAACCACTCCACAATAGAGGAAAGAGCTCTAACCCTAGAGCTCTCACACAAAGCTCCCAAGACAAGGAAACCCTAACCTTAAAGTGCTTCTCAAGCACAAGAGGTATTTTCTCTCAAACACAAATAGTAGAGATTCCTCACCTCACACCTAACTCTAACAACCAGCCCACACTTAGTACATACAATCACTTACAAATGGGGAAATCCAATAACCTACATACAAACGGGTTTTACACTTGACACACATGCATGCTTCTCAAAGTTTAACTTCTACATGACTCCAATAGCCCGATAAGACCCTCCATCCTCCATGACATGACCTAATCCACCTTAGGCCACCGTTGCGGTTTTGCAAATTGCCTCTTCACCCGATATTGGACAATTTACGCAATTACCACCCATTGGTCTCCATGATGCTTCTCCTCGAAGCAAACTCTAATACAAAATCTGTGATGCCTAATAACTTGCCGCCAAGCCTATACACCTTCAGCCTCCTCTTGGATCGTCGTCACTTGAAATGGCCCAAGTCTAATGGCACATTACATGCAATGCACTTACCTTATCACGATTCTTATCTTTCTCCCATGCCTCTCCGCTTGAGATGTAGCTTCACCTAGACTTACGTGACCCTTCATGGCCTGGGTCTTGCCAATGATCGTTAATAATCACTAAGCACCCTTCACATTAAAGAACAAGCAATAGTCTCAAGCACAAGTGACATGCACTTGACTCTCGTTAGTAAACACCACATGACACTCTCGGTCATGATTAACACTTACATGAACTTCTGCCATAATTAACACTTTCATAGGCTCCCGCCATGACTAACACAACCAAGACAAAACTCTGCTCACTCTCTTTAGCAAAGGCCGGTCTAACCACTAGCCAACGGTTGGTCAGACTACCCTAGTCAACCCTGGTCAAACCCCGATAACTGGGGAGTAAGTCTAACCTCCAGTCAGACCATCATCATATGGCCGGTCGCATCACTCTCAAATCCGTCTTGCAATAAAACGAAGACCTCCCTGGAATAAACATACCGCCAGCTACGGGCTGGTACAACCATTTCCTGGTTAGACTGCCGCCCACGGTCGGTTGACCATTAATCACCTAACAACAAAATCAGAAAGCGTAAATGACACAGAATCAAACTCAAACTTCGACAACAAAGCACAACAAAGTCAAATACTCATCACACAACATGGAGTGACCTCCATATAGTCTCACACTTATAATTTAAAAACAAAAACAAAATAAATCCTTATATAATCCTTGTACGTGTACAACAAGGCTACATGGTGCGACATAGGGAAAAAAAGAAGCCCTACTCATCTGCTATCTACATAGAAAAAAGGCAATAAAAAACCAACACGCACATGCAACAATGAAAGGCAATAAAAAACCAACACGCAATGCAATGAAAAAAGTTGAGGAAATCTAGACAACTAACTTGGTAGGAGCCCTACTCATCTGCTATCTACATAGTATGTAAAGAGTTGCATGCACGAAATGCTATAATATCTTAATCTTATTTACCTACTATATATTCACATACCTCAAAGGTTATAATATCTTAATCTTATTCATCCGCCATTTTCTTCTAGATGTCATCTTAGAATGCGTGCAGTGAAACATTTAAAAGTTTGACAACTAATATAGACAAACATATTTGGATTTGATAGCGAAAATAAGATTACTAAATTTGTCATTAAAATTACTTCCATATGGCTGTATTTTATAATTTTGACTAGAATATATTAGACAAACTTTGATCAAAGGTATGTATTGGAATGACAAGTAAAAATCAGGCAATAAAACTAATGGCTACAATAATCAGTAAAGAATAAAAAATAAATATGCTAGAAAACTCACAAAAAATATTTAGCCATTAATCTGGTGGCCTCAATCTACTGTATATTACAAGCTCATGATAGCATACATATCAGTCAGGGGTATTTCATGGGGTCCGCAGACAGCGTAGGAGGCCATGAAGCCCCGTGAGGCCGTGATCGGCCCGTCACATCTATGTGCTCCATGTTGAATAAAATACTTGTATTCCAAAGAGGCCCAAAAAGCCAATATAAAGTGTACAGGTAAATATACAAATAACCCTCTATACCTTAGACTATTTACATATCTAACACCCCCTCAAACTTATGGTGAATCAACAACATTGATTTTGGAGAGGTACAAGCTATGCTGAGCTCTAGTCTGTGCCTTGGTGAAGAAATCTGCTAACTGAAGCTCTGAAAATATATACTGAAGAGCAATAACTTGGTCTTGCACCTGCAATCGCATGTATGAAGCATCCACCCTAATATGCTTGGTGAGCTCATGCTTCATGGGGTCTCAAGTAATGCTGATCACGCCAATACTGTCTGAAAAGAGAGGAGTCGGTGCAGTAGTGGAAACATCGAAATCCTCAAGTAGCAACCGAAGCCAGGTGATCTCAGCTGTCAACAATGCCATAGCTCTCAACTCAGCCTCAACGCTCGAATGGGAATCGGCGGTCTACTTGGTCTTCTAGGCAATCAAGGAGGAATTAAGAAAAAAAAACAAACTCAACTGATTGAGCAGTCAGCTTGGTGCGCTCACGAGGTGGAAGAAGGATGAAACAGACACAGCCAAAACTGCAAAGGTGACCGTACTCTGGGGCTCGACCCTAAAAAAGCTCGACATAAGTGGAACCCTGAAGGGCAGTGGAAGGCTGGGTGTTGACGAGAAAAGCAGCAGAGGAGACAACCTTAGCCCAGAAGTGAGGGGGATGAGGCGAAACAAGAGTGGAAGACAATGAGTCAGGAAAAGTTAGAAAAGAGATCGACTCAACAAGAGAATCTGACCTGATTGTAGGAGAACGAGGGTAGTAAGGTCAGGACTCGTCAAAGGTGACAACCTGAGAAATCCTCATCCCGTGGCGGCGGCGGCGAGAAGCGGGAAGGGGAGGAGGGTGGGAAGACCAGAGGGGCGGCGGCGGCGATGCTTTGGCTAGCCCAACTCTGATGCCATGTTGAATAAAAACCCTTGTATTCCAAGAGGCCTAAAAGGCCAATACAATGTGTATAGGTAAATATGCAAATAACTCTCTATACCCTAGACTATTTACATGTCTAACACTCCACATGTGCTGGATCCACTCCGTCCTACTCGATTTTACTCTTCGACGCCTGGATGAGGATGCAAACCAACCATAGCTCAGCAAGTAATTATCGTGACGCATGGATGTCCAAAACATGTCGTTTAGGTTGTACTGAACTGGATAGCTACCACCACCAATTAGGACTTTTTGGCACTTATAGCATATTTTGATACCGTATTTACAAGAATGTCAGTATGCGCTTGACAATAGCAAAAATGTTCGTTTTGCCACCCAATGACCGGGTTGCGCCATGGATGTAACACCTGGCCAAAGGATTCCCATGGCCGTGCGGCAAGCGCCTGTCGCCCGGCAATCTGCGGCCAAGTCACTGCCACCTGGCCACCGTGCAGCCAAGGCGGTGCCAAGGTAGAGTTAATAGGAGCATTATGGGAAATTAAGCCTCACGATGACAAAGTGCCAAGTATTTAGGGAAAAAAGTTTTGGTCATAAGTGACAAGTATTCAGAATCAAAGTATCTTCTTTGTAATAATATATAATATTAAAATATCACAAATAGAGTTTTGCAGCCATCTATTTTTCATAAAGCAAAATCACATGCATGCCACCTTGTTAGTTTACAAGTGGTGTCATTTTAACAGCAATATCTGGTTTAGTAAATCACTGCTTCTAGGAAAATAGGGCCTTATCAATATATAGATTATGTATAAAAACACACCCAATAGAGCTTGTAGATGCTATGTCCAAAGAATATGGTTTCATATATGGGATGGAGTATGACTCAATTTATGTTTGAATGCTCAACTGTACGAGGAAGCTGCATGTATCTGTCAGTAGCATATGTTGCCAAGTTTCTTGACAGTATGAGCTGAACGGTAAACAAGAGAACTAGATAAAGTGCATTTAATGTACAATACTAATAATATGGCAGTTCTAGTTACTTCAGGGGAATTTCACTAGAAGCTATGCAGATCCGACATGGTACTGAAATTTGCTATATCATCTAAAGATCTAGTGCCTGATATGATTTGTATGTCAAAGATGGTAACTAGATTATTCTTGCCATTTTTACTTGCTAATGAAAACTCATCATTAAGCAGTCTATGGTGCACAAGAAGGTATTCTCTGGAGTGAAGAGGAAACGGACTGCAAAAACTGCTGAAACAAACAACAAAAAATTATTTGAAGAATGGAGTTGTGCTCTCTGCCAGGTGAATACGACCAGTGAACTCTCTTTTGAGGAGCACTGTGCTGGCCACCAGCACCAGTCAAACATAGCAGCCTTGGAATCGAGAAAGGAAACAACTGGGCTTAAGAGGAAAGTAGCAGCAGAGTCCTTATCCGTCATGCAGCACAATCCAACAACATGGAATTTGAGTATTTGCCAAGCCAAGTGTTCATCCGAATCAGACTTTAAAAACCATCTGAGAGGTAGGAAGCACCAAGAAAACTTTGAAGCCCTACGAAGAGAATGTTACAACATGAAAGAGAACAGTGGGTTTCAGGAAGCAAGCTCGTATGCAAAACATACACCACAGCTTGCAAAGAACAAAAATCTGAACCCGTTGTGGATTTGCAGCATCTGCCAAGCCAAATTTACTTATGAATCAGATTTACAGAATCACTTGAGAGGCAGAAGGCACCAAGAGAACATGGAAGCCCTACAGAGAGAAGACGAAGAAACTGATGCGAAGTTTTATGAAAAGAAAGCGCCACAGCTTGCTGAGAAGAACAAAAAACCTGTGGCAAGATGGAATTGCAGCATCTGCAAGGTTAACTGTTCATCTGGATCTGACTTGGAGAATCACCTCCTAGGCAGAAGACACCGACAGAATGTCGAAGCCCAATGCTTAGAGGGCAGGAATACAAATCTGGCAATGGCCAGCGCATAATTTGAGATGCGGTTGCAGACGCAGTTGCTAGAGGATGCTGCCATACAAGACGGAAATACAAAACTGAAGTAAGGCATACTGCAAGAATCGCAGTTTCTGCAAGTTTTCAGGCCTCGTGACTCTCAGATGGAATTGTATGACTTGTTTTATTTTGGTGCTAACTACTGTTACAGGACTTGTTGGGCTTCGTAATCTACTGCCATAACTTGGCAATTCTTAGTGGGTGTTAGTAAATATCACTCAAATATTTTTTTCCCTAACTATCATCTAGATTTATGACCGTTGGATTAGAGATCCAACGGCCACGAAACACCCCCCAAGCCGCCGCGCGTAGTAGTTCATACCTTCCCTTCTCAATTTCTCATTTGATACTCTTCACATAAGAAATGGAAAGCATGTTTTCGGCTTCTTTAGTGAGTTCAGTTTGTTTTAAGCACGTTTTAACCTTCTTTCACCAGTCCACTGTTGGTTTTCTTTCCATTGGCAATGCTTCGTGACAGGGGTGGACCCAGGGTATGCCGGGTAGGGTATCCACAGGGTATGCCGGGTGGGCCACGGCATACCCTGGGGCCAGCCGAACTTAGCACTGCAAGCAGAGATAGGCAGAACATCGTTGTGAATACAGTTGGATCAAAATTAACCCAAAAGAGGAAGAGATCGGGAGGCTACGAGGCGAGGAGTATGAGGTTATTATACCGAGAGGGGGTGAGACGGTGGGGGCAGCGGTCGTCGAGGGCGACCCATTTGCCGGATTTGGGGTCCTTCCAGATGACGAGGTCGCGTTTGAGGAGATGGAATGGGGTGGGGAGGCGGGGGTCGAGGTCCTCGACGAGGGAGACGGGGTACCAGTGATCCCTCCACACGAACTTCTTGCCGGACTCCGGCGACGACGTGCTCGGCTCCGCCTCGCTGGGGACGGATGGCGGCGTGGCCACGCGCAGGCGGGTGCGAGGACGGCGGAGATGGCGGGAGGCCGGGAGCGCGGGGATGGAGGGGAGACTCGGCCGGTGCAGCGGGGGCAGCGGCCTCGGGGAGAGGAGGAGGGAGAGCGTCGGAATTGTTACGGGCATCTTCTTCGGTTCACTTGAAGTGGAGAGCTGAGAAGCGAGATCCGGAGCAACTATGGCAAGTATGAGGTTGCGTGGAGTAACCATGGAGGTTGCGTGACGGCAGGGGACGGCAGAAGCAGGGACACGTGTACATGAGCATAGCGTTTGCGGTGGTGCATGAGAATGACACAAACCGATCTCATGAGAATCCATCCATTGGTTGCAAATGAAAACTAACTTACATCCGAAAACTAATTCGCTAGTGTACTATGTCTTTGGCACAAAAGCCAGCAGCCAAATTAAGAGAGCTTCGAATTTTCTTGAGCTGAGAAGTGAGATCTGGTTTACCGAATTGGTAAATGGTTTTACCGAATTACATATAAAAATTTTGGTGCGACATACTCTTCGGTAAAATTCTGGGTCCGTCACTGCTTCGTGACCTGCTAGCCATACTAAGGGATCACCAGCTATTAATCTACTAGTCACTGGTGCAAACCAATATATAGTTCGTAAATTAACATCCAAAATTTGAACAAATCACGAGCTGAACAACTCTGCAGATTTGCTGCATGTCTCTTATTGTTGTATCCTTTCATGTAACAGCAATTGATTACATTTCTAAACAAATAGGTTAGCTAGATACAGACTTGATTCAATCAAGACGATGGAGAAGGTACTCGACCTCCACTTGTTTAGTCAACGGAATCACCCATTGGTCATATAGTTTATAAACTACTGAAGGATCAACTTTAAAGTTGGCTTGACTACTACTGTTATCACCAGTTTCAATTGGTCCATCTAATGTTACATTTTGGCCGAACACCACGGCCTTCCTCTGCACCCTTCGCTTCACCACATCTTCTTGGGCTTCAGATGTCAACAATTTCATCAGAGCGGCCTTGTCCTGCCAAAAAGGACGTTTCACTTAGCTTATACACTGAACATCAGATCTCCTATTCAGTTCAAATGATGAAGTACCTGGGAACGAATTAAAGTTGTGTAGCTCTGCTGGTCGCCTCTGAACTTCACTTCTGCCACATACCTCCCATAGCTGATCCTTCTTGAGAGTGCCTACGAAAAGAATGACATTTTCATTGTAAAATGATGATGAATTATGCATGTCTGAATTCAAGGATGTGCAATGTAACATTCCTTGTTACCTGCAAACATGCAAGATCTGAAGCAGCAGTTACAGCATAGTTGCCATCATCACCATCCTTGGCCAGCAAAGGGAGCAACTCATTGAAGTAGAAGCTCCGTATGGCATCGTTCACATTTATGAGTGCTGCCGCAGGATACAGTTCCTAGAATTATAACAAAATGACCAAGGTTTTAGTAAGATCATGCAGAGATTGTTTCAACAGTAGCACATGATGGACGCGTACGTTTGTGAAGTCATATGGAGGTGCCAATGCGAATGGAACTCTGAAAGGGAAGAAAGGAATCTCCTCTTGGCTTCGATACCTTCCTGCCTGTGGAGAAGTCCAGCAGCAAGTCAGGATTAGTGAAACTCAATTAACCTTCAGTTCATGTCTTTGATCACAATTCACTCAATATTTTTTGCTTGATGGTGGTAGTAGCACAATGGTAACGTGCCGTTAGGAGTTAACGTGTGCTTTATCACACCGTGAACTGAATCCAATGCAAGATACTTATGCTTTTGTCTTTGCTTAGCGTAAACGAAGAAAATTTTGAATGGCTACTCCCCCCCAATTCAGACACAGGTTCAACGAATCCCCCACCACATGCACGCTTTCGGATTTATTGAAAGGGAATAAATTAATTAGTAATAGTCAACACCTTCCCCGCAGCATGTAACATTTGACCAGAATTTTCATACACTTAAATCAAAACATCTTAATAAACAATAACTTCAGGTTATCTCAAGAATTAATTAACCAACTAGCAGAATTACCCGTGCAAATTACGTGGCTAGATATTACGATGCAGATATCTTTGATGTACAACTCTATTGTCTATAATTGAAATATAATTGTACTTATCATATAATTTCTAATATATACACACAGTAGCGCTATTCTGCGTGCAGTTTTGCGTCCCAAAAAATTATTATCGGTTGTGCGAAAAATTACCATCAGCTATAAAGAAAATTATCATTCACTACCGATGGTAACTTCAAGCAGAACCAATGATAACTTTCTGATACCATGAAGGTTTGGCAACAACTTTATTTAGAATCGATGGTACTTCTTTCAGAAATATCAATAACTTTCCTAGGTATTTTATACCTGCGTTCTAGTTTGTGTGTGTGTGTGAATAATCTGCATCATTATAATTTGGTCTCACCAAAATAAATAATGTAGATCATTCTCTTTTTTTCTTGATTAATGTGAGAATTTTTTTAAAAAAATTTAGGATTATTGTAAGACTCTGAAGCGTCTTGAATTTCACTGGTTGTTTCTATTTATATAAATCTGCCAAATACCACAGCAGTTGACCACGCAAGCAAATGAGCAATCAGCGGAAAAAAGAAACGAACTCAACGCTGCTTCAGAGTTCAAACTTCAAATTCAAACAAGAAGACAAAAAAGAAGGAAAATGCCATGGAGTGTGAATTGGCTGCACCTTGGCCTGAATTGCCTCGGACTCGCGGATGTAGAGCTCGGCGAAAGAGGCGTTGAGGCGGCCGCCGGCAGGGTCAGAGTACGCGGAGTCGTAGGCCGGCGGGTTTAGCGGGTACTTGGCCCTCTCGATGAGGCTGAAGACGATGGTGTCCTCCTCCCGGGTCAGGAAGTCCCTGACCGTGTCAAGGCTAAGCCCCGCGCACACAGACAATAGCATCATCGTCGCATTGCAGAAGAGAAGGTACGTGTAAAGGGTGGAGGCGGCCATTGTTGATATTGAGAGAGAGAGAGAGAGAGAGAGAGAGAGAGAGAGAGAGAGAGAGAGAGAGTTATAAGTGTGAGAAGAAGACGCGACGAGATGATTTGCCGGCTTGGAAATTCAGATGTGTTGGATATTTAACGTAGCCAAAAAGAACGCCGGGAGATGGTCAAAGAAGGGAACGGTTGGAGAGCAAATTGCTAGGTGGACGGCAATAAATATCACCGGACAATTAGACAGTATACAGTGCATATGAATTGGATGAGCCATCAGTCACCTTCCTTAATTAGCGTTGAATGAAGGGATTGTGTAAGCCGCTAAGCTGGAGCTTCAACGATGAGAAGTCAGACGATCTTTGGCTCTAAGGTCAATTGCATGTGAACAGATGTGGAGTCTTCATTTGTGCGCAGCTCATATGAGCATGCATATCTTCTCCCCTAATATCTTTCCTATCTTTAATACCCTCGTCAGTCATCGCCAGAAAAGGAAATAAATAGCTTTGAGGATATCAGATAAAAGTTTTGGGAATGGATGACATTGTGTAAAGTGACATTAATTGTCACCCTCTACCAGCAAATTAAACTAGAAAAAAGCCGTAGCCTACCTAATCAGATAAACCAAAACAAATACTACAGAAGAAAGAACGGTCAGGTTCCGGTGTATAATGGCAAGCTTCGTGGGGCTTGTTACCAGAAGCTCCCATAAATAGAAATATATTTGTCTTTTTAATTAAAAAAATAGAAATATATTTGTTGGCTGGATCTAGCATGGCCTGATATTTTTGATGAAAGTGTCTAAGCATCATCCGGATATTTTCTTTCTAACTATCATTCAAATTTGTGACCCTTGAATTAGAATTAAGGGATCTCTTGTTTTTTAAAGGGGTTTTTTTCAAGGGGAAGGAGGTAGAATTCAAGGGGGAGAATTCATAGTTATTGGATCTCTAATCTAACGATTCTAAATCTAGATGATAATTAGAAAAAAAATATCCACATGATATTAAACAAAACCCATTTTCGATATGTTAGACATCCCGGTAACCAGTCATGATGTGAGCATTTGCAGGCAACAGGCCACAGTAGTTTCACGGGCCACATAGCCCATAAGATATTTGGTAACCGGCAAGATGGACAGAGTTTATGCACCCGTCCCAATCCAACTCCACTGCGCCGTACGCCCTCACCGGCCATCTCTCCTGCCGGCTCCGCCATACGGCCATGGGCGGACCCAATTGAATTCATGGGTATTCAATTAAATACCTAAAATTTTTGGCAAAAAAACCACTATATACAAGGTATAATACATATGTATCCTACTACTTGGACTAAATTTATTTTATTCACACCCAATTAGCCTAAATTGATGTCATATCCTTTTGGCCCATTTCCCCCTCCCATCGACACTGGTCTAGACCCACTGTCATCATGTTCATACCCAGTTTATGAGACCATGTCTCACTTAGTTTCTCCTCTCTTCATCTAGCGTCTAATCGTCTCTCCATCTCTCGGCACTCGGCTAGCGCCTAGCGGCGGTGGGTGTTGTGCCCTGGGTTCTAGTCTTCTGGAGGCGGCGTAGGTGGCAAGGGGGCTGGAGGCTACGCAGGTGGTAGGAGCGCTGGAGACCGGAGTGGCCACCGGCCAAGCAGGTACTACAGCACTACGAGCCTGCAACACTAGGGCAGGTTTGTCCTCTCCGACCCGACGACCCCTATGCTGTAGAATCTAGATGCGTAGATGATAGATCTGTTTTGCTTGTGTGCCTCCTAGAGTTTGTAGTTTTGTACTTCCGAGCTAAGTGGATGATAGATCCGTGGATGACTGAATGGATGTGAATTTGGCATATGTTTCTTCTTTGTTTCACTTTCGATGTTTAAATCTTGTTTAGATGTGGTGGATGTATTTGGTTCAGTTATCTATAAATTAGTGGTTATGCCTTATGAATTGAAATCCTTGTTCTCCACATCTTTAAATCTATATAGCCTATGTCTATATGCCAAGTATTTCAGAGGTGTTAGCTACTTAATTTCATGTCTTACCTTTATCTAAGTACTTTGCTGTGAAATCTGTGAAATAAGATCCTTAGCAGCAGACAAATTATTGCTTATGAATTATTGAAATACATATTTTCCACCTCTTACCTGTGATTCTGTGAACAAATATCAAGTATTTCACAAGTGCGAACAAATAATTTCAAGTCGATTTTTACTATCCTAATGTGAATAGTAAATATAGATAGTTTCAGAAGGGACAATAGGAATTAAGTGGAATTGCATATTAGTGAAACTAATTGTAATCTTTCAATCGGTTCCAAGGCACAAAGAATCGTCGAGTTAATTTGTGATTTTTTTAATTTCTTTATATTATTTGAGATGTTGTCTCTAGTATGAACATTACTACTTTAATTTTTACTATTGTAGACTTTTATATTTCCTATTAGACAATATTTTTATAACTTTAAATACCTATTCTGAAATTTCTAGATCCGCCACTGCATACGGCCCAACGTTTCCAGCTCTCGGCAGCAGGTGCCCGCAACCGCAAGGGCGCGGCCACGTCCGGCCCCGCGTCACGCGCTCCCGTGCTCCGTCGCTCGCGTCGGCCGATACGCCGAGGCGGCGCGCCGTGCGCATCCTGCGTGCGTGCCGGGCTACGCAGCGCGCGCGCAGCCACGGGCGGCGCAGGCTGCATGCCGAGTCCGCGCGCGCGCGCGGCTACGGACGGGGAGTCCTTACGCGGACCCGATTCCCACCAGTCCGGGCGGCCTAATGCTGGGCCGAAATAATGTACATTGCATAGCACGAGGTCTGGGCCGCTTGAACAATGCTGCCCCGTCCACGAGCTCTTTCGCGGCGAGAAGGAAACGAGCCCAACAGAGGAGGAGGAGTCGCTGTAGCAAAAGCTGTCGCAAATTCGCAATGAAAGCGAGTTACACACGGCACAGGCGATCTTCCCTTTGTAACAAGGGATTTCTTTTAATTCCTAGCGTCGATCATGTCCTCCGATCTGTACAAAACTGAAGAGCTAGGATATGCTAGTCAATGGCTATCCTTGGCTGTAGGACTATGATGCCCATTGCCCTGGTGGTGCACACTGTTTAGTACGGTGCATAGTGTGCACCATGCTGAATTACGCAAAGCCAGGGGGACGTTGTCCTATAAGCTAGTGAGAGGGGGAAGTAACAGACGTACTGAAGATCAATGGATCCCTTGGATACAACAGTTGGTGCTCACTTCTTTTCCTCGATATATAGCAATTACAGAGAGTTCTCTTCCAAGGAAAGAGAGATGGGCAGACGTGAACTTGACAAGTTTCCTTGCTGACACATAAGCAACTGCCCTATTTAGAGGAGCTTCTCAAAGATGTTGGTAGGAGCTTTTCTCTCTTAATTTGGTCAAGTCTGGAACGGGGGGGTGCAGCCACCTGGGTAAGAAGCCAAAGCCTCTCTCCAGTGATCTTTTCAGAAGGAGCTTAAGCTTCTATGAGAAATGCAATAAACCACGTTCTGCTTAGAGCATAAGCTGCCAAGGACTTCAAACTGAAGCTTCCCCAACTAGGTCTTGTTCGGCGAAGCAGCAGACTTGTGAATCTCAATTTTGTTCCAGAGATAGGATAGTCCGAGTATATCTCGCACATTTCTGATGAGCAGAAGGTATGTACGCATGAACAAAAACAGGTTTTACGTTAAGCCAGTATTATTTCAGACTGTCCTAGATATGGGGATACTTATACATTAGAAATGTCTATATATTTCCCATACAACTTAAGCTCTTGCCCTGAATTGGTGGACGAATGCCAACCAAAACTCAACGTTATTCGGATGTAGCTTTCCAGATAAATGCTCTCAAATTGTGCAGAAATCACTCGCTTGGCTAGAGCTATAGGTTCTGGCTTGAGAAAGGGCTAGAATGTTCTACCCTAACCACTAAATCACCTTTCAAGAACGTGTAGTAATTGCAGAAATCTATCCGTTTCAGAAATCACTCGCTTGGCTATAGCTATCCATTTTAATATATTTATCTATTGAAAAAATCTAGAGTATAGTAATTGCAATTTTTTTCGTTTCTACCCTTACATAAATACTTTGAAAGAGGTTAAATAATTATGATATATCATTTAATAGAGATATGTATGATCATTTTTATTAAGTATTTTTTAGATTTAATACTTTTTATTTGCGTATGATAGACTGTAGATAAATATAATGAAATAGAAAAAGTAACTGAAACACCCCAAAAATTTGAAGTTTTTGAAATTTTTATGAATTTTGATTAAATTCGGATTTCTTTCCCTTTTTGGCAAATCGCAGTGAAAATGCGTTTTCCTCTTTTGGCAAATGCGCCACCCCTTCTCCCTGGCGTCCCCGACCGTGCGCCGCTTCTTCCTCTCCTGCCCGAAGCCATGGCCGTGCACGCGTCGCCGCCTCCTCTCACTGGATTGCGTCGCCTCTCTTCCCTCACCCCAGCGTCAGCCTTTGCACACTAGTCCCACCAGTCAGCTGCCTCCCATTCCGTTCCTTCCCCCTTGACCGAGCACCACCTCTCCTGCGTCTGCTCCTTCCGCCACATCAACCTTCCCTCATTCTCTCACACGTGAGTCCAAGGTTCAAAGAACCTATCATATCCCACAGGGGAGACCCGCCACCTCTCTCTCACACAATCTCTGGGAAGATTTAGTTCATTCCCCCTCTCCATTCGCGTGAGAAGAACATGACCGAAATCGCCTCACTGTTGCCACCGTCCTACACTCGCTATATAAACGTTTGATCGCCACAGAACTTCTCCTAGCGCACTCATACACCTCCCCAAGCAGCCAATTGGACTCCCGTCGCCTCTGTCGCCCGCAATTGAAATCCCTGAGCCTGGTTAACCCTAAATGCAATCTCATGATTTCATCCACTATTTTTCGATTCCTTGCAACGGCATGATCCTCAATGTATGCTAATCACAGTGGTACACTCAATTGTACAGGAGCATTTGGCTAGAAGGCTGGCAACGAAGCTCACCGTCAGGTACAAGGGCCTCACCGTGGCTAGGCCACTCGAGCTTTCCCCGAGCTCAACCACCACCTCCATTATGCTCCTAGGGTCCCCTAGATGGTGAAATTTCAGCCGATTTGGCCTAACCCCTCACCGGAGCCCCTTACCTCCACCGTGAAGATCATGCTCTTCCCGGTCGCCACCTGCTGCCTCCGATTATCCCCATAACCTCCAAACTACCAAAATGGAAACCTAAACTATAGATGCATCTCCGGGTAGAACCACTTTTCCTCAAGTTCCTTGTCGTTGCCGCGCCACCGCAGTCCATTTGCTCTGTTTCCCGCCGGGAGTGCCGTCTAGAGGTAGAAGATGACTCCCGGGGGCAGCGTGGCTCAATCATAGCCGCTTGCGTCGATCCATCCAACACGTCCGCGTGTGTTTAAATCCAAACCGTAGATGTCCCGTAGCCGCTCCATCCGGGCGTCCGTTCCGCGTGCATCCGGGCCGCTCGCGCTGGCCTCGCGTCGCCCATCGGGCGAGCACAGGCGCGCGCAGCTGGGCCCTATCGGCCTCGCGCTGCTGGGCGGAATGGCCGGCCCATTCCGCCGCTTGGGTTTTAAAAAAAACAACCCTGTGGGCTATACTGTTTATTCCGGGCCAGCCCACTGCTGTAGATTACTGTTTACCCGATTTAGAAAATTCAGAAAAATCAGTAAAAATACTAGAAAATCCAGAAAATTCCCAAAAATCCAAAAATACATCATTTTAATCAGTTTAATACCCTGAATTCAAATTTGGCCTCCATTCCTTCAAATTCAATTTTTATTGATTCAAATTATATTAATTTAAACCTTATTAATTCAAATATTATTAACTCAAGTTTTATTAATTCAAACGTCACCCTTCCACCATATTCATCTCCAAGTAAATTCGAATTCCTTCATGTTACCAAGTTAAATTTTGATAAAATCTAAATCCACCCAATTCAAAGATCGACAATCCAATACCAAATGTCTATCTTTTATTCCCAAAAATCCGTCCAACATATATACCTCTTCTAATCACTCTGAACCTATTTTGTCCAAATCTCGCCATGTCCACCTATCAAACCTTGTTGAATCTCGATCTTTCGACCCAACCTATTTTTTTATGCTCTTTCTTGTTTTAATTTGCATTTTGTCCCCAGCTTGCATTTAGCAAAGCAGGAACTTATTTGATCTCGTTTTTTTCCGCTAGTGACGGGACCAAGCGAGCTGGTCAACGGAAGGGCAGTAAAGACATTTGAAGCTGATCAAGGAGATCAAGGGCAACAAAAAGGAGGCAAGTCACATGTTTTTGATCATGTTGAATCCCATGACATGCCTATTATCTAAGTAATGTAGTTTCATTATGAATATTTGTGAAATGCTATTTGCTTAACATGAAATGTTTAGAATGACATGCTATTTAGATAAGTCCTACCACTGATAAAAGCCCTGTTTACTTTGATGGCCATATTCACCTTGACAACCTTAGTAATTATTAAAGTATTGTATAAATGTATGTACCATCATCTCATTCAACATTACACACTACTGAGTGACTTTGGTCGTTGGCCAGTTGGTTTGAAAAACCCTGGACTTAGGGTAGGGTGGTATGGGACGCCGTACCCTAGGCCGGTAGTGTTGGTGTGCGGGGTGGGGTAAAGGTGTTGCGCGAAACCGTACGGCGGATTTCGCCCATCGCTTTACCCTTCAACATGTACACTATTAAGCTTTGAACCGTGGGCTAGTAGATTTGGAAAAACCCGATCTAGGGTGAGCGTGCCCTAGAGCGGAGGTGCCGGTGTGCACAGTTAGGGTAAATGTGTTGTGGGAGACCGCTAGACGGCCTTCGCCCACCGCTTTACCCTAGGATGGAGGTTGCGGACCTCAGAAAACTATAAGGATAAGAACCTTGTGCTAAGTAAAAGACACAGTGATCGTCCAACCACAAGTGTTGATACGTCAACCCTGGTTTAGTAGCTGCTCAACCTAAGTGAAGTTCTACATTAAAAGTCGGTGTGGGTTGCGGATTAGGACAACGATAGGTCCCCACAACTCGGGCTTAGCGTTCCGTGATGGCCAACGGATACCCGAGGGTGTGTGGGTGCCTAACCTATTGGGTAGAGTGTATACCAAGGGTTGAGCAGTGAAAAGACCCGGTTCTTTAACTCAGTCATGAGGGTTAAGGATGCGTGTGGGTAAAGTTGGGCAACTCTGCAGAGTGAAATAAATGGTAGCAGAGTGAAATAAATGGTATTCGAATACGCCGTGCTTCCGGTTAATGAAGCTGTGTTAATTGGGTGATTCCAACAACGAGGCATAAGTAGTGTTTCTGATGTTGTTAAATTAAGTGATGATGAGATTTTATCTGATAACAGAAAACCCCTTGATCTTAGGAGCAATTGTTTTAAAATTTTATTTGTTTGCAAATAAAATTGCATCCACCTATTAATAAAACAAATATATTCCCCTTCTCTTGAGAATATCCTGGCAAGTAGATATATAGTATTTCCACATGTGATTTGCTGAGTACGGGGTTGGAGTACTCAGCCTTGCAAACTTTTCCCCCACAACAGATACCAGAAGCAAAAGAAGATGCTGCAAGTGTTCGTGTTAGGGTTACGACTGCACTCAGGTGTTCCTGTGGAGTTTTCTTCGATTCTTCTATATGTAAGTTAAGTTTTGGGCTTGAACGCCCGTATTATCATTAAAGTTGACCATTAGATCTTATTTCAAATAAATTAACTTCTTTTAACTGTTCGTGAGCAGGCATGATACACTGTTAAGCCGCAACAGAACTCCTGGGCTGTTGCGGACCGTACGACGTCCCTATTCCCAAAAGTCGGGGGCGTTACAGTAACTAATAGAAACAATCTACTGGTCACAATCAGCAAAGGAAAAAAGCGAGGAACAAAAGCAATATATGATATTGTCCAACATGCACCACTACAATACCATGCCTCCATTATGCCGCTTTGGACTTTTGGCTTTGTGGGATAAAAGGCAGATTGGAATGTGCATATGGATGTGTGTAGTGTAGGAGTGGCATTTGGCTACCACCTTGCGGATTGCACTGCCAGTCATGGCCCGTCGTCCTGCCAACGACGAGTACTCTCATGTCTAGTTTCTTTCGGTTTTTTATATTTTTTAAATAGATAAATAGAACAGTTTTTTAAAATTATCAAAATAGTTTTTTAAATAATTTATTAATATTTAATTTATTTATGTAAATACACATGCTAGAATAAAAAAATTATTAGCCATAGCTATTGGTCACAATAAAAAAAGAACGCACCTTCGTATCCAAATTCCAATGGTTGGTAGGGCCCTTGCTCTGTCGGTACACCATCGCGAATCCATGAAAGTGTTCGTGGTGTCTTGGTATGTGTTAAATTAAGCCTAGCTAGAGGTCTCACCGTCTTAGCTCTCAACTACGGTAGATAGCTCGAGTTGGTAGTCATGTGACCATTTCCAGTTAAGCAAATTTGTGCTTACTCCGGCTTAGGGTTACAACTAATGTTTTTTTTTATCTTAGTGGAAACTATTATGCGAATGAATCAAATGTTAATAAACTATTTTGAAAAGAATGTTTCTGATAAGCCGTTTTGAAATGATGACGGAGAAAATATCCTGTTTATTTATTTTAAAACATCATAAATCATAAACTGAAAAGAACGGACCAAAGATAAATATACACAAATAGCCAGGGTAAGAAATATTGCGTGGCAAGTTACCTAGCCACCACTAGGGGTGCAAACGGGTCGGGTTAATCCCGACCGATCCGGCACCGAATCCGATTGGTACTGAATCCAGAGAAAAAATATGGGTTATGATATGGTAACAGCAATATCCGTCCGAATCCGATACGTCTTCAAGTTTGATTTCAGGTTAGTGCTACTATTTGACATTTCATTTTCTTTTGCAATGGTAAAATAAAATCTTCCACATCAGCTATTAAGTAGTAACATCAAGTTCTTGACAGTACGTCCTCCTACTCCATTTGCTGTACTGCATGCATTCCTTACAAACAAGTAGGGGTGCAAACGGGTCAGGTTAATCCCGACCGATCCGACACCGAATCCGATTGGTACCGAATCCGGAGAAAAAATATGGGTTAGGATATGGTAACAATAATATCCGTCTGAATCCGACCCGTTTGCACCCCTAGCCACCACAAAGATTTTGAAACTCGTGTGTGTCCAAGGGCCTCTTCATATTGATTTTTCTTCTTATTGATTTTTGCTAATGAATTTTTAATTTTAGCCTATGAAAAGTAAGTAGCTTTAGAGAAACCATACTAAAAGAGAGAAACTTACGTACGATTTTGTCCGATATAAATAAAAGTTGCTATAGTGTCTACTACAACCGGCTAGTAGATCACACTTTAAAAAGATATTTTATTTAAAAGTTAGATCTATAAAGGTTATTTTTCGTATAAAAGTCGATACAAACAGCGAAATCCTATTCCCATTTCGAACGCATGTACCGCAGTGGGAACACGTGTTGTAGGCTTGAAATCACGTTTCTTGACTGGTTGGTTGGTATCACGGATTCACGGGAGGAGCGCTGATTCCCACTCCTCCAGTCCTCCTGTGGTGTGCGCCAATTTCGTTGGGATTTTCGACTTGTGGACTCAAACCTCTCGAGGCCAGGGACACTGACTTCCCGTTGTCGTTGTTGGTACATTGGGAAGGGAAGGTGGGCAGCAGTACAGTAGCCGGCTTACTTTTCAAATGAGTTGAAGGGAAATGTCTACCCAAGCCCGGGTGCATGTAAACCTGATATTCATACCGTACAAATCTCCTGGGAAACGAGCCAAGGTCAGCATTCGTTTTTCTTGCTGCGCAAAGGTTGCTTCTTAAGCATAGCTTCTTATGCCAGTAATTAACAGGCATCAAGTGGAAGTGAACAGTGACAATCCTATCATTATAGCCTGTATTAGGTGGTGATCATTTAGGTTTATTTTTTGTGGCTTATGGTTGAAAAATACTGTAGCTGGCTGAAAAAACACTGTAGCTGACAGAGACTTATTTAGCATAATTAAATTTAAAAAAATTAAAAAATATATATATAAAAATATGTTAGCCCATTACGTATAATATAAACAAATACTGGGAAAAAAGAACCGGCAAAAAAGCTCAACAAAAAACCAAAAGTTCAGAAAAAAAATAAAATTTATGAATAGTGTAAATAAATCGGAAACTAAAAGCTAAAGCCAAAACGACACACACATGCTACCCCCACTCCATGACAAGATCTCTGCAGTGTCTCCTTGGAACTCCAAGCAGAGATTCCAAGCTCCAAGCACTGTGTCAATAATACCTCACGGAAAAATTAGATTCGGACGATTAATCATTTCTGATTTCTGTCGCTGCTTCCGCCTCGTGCCTATTTCGTTGTGTCTCTCCTATACGTACTACCATAATACTTATATAGAAATTACTATTATACCATATGTTCTCTTTACAATTTTACTTCTCTCTAAATTATACTGCTAGTACTCTCGGTAGTAGTATAAATAGATTCTAGCTAATCTGATTCATTGAATCAAAATGAATGGGCTGCTCATATTCATTTTAGGTACCATAAAGAGGTCTTATAAAAGAAAAGTCTATTATACTCTCATAAATCAATTGTCAGATTTAATTTTTATTATCATTCTTTTACTATTAGTAGAATGTATATTAAAAATTTTCTTTTTATTGTTTACTGTTGACATTTCCTAACCTAAGCTATGCAAACACAAGTACAGGAACGGATCCCTGTGAGCTACTGGTGAAACGATCGGCTTACATAGAGGGTGCACCTACGCTCGGCCTAAGAGCATCTCCAAGAGATACTCTATATGGCTCTTAATATTTAAATTTTAAAGTTGAAGGGTAAAAAGTAGCTCCAACAGATTCCCAAATAAACTCCCAAAAATAGAACACACCCAAAAAATGGGCTCTCGCTCTCTACTTATAGAGGATGATCTAGGCTCCCAATACTATTTTTCTGGTTTAGGGTATCTGTTGGAGGGAATGATTATTTTGGGACCTTATATCGTGATTAGGATCTGTAAAACGAGATTTAGGGTGTGAATTTATTGGGCATCTCTTGAAGATGCTCTAAGCAAGGCTGCACTCGGTGAAGTAAAAAAAGGCAAAGATTAAGCAAACTACGTACACGGTATCACATTTTGTCAAGGTGTCGATAAGATAATTTGCCGGCAAGGGCAATGGCAACAAGAGGTGAACAATGTCTTTTTAAATTCTTTTCTTAAGCATAAATAATCTTTCACTTCAGTAACTAATTAAAGAGCTACAAAGATCACATTTGACAATCTAAATTCAAACAACAACTCAAAACAGCGAGGATTTACAAATTCAGCATCTAGCCAGTCTAACCGCCATTGCAAGGCTGCACTCGGTGAAGTAAAAAGGCACATATTAAGCAAACTATGTAAACGGTATCACATTTTGTCAGGGTGTCGAGATGATAATTTACCGGCAAGGGCAATGGCAACGAGAGGTGAATGCTGTCTTTTTAAATTCTTTTCTTAAGCATAAATAATCTTTCACTTCAGTAACTAAAGAGCTACAAAGATCACATTTGGCAATCTAAATTCAAACAACTCAAAATAGCGAGGATTTACAAATTCAGCATCTAGCCAGTCTAACCGCCACTGAACGTGCAGTCTGGCCGGCCACAAACCGTCAATCTGACCTCTCATATGTTCCTATGATAGAAATTAACTAAAGTCAAAACCACTTTTGGTGCAAATTTTAGAATTCATGATTAAATGATATCAAACTTTGTACATACTTTGCTGAGTGTATCAGAAACCTATTCTATCTAATATTTTTAGTTAAAATTCTAATATTTTTTCAAAACATACAAGATTGGATTAAAACCAGGCAAATCTCAAAAACTTGATAACAACTTGCCCGTCTTGACTCAATCCTCTAATTCCCTTGCAAAAAATTGCCATGATTGTCACATGTAGATGCACCAATGACTTGTCATGCATCGGCAAATCTTACCTGCTCTGGTTCCCATTGGACCATGTTTTACTTGAACTGACTAAACCACTTAGTGCAGCCCATCACTCAAACCTTCTTTTTAATATTCCTTGCCTTCCCTGTGTCATGTTTGTGCTCAACCATCTTGCCCAGCATGGTTAACTATTCTGGACCTCAGCTCCTCCATGAGCGTAGTCTCGGTTCTCGCCATTGACCATAGTTGATTTAAGCTTTTATGCATGTCTGAAGATCAAGAAATCATTTTTGGACACAAGTTCTTCATAATTTGACACACGTTAGTTCAAACATGTTTCATGCAACACAAATACATTAACCTAGGACCAATTTACTCAATCTATAATCAAATTCGGAAATTTCAAAACTCTCAGTCAAAATTCCAAAACTCAGTCAAAATTCAAAAATTAGCCGGTCTGACCATCACCAAGCGGCCGGTCAAACCGCTGCATATGGCCAGTCTGACCGCTCAACAAAGATAGTCTGGCTGCTCAGCAAAGCCGGTCTAATCACCAGGTTGAAACCACAGACTAAAATCCAAATCATTCATAAATTTAAATTAACTTAGCACACATTAGTTTACCATAAATATTACTAAACCTTCTCGAATGATCCCTCGTAATTTTTTTTAATGTTTGATTGCTGTTGTTTGTTGTTGTTGGGAAAAAAAAAAGGAGTGAAACGAAGTCATCGACCTCAAATGCAATCCTGGTGAGGATGACATGCGTCTTTCTACACGTCGGCAAGAACCTGCAACGTGTTCTTGTGTTCTTGATGGGTTTAGACGTAAGCTCATCTTTTAAATGGTTTTTTAGTTACGATTTATGATTTTTAGTTTTAACATAAGTATTTATGTGAATAAACTGAATATTGATAAGTCATTTTGAAAAGAACGTCTTGATAAATTATTTCGAAATCACGATGAAGAAACCATTCTATTTATTTGTTCTAAAAAAATTATAAGATATAAGGTAAAAAGAACTAAGACAAAGGCCTGTGTGCCACCACATGTAACTAATTCTTGTCATGTTCGAACTGCAGTTACCATTTACTATCCAGAATAGGAGTAACTTTATGTCCATATATTCCCAACTGAGCATCTGAAACACGACATGATAACTCGAACTAAATAATCCACCACCAAACCAGGAGAATAGTCGCCATGTATGGCTTCAGATACTAGCACGTTTTTTCTCTCGTGCCGTGAAATTGCAGAGATCTGACACAAAATGGAATATTTGGCGACCTCATATGCAATCCTGGTGAGGATGACATGCGTCCTTCTACACGTCGGCAAGAACGTGCAACGTGTTCTTGTGTTCTTCTAGACCTGCACTGGCCTTCTGGATAGACCTCTGTGCCGGTACACCACCTTTAAATAATTCGTATCATGCTCGAACTACGGTTACCATTTACTATCCAGAATAGGAGTAACTTTACATCCATAATTCCTAACTGAGCATCTGAAACACGACATGATAACTCGAACTCTGAACCTGAAAGAGCCCTGAAATTCAAACCCTTTTTGAATTTTTGTGAATAGTATTTGAGTGCAAATTCTTTCCCAATTTGGCAAACCTCAGTGAATTTACGCTTTCTCTTTTTGGCAAATGCGCCTTCCTCCTTCTCTGGCGTTCTCCCGCGCGCGTCGCTTCCTCCGGCTTCTTCCCGAAGCTCCAGCCGCACGCGTCGCCATCTCCCCGTGAAGGATTGCGGCGCTGCGCTTCTCTCCTCTTGTGTCATCTCTGCATCGCGGCCCCACACGTCAGTCGTAGCTCCGTTCCATTCCTCCCCCTTGGCGCGCCACCGCAGTGTGCCTATTTTCCCGCCATAGCCACGCCCATGCCCTACCTTACTATTCCCACCTCTCACAGGGTCAAGCGGCCGTGCATTCGGGCAGAGGAGACCCGCCACCTCCCTCTCTCATATCCCGGAGAAGCTCTGGTTCATTCCCCCTTTCCTTCGCATGAGAAGAACGCAGCCGAGGACACCCCCACTGTGGCCACAGTCTTACGCCCACTATAAAGCTGGTTGAACGCCACAGAGCTCCTCCTAGCACGCTCATACGCCTCCCCAAGCAACCGATTGACTTCCCGTCGTCTCTACTGCCGGCAATCAACGCCCCTGATCCCGGTTAACCCTAGCTACAATCCTGTGATTTCGCCAATTGTTTTTCGATTCCTTGCAATACTATGGTTCTTGGGGTATGCTAATCACCGTTATGCACTCAATTGCACAGGAGCATTTGGCTAGAGGGCTAGCAACGAAGATCGCCGTCAGGTATAGGGGCCTCACCGTGGCTAGCTTGTTCAAGCAGTTCCCGAGCTTAACCACCGGTGCTAGCACACTCCTTAGGGTCTATAGATGGTAAAACCGCAGCCAATTTAGCTCAAGTCCTACCGGAGTTCATGATCACCGCCGTGGAGGCCGTTGTCTTCCCGGCTGCCGGCGACCATCTCCATTTACCCTTCCCTCTCCAAAAGTCCACAAATGGAACCCCAACTCGAAAATGCACCTTTTCGTAGAAGCCATTTCCCCGGGGCGTCCCTGTCTTCACCATTTGGCTGTGGGCGACGGACTCTGTTTTGCCGCCAGAGCCGGGGGTCGGGAGGAAGACGATGACGCTCCGTCATCGATCTCGTTCCATCCGGTTGTCGGTTCGGGTTTGAATCTCAGCCGCCAACGCTTGCGCCCTCCCTCCATCCGAGAGGCCACGTCCGCCCCATCTGCTCCCTTGGCGCCTTCCGCGCGTCGCACATCAGCCGGGCGTGCGCGCTCGTGCGCTGGGCTGCGCCCGCGCCCGCATGGGCCGAAGGCTGATGGTCTATGCGGTCGTGCGAGCGTGCGGCCGTGGGCCGACTGGCCCATTTGGCCGTGCGGGTTGGCCGGCCGGGCTGCACTATTTGTCCGGGCCGAGCCCGTTACTGTTTATTGGTTTTTAATAAACCCAAAAAATCCAAAAAAAATACCCAAAAATTCTAGAAAAATCCAAAAATACCAAATATACATCATTTTGGCCAGTTTAGTGTCCTAGGTTCAAATCTAGCTTCCATTCTCCCAAATTCAATTTTTAAATATTTAAAATTTATCCTTTTTGCCAAGTTCAGTTTCCATAAATCTAAATCCTATAAATCCAAATATTCCTCTTTTGCCAAAAATTCAATCCCATCATACTCTCAATGTTTATTTAAGATTTCAAATACTCCTCTTTTGCCGTGCTTCCGGTTAATGAAGCTGTGTTAATTGGGTGAATCCAACAACAAGGCATAAGTAGGATTGTGATGATTTTAATGTGGTTAATGGTGAACTTTGTTAATAAACCCCTGATCTTAGGAGCAAATGTTTTAAATTTTATTTGTTTGTAAATAAAACTGCATCCACCAAATGTAATAAAACAAATATATTCCCGTCCTTTGAATATCCTTGCATATAGTAAATTAGGGTTTATCCCTGTAACTTGCTGGGTACGGTTGTACTCATTACTTGTTAAACAAAATTAACAGAAGGCCAGTACTATCAAGAAGATCCTGCTGAGGATGAAGCTCCTGAGGAACCAATTTACTCCGATGAGGATTGGTCTTAAGTTTTAGCTTACGCTCAGGCCGTTGATCCTTTGTAATGTAATGTGGTATGTGGGCTTATGCGCCCGCTGTGCAAGACAATGCTGTCACTATATTGTAATAAAGTTGGGTCTTTTGATGTAAACTTGTGTTATTGTGATGATCATTCGTAACTACGAACGTCGTAATTGTTCACCTTGTACGGTTACGATGTTCCGTACCGTCTCCAGAAATAGAGACATTACAGAACCTGTAAATATCCACCACCAAACCAGAATAGTCGCCATGAATGGCTTCGGACACAAGCGCGTTTTTTCCCTCGTGCCGGGAAATTACGAGATCAGACACAAAATGGAATATTTGTAGACGCCAGCAACACACTCCACTACAAGCCAAATACTAAAGTCCATTCTAGTACAAGCCTGGGCGCATGATTATGAGAGATTTTAGAGCAACTTCAGCAGGACCCCTATTTGATCTCTCAAACTCAAATTTGAGAGCCTGAGCAAAAAAACTCAGCTCCAACAGGGCCCCTACTTGGCTCTCAAAAATAGGAGGCCTCTCAAATGAGGTCTCCAAGCCCTCATTCCTAGGGGCCCTCTCCTGGCTCTCATCCTTCGGTTTTTTCCCGCTCGGTGAAACTTCCCCCGCGCCCCCCAAAATCCGTCGCTCCTGCTCGCCCCCCGCCTCGCCCGACTTCTCCGCTTCCGCTCGCCCCCCGCCTCGCCCGACTCCTCCGCCGCCGCCCGTGTCCCCCGCGCGCCGCCAAAATACCCCGCCTCCGCCGCTTTTGCTCGCCCCCGCCTCGCCCGACTCCTCCGCCGCCGCCCGTGTCCCCCTTGCGCCGCCAAAATCCCCCGCCTCTGTGCTTCCGCTCGCCCCTGCCTCGCCCGACTCCTCCGTTCGCCCGTCGCCCTCGCCTCGCCCGTCGCCTCGCCCGACGCCTCCGCCCGTCGCCGTCGCCACCAAAATCCCCCGCTCGCTCGGGGCTTCCGCTCGCCTCCGACCGGATTTGAGGAGTGGGTCCTATGTGTCAGTGTGTAGTGGAATGGATTTGAGGGCATAGATTTGAGGGGTGCTGTTGGAGTAGATGCAAAAAAAGTAAGGGCCCTGATTTGAGGGCTACTGCTGGAGTTGCTCTTAACCTAGCTATACGATTTGATCCGTGTTGTTCCACTCGCCGCAGAGTGCTAATTCTGGTATGTAGTAATTCGATCATATTAATGCATGCAATTGAAAACGTTCGTGATAATGTGGATCCAGATCATGCATACGATACCTAGCTTAGTGATTAAGATTATCCAGAGTCATAAAGAGCAACTCCAGCAGTAGCTCTCAAAACAGAGCCCCTACTTTTTATTTGAGGGCTCTGTTTTTTAGGCTACACTCCAGTAGCAGCCCTCAAAACAGGACCCTCAAATTCATTCTTAGAGGGGATGACACATAAGATCCACCCTCATCCTCATCCTACTTTTGAGGGCCAAGGGGCAAAAAACTCACTCCAACAGGGCCCCTACTTGAGCCCTCAAAAGTAGGGGCTCCCTCCAGACCCCAGGAATGAGGGCTCGAGGGGGAGATTTGAGGGCCCCCTACTTTTGAGGGCTCAAGTAGGGGGTCCTGCTGAAGTGAGTTTTTTGCCCCTCGGCCCTCAAAGTAGGATGCGGGCTTAAGTAGGGGCCCTGCCGAAGTTGCTCTAAGAAAGGCATATACAGTTTTCACGCTCCATATTTTCTACCGTGGTGGACCGTACGTGTTAAAAGATTCTCATCTAGAGAAAACATTGGGCTTCGATTAATTCTTTTCTATCTTACTTGAATTTTTTTTAAACAAACCGGCAGAAGAACTACATGTTATATTGATAAAGCAACGAAAAAAAGACAAAAGGATACCGAACACCGGCCCTAACAAGGAACTCCGCATGAGAGGAAAATCCAAACCGGAACACCTGGCTGGTGGCGAACGCCATCTACCACCACGCTAAGGGCCTGTTTGGATCGCCTAGAACTAATTATTAGTTCATTAGCTGATGGACTAAAAATTAGGTGACTAAACTTTAGGTGACTAAAAATTAGTCAAGTGCTGTTTGGATACATGGACTAAAAGGTGGTGACTTTCATGAGCAAAGACATTTATACCCCTATATTTGTTAGTGTGTTGCATGTGGAGTAGTGGAGAAAGGGTAGCGGGGGTATTTTCGTCGTTTGCTGTTTGGTACCACCTTTTAGTCCACAATTAGTCCACATTTGCCAATTAATGAACTAATAGCTAGTTGGGGATGAACTAAAAATTAGTCCAGGTATTAGTTCACCTGTTTGGATGGACTAGATCTAAACTTTAGGTGATTAAAAATTAGTTAAGGGATCCAAACAGAACCTAAATACTGACTAGCTCTCACGCGCACAAACCACAAAACACAGCAATGGGGAAGGACAAAATAACCCCACCACGTATACCACCAGCGAGCTACGCCGCCGTTCAAATCATTATCAATCTCGAATCGCGTGCTCTTTGTTTGGTTGGAAAAGGTCGTCGTTTCTAGAGAGGCACCGCCGCGCGCCAAAGGTACGTTCCACAAATGCGGACGTTCTGCAGAAAACTACAAACTGAAACCGGCGATATACGGAGACAAGTGACGTTCACAACAGTAAGCAGTTGCTGCTGCAGCGCTGCTGAGTAGTAAACAGGCTGGACTTGCTTGCGCTGTGTTTCAAAAGAAAGAGAAAAAGTAAACCGTCTGGACTGAGTCCAACGAGACGTCAACACTCCAAGCCTCTCTCTCTCTAACCACCACGGCGCCACAGCCCGCACATGTTGCTCTCCGGGTTGGTCAGCGCACCAGCTAAGCACGCAGCGCGCGCCGCGCGGCCACGCCTTTTTTCGCCGCGGGCCACCGACCTGCAGCGCCGGGGCCGCGCGGGCGTACGCACCGGCACGGGGTCGCGCTGAGCCACACCACCCGCGGGCGCGCACCCACACACTACAGCGCACTACGTGTTCCGCGCTGCGCTGCTGCTGACTTTTTAACTGAGAAAATCGCAAAACGAGCGCGAGTGCTCGCTCGCGCGCGGCACCACTGGCCTCACGATTCATTGCCGGGGCCTTGGGTTCCGTCCCTTTCGCCTTTCCCCGTAATTTCGCGCCTTGCATTCGATACGGTCCATGGGTGGAACAAAGCTAAACTTCAAAAGTAATTTGTATTTTTATTTGATTTTGATTTCTTTTGAACCTTAGCTTAAACCCACACCTATCCCAGCCATCCATACCTTGATCTCCCTACTGCATCGCCCCTTTCAGCCGTTTTTCACGTGAGCACTATTCATCATCTGAGAATATCGCTACCGTCCCAATTCTCTTGCTCCCGCGCCTTTCCATTGCTTCCTGCCGCTGCCACACCACTGTAACCAGTCAGAGACCGTACCACCTCGTCCTTCCCTATCTGACACCCTCTTAAATGCCCCTGCCACGCATCAGAGTTGCCGATGAAGCTCACCGCCGTCTCTCCCTGCCCTGTTTCACGGTCGACAACCTTGCGCCGCAAAAATCCCGCGCCTAAGACACCGTACACCCTCCCATTAATGCCGTGACCTTCGTCTGGAGACAAGCGTCGCATCTTCCTCTCACCACTGCCTCGCTGACCTCACTACTCTCTCTACTCTCATCCTCTCATAGCCAACCTGACATGCATCTGACCACTTTTGACCGCAGCAATGCCGCACCCGAGGCAGCTTGTGCCTTCCCTCTGCCAGTCGCGCCGCGCCCTCCCGCACCTTTCCGACCCTGCCACGTGCCGCTGCTGCCTTAGCCTTGCCCCTGTGCCGAACCACCATTCTTGCCCTATTTAAACCCATGAGCCCCTCTATTTGGAACCATTGGTGCCCAAGGTGAACCACACCCCCCAATTGAGCCTTCGACCGGAGCATCGTCGATGATCGTCGGAAGACTCCCAAAGTAAGCTAATCTTCAATTCTTACTATTCAGTCCATTTCATTTCAATTGCTTTCGTCTGCAGCTTCTTCATGCTCTTAGTAACACTCCCGAAGTAAGACCCCAGCTTCTCGATCCCCTACTGCGCTGACAGCTAGCGCCGCCGCTCGCCATAGGAGGTCACCGTGGACAGCTCGGCTCACCATCCTCGACCCCAAACCACTACCCCCTAAGCTCTGCCTATTCCTAGAGATGCTCTATCGTAAATGCTATTGTCCTCTTAACCCGCTGTCAACCCCTGTGCCATTTAAAAGTCCCGAGAAGAGAAGACCTCACCGTTGACACTCACCTGACTTCCAGCCACTCTCGAGCCCAAAAATGGAATCCTCATGGCCCCAGGAACCCACCTGTGGTCGCCAATTATTGTTTCAATCATGGAATCTCCGATCGCTCCACTGCTTGAATTCTTCGACTGCTTTACCGCTTGAATTTCCAACCGCTCCACTGCTTGAAATTTTTGACCACCTTGTAATCAAAAGAAACTTCGACTACACCGCTTTGAGTCCTGAGCAACACTACTCGTACACCGTTTGATGTTCTTAACCCACTCGTACGCCGTCCGATACTCTTAACCACTCAGACGCTGTACAATCTCCACAGCTACTCTTACGTCATCCGATCTTCGTAGCAACTCGTAGCAACTCCGATCTCCGCCGGCTGCTTCGATGGCCGTCTCGTATACGCACACGAACTCTCGAGGGTCCGTATCGCCTCTATACGGCTCGATGGCGCTGGGGAACTTGAAGTCCTCCGGCCACGCCGCCTGTTGCAAGCCTGCTGAAAGCGGAGACTCCGGGTCTATGCGTCGCAGCGGGATGTGGCTGGACACGACTGCGCCGCGACCATCTTCCCTCTCCAGAGTGGGCTCCGATGCGACTGCTGGTGGGATCTGCTGGCCCCAAGCCTCTTGTATACCTTGCACAGCTCCGCGGAGATCCACCAACTCTCGTCGGAGCGTGCCAAGGGCCACCAACAGGGTGCTGTCTCCCATGGGCGTGACCAAGGCCGCTGGCGCATCCAGGCATCCCAGCGGGACACCGGCAGCCGCCGCAACAGCGGTGGCGGTGGTGATGGCGGGATCAGGTGTCGCGCCGTGAACACCGGTGTTCGCGACCGCCGTACTCGCACCGCTACCTGCACCTGTAGTTTCCCTGGTATTGACGCGAAATCCCATCGCTCCTGCCTTCTTCTTCTTCTCCGTCGATGATGAAGCCTTCTTTGGTGCCATCCTCCTTCAGATCTGGAGGCTTACTCTTGTTCTCCCCACGGACGGCGCCACCTGTTGTGGTTACAGACCAAACAGAGAGAGAGTAAGGTACTGGAGAGTTAGGTGAGTAATGGCTTAGGGCTTCTCCCCATGGCTGGTATTGTATTCATATACCCTCTTGGGGGTGCTTTTACAATAGTACCCTTACATTTGAGTATCCCCTCAGGGGCACTTATGTCATTATACATGTCCCCCCTTTTTGGGCCTTACAGCCTTCTAACATGCCTACTGGGCTTAGGTGGGGGCCACCCCTACAACACCTACCATCTGAAAAGGTCATGTTTAATTTGATAGCCATATTCACCTTGACAAGACTTATTAATAATAAATCTTGTGTCTAATAATCATGGTAAATCAAAACCTAACTGTTTTACACTACTAAGAGATTTGATAATTTGCTAGTACAATTTCAAAAGTAGTTCTAAAATAAGGAGACATCATGGAAAGCCACGGGATGGTCGGGTCCCATGACCTTGCCCAAGGGTAGAGGCTTGGATTGAAAAGGTGGTAGTGCGGATGGATACTGAAACAGTGCGGAAGGGCACTGAAACAAGGATTTGTGGATGGAAGTTGCCTCGGTGAAAATATAAGGATTAGAACCTTATGCCAAATAAAAGAACGTAGTGATTGCTCAATCACAAGCGTTGATTCGTTAAACCTAGTTTAGTAGCTGTTCAAGTTCAATTGAATATCTACAAAGGGTGGAGAGAGATGAGGGAGTTTTTGTGGTATGAGAGGGGGGGTATAACCATACTTAACAACGGTAGACCCGCTTCAAATCGGGCGAGGCCGTGGGCCACCTGAGTTTGTTGGGAAACAGTACCTATTAGGTAGAGGTTATATAAAGAATTGAGCAGTGAAAAACCTTATTTTCTTAACTCTGTCACGGGAGTTAAGAGATCTTATGGGTAAAACTGGGCAGCTCTGTGAGTCATAATTAATGGTATTCGAATATACCGTGCTTCCGGTAAATGAAGCTATATTTAATGGGTGATTCCAATAGCGAAGCATAAATAAATTTGGAAATGATTTGGAAATATTAAAGTTAGGTAATCAAGTTTTGAAACCCCAATTCCTTAAGATGTTATTATTTTTTATGTTTAAAAATGTTTAAAAATAAAACTGCATCCACCTAAAATAGTAAAACACATATATCCCTATCTATTGAAAATCCTGGCAAGTAGTTATATAACATTTCCTCATATGACTTGTTGAGTACGGTTGGTTGTACTCAATTTTGCTTTATTTTCCACCAACACAGAGATCAAAAGAAGAAATGGTGTTACAAGTTTTCGTGTTGGGGTTATGACCACACTCAAGCGTTCATATGGAAATTTTCTTTGGATCTTCTGCGTGTAAGTAAATTTTAGGCTTAGACGTCCTTAAAGCTATTAAAGTTGACCGTTAGATCTTATTTTATTTAAACTAACTTTTGAAATGCTCGTGAGTAAACTATGATACTTCTTTCGTTTATAACAGAACTTCTAAGTTGTTACGAAAGATAACGAGGTTCATATTCCACAAAACGAGGACGTGTGGACGGTGGACACCACCGCAGACGACTGGATTCCCAACTCGTATCATGCATCCCCAGCCCCCATGGCTCGTGCAGACAATCGGTCGATCAGGCATGCACCAATGCATCATCGGTGGTCCTCACACATTGGCAAAGCTGCTTTCGTCCCTAGCTAGCTACTAGCTAGCTGGGTGGGTGATCAAATGATCACTGGATCTATTGCCTCTTGCATTTCCTACAAAGGCGGTCATTAAACTCCTCTATGTTCTTTTTTATTTAATATTTTTTATTTTTATAGTCTTCAAGATGCTAATTTTATCACTAATTTTATAATTTTACACTAATATATACTAATAAAATTATAATATCATGAAAGTATTTTTAATAATAAATATAATGATATAATTTTTATATAGCCAGTCTAGATAATTTTAAATTTATTGGTGGTCAAACGGCATGTATTATAGGAAGTCAAGTAAAAAAGAATAGAGAGAGTATATATTTACCCAGCTCCTCACCAAACTTTATCTCTATATGTTGAAGAGAAAAAAAAGTTATTTGATTAAATGTATATTGTTGTATAACAGAAGCCGATGATGAGGGGTGGTTTACATCTCTGCTAAGAAGAAAGATTCTAGAGAAAGCAAAATTCATGGCCCTCAATTTAACCCTAACAAGATTAATCGTCAACCATTAGATGCCACCTGAAACATGCATATTCAAACTCAGAATATTCCCACGCAAAAAAAAACTAAAAATATAGTAATAATCTTCAACCACACATAAACAATTCTAATTGGATGGAGTTGCTCATGTAAAAAAAATTATTTAAACTTAAAAAAAGTATATTTAATATCAAGAATATTTGGTAAGCAGTTCTCACTTGTCTGATTAAACTAAGCTACTATAAGTCTATAATATTGGTCAGCCAAGCATGTGGTATGCATTTCTATTCGCTCTAATTTAATATTGGTCAGCCAAGCATGTGGTATGCATTTCTATTCGCTCTAATTTAATTGGCATCGAATCTCTCCCTTCTTAAACTTCGTCATGGACTCATGGACAATTATTTTTGAACTAAAATGGGCAATTAAGTAGGGTACGTCGTTAACAACCGGAGTATATCTCTTGGTTGGGCTGTCATTGAGAAGCACGACCGCTGATCTCATGCTGACGTATTAAAATTATCAGCCTTCATGCAAATCACGTGGAGTTGACTTCCGTCGATCAACCACCAGCGGAAACTTACAAACATTTTCATGTCGGCTCCTGTTCTAGCCTTTGAAGTCAGAAACTAACGTAAATGTTCAGTTTTCTTATTTTGCTTTAGAGATAAGATAAAGGTCACGAATATATTATATATACTCTATTTTTCTCGTTTTGATCTCACGCACGTCTCTCTTTCATTTTTCTCATTACTCGTATCATCTTTCTAAAATCCATTTCTTTCCGCCACTGTTATTCATTTTTAATTAAAAACTATTAATTATAATAAAAAATTATTAGTTATAACCAATATGAACAGATCCTATATCAGCTGGGTAGCCCTATCCTTTTCTGGTCCCGATCGATAATCAAAACGGAATAGTTTCCATTAATTAGATGCACATAGAAACCATGTTACGAAGCCTTGTTTGTCCCCATCATGCTGTAGTTTCGCCTTCATTTCCCAGGAATCAAAATTAATTAATGTTAAAATAATACACAGAAAAATAGAAACATGAGACACAATTTTTTACATGAAAACGCTATCAGGAAAAAAACCACAGATGCACGAAGACATATCAATATAATGAGTTGATGTTTACAATTGAGATTTTGCTCTTCCTATGGACTACTAAAATGAGATATTACTACTACAAAAAGGTTAATACTGGACGTCTCATCACAGACGAGTGACCAAAACCGTCAGTATTAAATACAATTAAAGACGGTTTTGGTTTAGCGACCATCTATGTTACTAGCAGCGCTAAAAATCGTCTGTGAAAAGATAATATCCTAGACGGTTCATGTTGAAAACTGTCTGTGAAGTATTACAGACGGTTATTAACAATAACAGTCTGTGATATTAACTCATCATAGACGGTTGTATTAAAAACCGTTTGTGATATTTCGACGCGCCGATTTTGCCGTCCCTTTATTTAAACTTTCAAACTGAAGTAGCGTTGCGACCTCTCAACTATTATCGGTTCCGCTACTCAAATTCCCTTATATATGCTGTCGACATGTCTCCCCCAAACACTCCAAACCGAAACACCGGCTAGCTAGCTCCCCAAAACTGATTGAAGCGCCGCCTCCCCCAACAACGCCGACTACCTCCCCAAGCTCATCCGCCTCTGGTTGTGACGCCACGGTTCCCTACATAAAGCACTCTTATCATAAAAGTGTCTTGTGCAGTGTCACCGTTGTGACACAACAGTGACGTTGCCGTTGCCGTCGCCTCTCCTTCATCACCGGTGATATATCCCCTACCCATCCCCTCTCTTTCTTGATGCATGGATATGAAATTACGAAATTGATAGATGGCTAGAGTTTCGACCATGTAAATTTTGATGCTCATGCGTATGAAAATTATTTGTTAATGCCTTAGTTCTTATGATGATTGATGGATGGCTAGGTTTCGGCCCTTGTTGAACGAAGCAACCTATTACACACCAAAGCAACAAAACAACAAGCATGGCACCAATCATAAATAGATATGCTTTGGTTCATCTGCATTCTTTGATTGCGTTGTTTTATAACACAATTAAATAATGTTGATGAACTGAAGAAGGCATATTTATGAGAACGTGAGAACGCAATCACAAACGGTTTTCAACTAGAACCATTTGTGATATTAGACTATCATTGACAATTCAAAAACCGTCTATAATACCCTTAGGGTATTACTGACCTATAAGCAGAGATGGTTTAGGAAATTGTCTGTAGTGACATTTTCAAACCATCTATGATAAACTTTTCTATAGTAGTGTATGCATTTGAAATAGATGTCCGAGTTATTACATATATCATGATCGATACAGAAATCAATTGAATCATCTGTTACTTTATCCAAGAAAAAGTATTTCTATTTTTCACAAACCTCTAATGATTAGAAACTATAAATGAGATCTCGAAGTAGTTTGGACAATTCAGATTATCATTTCAATTAGTACTTTTTAGTTACTTCTCCCCAATAGAGCTTAGAAGTAAGAATTTCTTGGTTGATTGTATCCTTAACCATTTCTCTTTTTTTTTTTTGACAATCCCTCAGTTGACTTATAGTCCCCGCCCTTTGCCCATGAAATTGATTCACTCTTATGAAACAACAAGAAGGGATAGGCCAATATGAAGGAGGAAAAAAATAGTAACATTGTCCTGGGCATCTAGCATTCTACTCACAATGGTTGGCCATACAATCGTGATTCATAATGGAAAGGAACATACACCTATTTACATAACAAATCCTATGGTGGGTCGCAAATTAGGACATATATAGGGTGAGGAAAATGAGTCCTAGACGGAGAGGAAATTGAATCAGAGTTGGTTGCTACAGGTTGATACTATGTCTGATACAGCCTGCACATGGCCCTAGCACCAGTCATGTCACGTCTAGCATGAGACGATGTAGTGTCCTGCACGGACATGGTATGAATTTAGATTAACTTCAACAATCTCCATCTTGAGTTGAATTCCCTCCAGTAGTTGAAATACATCATAAACTCTTCCAATAAAATCAGTACGAACACCTTATACACCAAAAATCCAAAGGACTAGTGAGTAATACCAAATAAGTCTGAGCAAAGCCCATACTTAGCAGCAGAAACTGGCTTTGTCAATATATCAGCTAGATTATCATGAGTACTTATCTTGTTGATTTTAATATCACTTTGAGTAATGACACCTCGAATGTAGTGATATCTGATATCAATGTGCTTTATTCTCTTATGGAATATTTGATCTTTTGTAAGGAAAATAATACTATCACTACCATAAATATTGTAGTGCAAAATGTACTTCCATAAAACTCAGTAAATAAACCTCCTAGCTAAATGGTTTCTTTGCAAGCTTTAAAATAATCATATACTCAGCTTCTGTAGTAGATAAGGTAACGGTAGCTTGCAAACTTGCTTTCCAGCTAAGGCACAGCCTCCAACAATGAACATATAATTAGGAAGAGATCTTCTCTTATTCAAATCTCCAGCAAAATTAGAATTCACATAGCCAACGAGTCCATCTCTAGTTTTTCCAAACTGTAAATAAGCATTAGATGTATCCTGCAAATATCTAAAAATCCATTGAACTACTTTCTAATACTCTTTTCTAGGATTAGCTATGTATCTACTAACCACACTTAATGATTGAGATAAATCGAGGTGAGAACATACCATGGCACATATAAGCAAACCAATTGCACTTGCATATAAAACTCTAGACATGTACTCAACTTCATCGTTTAATTGTAGACATGACGTTGAAGAAAGTCTAAATTGTGCAGCTAAAGGAATACTCACTGATTTGGCCTTATACATGTTGAAATAACGAAAAACTTTTTTAATATACCCATTTTGAATTAGGTATAATTTGCCAAACTGTCTGTTTTTGATAATTTCCATACTAAGAATCTTCTTTGCTGCACCGAGATATTTCATCTTAAATTCACTACTTACTTGTGTGTTTAGCTTTGTAATTTCGGCCTTGTCTTTTGCAGTAGTCAATATATCATCAACATATAGGAGCAAATAAATAACTGAATCATTAACAGACTTCAAATAAACACATATGACTTTGCACTGGACCAAAGAGGTGAAAATACATGCCTCAGGTTCGGGCCCTCTATCTCCCATGCCGAAACCAATGTCTTTTCTCTATCGTGCGCTGCTGCTCCTTTTTTTCTTCTTAGCTTCTTACGTTGTGTGCCTTAAAACTACTACAGAAAGGCTCATCACAGACGATTCGAAACCGTCATCACAAATGATTTTTGAATCATTTGAATTTATGTGTCTGTGATAATAGGTGGTTATCATAGACAGCTCTCAAACCGTCAGTGATAATTACAACACTGATGGTTTATAGAAAAAAGCGTCTGTCTTATATCAAGTATCACAGACGATTCTTTAATATAGTTGTCTGTGATATATCGAGTATCACAGATAGTTTTTAGAAAAACTGTCTATGATATATCAAGTATCATATACGACTAATACCAAAAAAATCGTCTATGGTATATCATATATCACAGACGGTTCTCGAATATAGCCGTTCGTAATATCTTAGATATTATAGACGGCTAATACTAAAAACCATCTGTGATAGCTATTTAAATACCTATATTATTTCCTATTTTTCAGCTAGCCTCAGGAAATCTAGCCATGCTCTCTGAAAATAAGCAAACAGATCACATATATAGCGCATAACATCATGACACAAATCTCAACTAAATGGTGTACATTTAAATCGGATCGAATTTTTTCGGATAATTCTCGGATCGGAAACAAATACGGATTTTTTTTGTCAGAAATGAATACAAATACAGTAGGCCTGATATTCGACGAATACGAATACGGATCCGGATTTCCGAGATTTCAGGCCAACATTGCCCAGCCCAAGCCAGCCTCTCTCATCTCCCCTGCCACCAGCCCACTAGCAAATATTAATGTTTATTAAAGATAAATTTAGTATGGTCAGTAGATTAAATTTTGTACCGATTAAATCGATGTACTACCGTTTAAATCATTTTGATGCAAATTTAAATTCTTAATTAATTTATTAGTTACATGTAAATGGTAGACATCCATTAAGAATTATTTAGGACTTTAGAAAAAATTAACTGCCATTTGAAGATTGAAAATCTTTACAATGGTATGACTATATATTGTGGATAAAAAATACTTATTCTTGTTTAGATTCCATTAATGTTTTGATAAGATAAACTATTTATGTGTTTTCATTGATTTTGAATGTATAGTTTAAGGAGTTTTTATATTCCGATAAATATTCGTGACCGTATTCATTTCGATTCGTATTTGCTCCGTATCTATATTCTATATTATGTGTATTTGTATTCGTATCTGAGATATCCATATTCGTATTTGTATCTAAAAAAAATATAAAAACAAATAAGATGAATACATTATCTATCAGTATTTGATCTGTTTACAACCCTACATACGAGCACGGGAGATGGCTGTGAGTTTACGAAGTAGACTCGCAGTTGCCACTTAGGCCAGTCTCAGTGGGGGTTTCATGGAGTTTCATGGGCATTAAATACGCTGACATAGCACTGTATTGATGAAGAGAGAGATGATAAAAGTTTCATGGGAGTAGAGAGAGTTTCAGAGCAAGTATAATAAGAGGCTGTTAGTAGGCTGTATGCTGAGGTGGAGGAGAGAGAGGAGGAGAGAGAAGAGAGGTGGGCTGTAAGTTTACAGCCAGCTGAAGCACAAGAACCAAGAAACTTTGTGAGAGAAAGGGGTGTGTCATACAGCCTTCAGCTGGCTGTAAACTACTATATGAATGGGCTAATAAGTGGGCTGTAAGTGTCTATATAGTCAGCTGAAGGCTGTATTATTAGCCTTGCTCTCATGGGGATGAAACTCTTCTACATTGTTTCTAAAATATGAGTGTGTTAGAAACTGGGATATGAAACCTACACTAAGACTGGCCTTTATCTCACCAAACCCGCGGTAGCGATCGCGCCGAGCGGCCACCTAACGGTGCCCATGTGCCCATCCATCGCGTTGTCTCACTACTCGTCTCCGGTATCCTCTCTCTTCTTCCCCGGCCCTCGCGATCGGTCGCGCTTTCCTTCGCTTATAAATTCAGCACCACTCGTTTCCTCAAAAAATAGAGAAATAAATTCAGCACCACTCCAACACTGCTCCTCCAAAGAATCCTACCAAACCTACTGCTCCTCCAAAGAATCCAACCAAACCTACTCAACTCATCCGCCCATCCACAAGAGAACCGAAGAACTAATCGCACTTTCTCTGCGTTTCTGCTTCACCACTCCACTGCTCTCTTGACGAAAGGTTGTTTAATTAGCTGTAGTGAGTACTGATCAAGATGACCATTGTCGACGTCGCTGCGGGCGCCGGCGCTGCGGGCGCCGGCGCCGCGGCCGCGGCCGCGGTGCAGCCCGGGAACGGGCAGACCGTGTGCGTGACCGGCGCGGCCGGGTACATCGCGTCGTGGCTCGTCAAGCTGCTGCTAGAGAAGGGCTACACTGTCAAGGGCACCGTGAGGAACCCAGGCATGCACGGACGCACAAGCTAGTGATTAGTTTTTTTTTGTGTGCGTGCGTTAGGTAGAGTCACGAGCTTGGCAGGTACTGCACGTACAATCAGGGTATCTAACTTTGGCTTGTTGGGTGTTTAATGGCGAGGGCGTGCAGATGACCCGAAGAACGCGCACCTGAAGGCGCTTGACAGCGCCGCCGAGCGGCTGATCCTCTGCAAGGCCGACCTCCTCGACTACGACGCCATCTGCCGCGCCGTCGCGGGCTGCCACGGCGTCTTCCACACCGCCTCCCCCGTCACCGACGACCCCGTACGTATATAGCACCGCGCGCACGGCAAACTCGGATGGTGATTGCGCACGTACGACGCTGACCCATTGTGTGCGCACGTACATGCAGGAGCAAATGGTGGAGCCGGCGGTGAGGGGCACGGAGTACGTGATAAACGCGGCAGCGGAGGCCGGCACGGTGCGGCGGGTGGTGTTCACGTCGTCGATCGGCGCCGTCACCATGGACCCCAACCGCGGGCCCGACGTGGTCGTCGACGAGTCGTGCTGGAGCGACCTCGAGTTCTGCAAGAAAACCAGGGTGGGTGCATGGTACACACAAGCTAGTGATTAGCTTTCCTTCTCTTCTTTTTACAGAAAAAAAAGGATATATCTAAGTATTACATGAAGTTTTCATTCTAACAATCATCTAAAATTAGAATATTAAATTAAAGATTCAACGGACCCATTTTTTTTGGAGGGAAGAAAAAATATTATATTTTGGAAGGAAGAAAAGATATTATATTTATCAACACCTAAAAAGGAAACAAAAGCTAGTATCATATTTGATGAGTTTCCATTTAGGTGAATTGTTACCACTACCAACCCTCAAAAAGAGTTCGACTTTTGAGGCGACCAATAGAAGTGCTCATCGCTCACGCCTGTCATGAGCACTAGATTTGAAGCTCTTTTTCCCTAGCGTCGTGTGCACAGTGCACTACTAGATTAAAGAAATGAATTGAAGGAAGAGCTGCGCGGGATAACATAAGCTATTTGGGTGTTTTTTTTTTTTTGCTAATGTTGATGGTTTTTTATTACGTTTTTTTATATAACTGTGGATAGGGGCGGATCCAGCGGTGGGGCAGGGGGGGGGCTCGAGCCCCCCTATCTCTACCAGACCCTTGGAGTCCCCCTAAATTTTTAGCCATGGATGTATAATGTAGAAGGAGCTGAGGTCGAGCTGAAGGTACTTCAGCCCCTCCAAAAAAAATTTCTGGATCCGCCACTGACTGTGGATACAATGTAGATGTCACCGAACACGTTCGGTTTTTGACTCTTTCAAAAATCTACTTTATACGATCACCCTATTTTAATATTTGTTTTTTTTAACTTTTAGAGTAACCGCAGTACTATTACGTTGAAGGAGGTTGATCACGAGTTCTACAAGGACACGTACACCTCAGGATCTTGAGTCTTACACTTACCGAGCAGATTTATATGTTACTCTTTTGCTAGGACTTATCACGTACCGGCCAGCGAGTTTTATTTATTTATTATTATATTTTACCCTACAATTTATGAGTATTTTTTACACCTATTTATTTAAAGAATGTCTAGATATCACTCGGATGTTTTCTTTTTAACTATCATTGAAATTTGTGATATTTAACAAAACCCATTTGTTTATATTGACCTAATTGCTACACCAAAAGAGAACATACGTCAGAATTCTATACTTGTTTGGAAACATATAGCCCCCCCCCCCCCCCCTTTTTTTAGAAAAACGAATGTATGGGAATTCGGTACTCGAAACAACAATAGACATGCGTGTGTGGTCCGTGAAGCCAATCAAAGTGTAGCAGTGTTCCTCGCTCCAAGTGGCTTAAAAATCCTAACTTGTAACTTTAATTGTTGGTTTTTAATTGTAAATATACTATAATGGTTTTTTTAATTTAAAAAATAAAAAAAGAAAAACCGTTATATAATCATCAACAATACAAAAGAATAAAAAAAATAAAATTAAAAATTGATATATTTTAAATAGGCAGGATCTAGAAGCCAAAGGTGTTCGGAGCGGGCCATGTGCGATTTACCGGTGCGTCTACGGTCTTGCATTTAAAATGTAATCGCACCAAAGACCATTTAAAATGCATAAAATTTACCGGATTCTTGCGACAATCAATCTGTTTTTGAAATTCTTGCGATCTATACGTGTCCTTCTGGGGGAACATGTTCCCACACAATAACTCTTCCCTCATGGACCCCACGAACTAATTCTAGTTCTTGCTCTCCCTTCTCCCAAAGAAAACCATAATTCTCACGTAATAATCTCGTCAGCATGACGTCGATCGATCAGCATGTATGTAGAAGTAGAATCGCCATTGCAAGACGAACTAACTAGCTACGTACGCTGTTGGCTTGTCGTCTCCAGAACTGGTACTGCTACGGCAAGGCGGTGGCGGAGCAGGCCGCGAGGGACGCGGCGCGGCAGCGCGGCGTGGACCTGGTGGTGGTGAACCCGGTGCTGGTGATCGGCCCGCTGCTGCAGCCGACGGTGAACGCCAGCATCGCGCACATCCTCAAGTACGTCGACGGCTCGGCCAGCAAGTTCGCCAACGCCGTCCAGGCCTACGTCGACGTCCGCGACGTCGCCGACGCCCACCTCCGCGTCTTCGAGTCCCCCACCGCCTCCGGCCGCTACCTCTGCGCCGAGCGCGTCCTCCACCGCGAGGACGTCGTCCGCATCCTCGCCAAGCTCTTCCCCGAGTACCCCGTCCCCACCAGGTAAACTACTACTACTATTAATCACGACCATTACAATTCCATAATCTTAAGCGCTACTCCTAATCAACTTGTTAATTAATTCCATTACACTACATTTTCTTGGTACTTCCATGCTTGCCAACCAACCGTTTGTTTACGTCTTGCCTAATTCGATATCATCAATGTCCATAGAAAAACCATGGAGTATTAGCAGTTGGCGTGTCCAAAGCCACGAGTGCACTGTCTCGATCGCACGAGTGTAACTACCTTTGCATGTCACTTGCTGGTCTGCTTCGATGTGGTTCTTTAGTTTGGGCGGCAAATGGCAATGAGCATTAAGTAATTAACATTACTTAATGCTCACTCGAGTACTTAAGTAGGTGGATCCCAGCGTTGGTAGGTAAGGATGGATAAGACCCGGCTGGCCTGCCATGACGACTCATGAGCAAAGCTTGGTGTAAGCAAGTGACCATCATCCACAGCTAGTGGCTTCAGGTGAACCTACTCCCTGTAGGTTTTGCATCCTTTAGTTGGCAATCATCTCTGGTAAAACAGCAACAGCCAAGAGCGAAACAAACAAAAATTACCATTAGTCATGAGCTAGAGATTGTGTTGAATGTTTTTTTAGGCTATTTGCTGCCACACAAAATGGCCCAAGACTTTGCAAGGACTTGACAAGATGCTAGCTTTGTGGCAGTAACTGTTATGTGCACGTCTCTGTCGAGGGAAGTAGGTGAGTTGATTCCCCTGTAAGCCACAACCAACTCTACTTACTAGTTGGATTTAGTATATATGGAGTATCAGCCACCTATGCATGACTTCAGAATCCTGGAGCAGATGACATGCTCTGTTTCGCTGGTTCCATCGGCCAAATCAGTTTGAAGGCCTACACCGGCATCACAACAGGTTAAATTATAGTAGGGGAAAGTGCTTTACTTTTCATCTCACAAGATTACCTAAGCAACAATCTAAAAAAAAGATTACCTAAGCAACAAGATTAGATGATGCGGATTACGGCACAGAAAGTTGCTGAGAAACCATGCATGTCAAAGGCATTACAGTAACCACACAAACACTTGAATGCAACATTGGCAATTAGTCTTCTTGGTCCTAGTTAAACCGGCAAAGCTGACCCTTTTAACAGCTCGCCTCAGTTCATAAGAAAGCAAAGCAAGACAATCTCTGTTGCAATCATTTCTTTCCTACTTCTAACAGCTTCAGACGCACCATGCTAGATCCAGTATTTTTTTTTGAACAAAGCGGAAATTTCATTCAAATATACACAAATACGGAAGATGTTGACGTTGGAGTACAATTGTAGGAAAAGAAATCAATCGGAATACCCCCCATTTTCTAACGCATTGTGTTGACGAGCAACTAGAACGAGGAATATTCAACTTTCTTGTTTGTCAAACGTCGTTAACCGTGCTGAATTTTGCTCATGTTTATTCAAGATCCTTGTCAAGTTCATATGATTGCTTCAAAGATACCTTGTAGACTCTCTGAACAATCTGTCCTTTTGATGTCGTAATCTTTACCAAACCTGCCCCTAACAACCACTAGTACGTACGTAGCACGTTGTCATCAGTCCTGGATGATTTATATCCAAGGAAATGAAGGAACAACATGTTGCCATCTGTCCTGCATGCTTTATATCCAAGGGAATGAAGGAATTGGACGAATCTCATCATCTCACAAGTCAGGCCTTATGTTTACACTTGAATTGATGTTTCTTCTAGCAGAAGACCACAAGAGAAGAGAAGACATATGGTAGCTTGAGGCCCATACTTCGGTTTAGTTAGTACTATATGTGATTATTCAGTGATCACGACGTGCACATGCTGAACTGTTGCTGATTCTGTGTGCGTTTGGTGCTGGTCGTCAGGTGCTCCGACGAAGTGAACCCGCGGAAGCAGCCGTACAAGATGTCCAACCAGAAGCTCCGGGATCTCGGGCTCGAGTTTCGGCCGGTGAGCCAGTCGCTGTACGAGACGGTGAAGAGCCTCCAGGAGAAGGGCCACCTGCTGGTGCTCGGCGAGCAGCCGGAGGCGGAGGAGGAGGCCCCCGTCGCCGAGTCGCAGGGCGGAATCGCCATCCGAGCATGAGACCGAAGAAACAGCGTTTCCTGGGTGTTCGATCTAAGGCTTGTAATATCGTGTTGTTTTCATGTGAACTAGTGACCCGACTAAATATTCTACAAAGCTTGCTAATGTTCAGAACTGAATTTTGTGCCGTTTGCTATGAAAATTACTGGTTTTGAACCATACTGACCTCCAATCGTGTGCCAAAGTTCCCCTCAGGTATCAACATGACGAAATCACTTGCCCATACCGTCGTACACATAGCAAGGGGCTAACGTTTTGGAACAGCTTACAAGAGAAGGCCCTAGGTTACAGAACGTTGAATAAACTAGCCCCATAGGCGCGGCGGCACGCCGCGCCAGCCACCGTGCGTACCGAAGTAAAAGAGGTGAAAATTCGTAGCTAAAGAAAAGCACAGGTTTTTTTTAAAAAAAACAAGGGGCTTTTCGCAATAAAAGGAGATCAGAGGGTTTTTTCCGCAAAAATCAGGGGTCGTTTTGAAAGAACCAAGGGTCTGTACGTAATTTCGGAAACTGCGGATCGTTATCAACGAAAAATAAATATGCGTAGGGTCTTTTTTGAAAAATCCAGGGACCTTTTTGCGATAACAGAGGACCTTTACGTAATTTTCAAAAAATACAGGGAAATTGGCTCCCCTGGCCGTACGAAAATTGAGAGGCCACGCGCCGGCGCGAGCGCGCGCAGGGGCGACGTGGCCGCCCTCGCCATCCAGGAAACCTTCCGGGTTTGTTTAGGGGATGACTTCTTACAATTCATGTTTGGTAGCATTGTTGTGTAAAAAAGTACTCATCTATTTGACTCATAAAAAGAAACTTTATAAAACACCAATCTGCCTCTGCCATCCTTACCTGATAATAACATTAAAATCACAATACGCCACAGGATCATCACAACTCGCAAGAAACAATGACAGTAAACAGACACAAGGATCACAAATTTAATAGTTCAAGTAACAAGGTCAAATGAGAAATAAAAAACGAAAGGACGCAGCAAATAGCACTAGAACTGTTATAAAAAAGAGTTGGTGAAAAAAGAACGAAGAGTACAAAGCAAGGTACCAGAAGTACAACAGTGTCCCTGCTAACTCCATCCTTAACTTTTTAAAACTTAAGTAATAAGGTCGGTGAGAACAAAGAATCTTCAAAAAATCAATTAGAATAAACTCTGATACTAAATGGAGCGGGGGCCCAATCATTATCGAGAGACACCAACAAATCTTACCCAACCTAACCAAACACAAAGTGGGCATGTTTGATATGACTGCGACTTATAGCTTTTGGTTAAAATTTTTAAATTTTGACTGTTTGCGATTCAGATTACGAAGAAAGAGATACTCGATTGCAATTTTGGTTGATACAGATGTTGCGATTTTAACGTGTACTACAATTAACTTGTAGATCCCATCATAAGAAAATACTCCGTTTAAAAGTTAGATACTATAGCAAAAGGCAAAAGCCGTTTTTAGAAACTGTAAAGAATAGGCCCACGTTGTCATCAAGTCTGGTCCAGTGAAGACATAGGTTGTGTTTTTTTGGGCTTATGGCTTAGCTTTCTATAGTAATTAACTTTCAAACAGAGTGTCTTTTTAATGTGAGATCTATAAGTTGATTGTAGTGGATACTGTCCCTACAGAGGAATATAAGATCTCGCACCCTTGTAGCCATGCATGGTAGTTATGGTCTTAGATATGAACAAGTAAGACCAAATGAAATGGAATAGTTTCTTGTGAAAGGCAGACTTCATTTAAAAACAGAGCCTTGATCTTCTTGCTACAAGCAGAGCTTAAGGATAAACTTATGGCAGGTTCTAAACTCAAGCTCAATTCCTTCGAAACAAACTGTACATACACTATCTCAGGTCAAAACTTATGTTTAATCATTTATAAAAGGAAATTTGATTAAATTTTCACAGGGATCACAAAGAATTCTATGTCAAATCTCCTTATTTGCATCTCATATTATTTTTTGCTTCACCAAACTATTTGAAAATCCTTTTGATAATGCAACTACCAGCACCCCTACAATCCCCCAGTTTTCAAGGTGAATATGACATGGTAAATGTCAGAAACTTTACTTCCAAGGCACTATAATGGATAAACAAACAAGAAAATCATCAACGAAATCAAGCATAAAGCACTTCATGTTCATCAATCCATGCAGAAAGCCATGCATATAACTGCTTGAATACAGGGTTTTTTCCCGGTTCTCCTTATAGCAAAACTTTAAATGGTTTATTCATTCCTTTTTAGTTGTTACATATTCTGCTTTTATGTAGCAGAGTAGCGCTCAGAATTACTGCATATCCATATTTTAGTCCTTACGCTAACAACTTGGAGGGATGAACATGTACCAACATAAAACTCTTTTCATCCTCTTGTGCAAATCAACACCAGTTCTTATTTTTACCTATCCAATATCAAAAAGGTGGTTCTCTGTAAATATGTCAAATGGACACAATGTTATTCAATCATCTAGTTTTGTCAACCGCAGGCAGAACTACCTAGAGCAAGGTCCAATGAATGCCCAAACAAAACTCAGCTATTCCTTTCAATTGTCATGATCATAATTCATGTGTATAGGACCAACTGGGGTGTTGGACATGGACTACAAGATTTGTAGAGACTCCCAAGGGAACAATTAACAGAAGGCCATAAGGAGATCCAAACAGTCAAGGCATGCTAAAATTACCTCCTAACAAGGTTCAATGAAGGCTAAGATAGAACTTTAATGGGCCATAAAGTGGTCCATTTCTACTTCGCAAGATCTGTTCAAAGAACTTGAGGAAAACTACAACTATGGCCAAAGCCCGATTGATGCATTGGATAGCTAGTTAGAGACAGGTAAAATCCACATTTAGTACTTTAGCATTTCACTCTGACACATGCCAAAAAAAAAAGAATGGTATTGAGATGGTCATTCAACAATAAAAAAACTGGTCATTTAACAAGACAGTATGTCTTTTAACTATAGATAAGACATATGGATTAGTAATTAATGAGGTATCAATTCAACAATGCTGAGCAAGGGGATGAAGCACCAATGCACTTCATATATTAATAATCGAAGGTCATTGATACACTCAGCATATGGATTATCATGTTCCAGGGAAAAAAGTTTTCTAATTGCATTATTTCGTAAAATGAAGTAAAATAAACCAGAGTCTTGAGGTCGCACTTAGGAACTCCCGCAATAGACAAGTTCATTTTTGAAAAGAGCTAAAAATACCAATTAAGAATATCATTTTTGTGGATGATGAACCAGCAAAGTTCATTCTATTATTCTAATGAAACTACAGTTTCCACTTTCCAGGTAAGATGATAAAGAGAAAAACAAAGCATATTAAATTTATGTCTAGCAAACTACGTGTTTCTCTCACTATTCTCTAAATGGCACCTGCAACCTGATTGAAGAAACTGTTCCTTCCACAATATCATTTCACCTCTCATCTTTGATCCATCGAAACAAAGCATCAAAGAACAGAAGGTCCGATAAGGATTATGGACAGTATTGCAACGAAGATCCCCACTAACGATAACGACAGTACTACAACAAGGGTCTTGATTGTGATAAAGTCGCATACAAGTTCCTTCTCAACCATTCACAATTCCATGTACTACACAGCAGATATACTGACTCTGAAACCAATGCCATCGCAGCCAGTAATAAACGATCTAATTAAGCTCGGTACCAAGAACAGAACCAGCAACAGAGCTACCTATTGATTGAACGTGTAGGGCTGGGGGAGCGAGATGGGGCCCCGGCGGTCCTCGTCGCCGTCGAGCAGCCTCTGCACCCGCTTCTTGGCGCAGTACTGCCGGTCGAAGTGCTTCACCTGCCACAGAAATCGAAACCAAGTGTTAAAAGAAACTAGAAAAGGACGCGAATCATGAAGGGATAAATCGGCAGGGGCAAGCTGCGGGGTGGAGGCGGATTAGGAATACCCAGGTGGGGCGGCAGCTGCTGACGAAGTTGGCGCGGGACTTCTTGCAGTCGGTGGGGTAGAGGAGCCCCATGGTGGCGATCTCGGTGGGCTTCTTGTCCGCGTGCTTCTCCACGCACGCGTAGAAGGCTTCTCGTGCCTGGGAGAATCGAAGCAGCTCCGTCAGCGATGGAGAGAGAGGAACGGGGCGTAGGGTTCGGGGTTGGTTACCTTGTAGCAGGATTCGCGGCCCTTGGCGAGGACGTTGGCCATGGCGGTTCCGGCCGTCGTAGTGGTGGTGGTGGTCGGAACCGTCGTCCGGGCGTGGGGCGGCGGACATCGGACGTGGTCGCGGTGGGGCTTTGTTTGCGGGTTTCCCTTGCGGCCCAACACAGGAGGTGAGAACGAGGCCTGTTTAACCGTGACGCGCGACGTGGGCTCGGCACGACGTCAGGCCCAAGTAGGGGGATGGGGCGCGGCCTGTACGCGAAATCGAAGCTTGGGTTTTGCCACTCGCGAGCGGGGGTTTGCCGAGCCGTGCGGGCCCGTTCGCTGAGTGGACGAAATTTCATGGTGAATTGACCGTGCGGACGCAGAGAAAACCGTATGCCGGGCCGTCAGATTCCTCGGGTTTTAGAGCAGAGTGTCGGCATGTGTGGTGCCGGGCGAAGGAACGCGCGTGCGTGGCTGCCGGCGCGGCGGGCTGGGCTGGTAGAGCCACTTGCGAGCGGCACGGCAAGGCAGCAGCCCAAGTGGCCGGGAGGTGGCCGCGCAGCGATTTGTCATGTCTCGGCCAAATCTTTTCTAGGGACATCTTTGCTACTACCAAATTTCATTCGGCCACTGAAACAAAGGCTCCGCCCATTTAAAGTTTAGCTTTTGACTTTTGTTCACTATTTTTTAATTTCGGTTTTTATTCGGTTCTACTATTGTATAGTTAACTGAAATTTTTGTTATCTTTTAGTCATCTGAAGTTGCATTCTCAGTCACCTAAAGTTGCAATATAAAAAAGTAACTGAAGATAAAGAGAAAAAATAGTCGTCTGTGCAATAGTCACTCCCTTTTTTATTTGTTGTTATTTTTTGGCTATTTTTGTCTTTTTTTGTCTTATTTGTTTGTATTATTTCTAATTGGTTAATTTTTTATTTTTTAATTTTACATTTAATTACACCGAAAAAGCTATCAACGGCGTGAAAGAACCTTAAAACAGTGCAGAACAGTGTAATACAGAAAAAAAATGCTAAGCTAAGCGCGGAAGAATTGGTTTTACCCACATTCTCGTTGATGAGCAACTTTTTTTCACGCACATTTGGTCCCAGGAACAGGTTGGTCGTTAACGTGCAATCCTGCTTGATCAGCATGAAGTCATCTAGCTTGGACGCATCAGGCAAGCTAGTACAAGATCGTACGCCATGTTTCTTTCATAAAAAAGAGCAGCAAAATTCTATACTGATGTTGTCGTACAACATTTTCCTTTACAAAAAAGAATGAGCACAGTCCTAGAACAAAAGTTCTCTCCGAAAAAAATGATAGAAGTTTTAAAAGATACACGATTTACAGTGCGGCCTTTTTCATACAGCCGATAGTACAGGACGATATATCGATTAATCGATGTACTCCATAAACATTACAGGAAGTCAGCGGGAACAATCATCAAGATGAAGACAAGAACCACGAGTCAATTGACCAGATCTTCAGGTTTAAGATATCTTCATAATTGGTCACAAGTCACAATGCAGCATGCATGAAGCGCACATCGTCATGTACAGTGTACAATGACTGTTCTACAAGGTGTACAAGCAAGTAAACCAGTATCAGTTCTTAATCAGCTGGCACCTTCAGGAGGGAGCAGCGAGTAGATGGGGTTATATAAAGAGTACAGGTGCCTTCACATGAAAGAGTAAACACTAGGAAAATGCTTTGTACTCACTTCATACTACAAAATGATCCAGCCTTTGGTAACTTCCCATGCTCAAATCCTCCATATGAAATATATACCAACTACCTTGGTCTACACCTTTCAACTAAACATAGTATGCAATTAGTACATAAATGTTTGTGTGTATAGCACAGCAAAGTGCAAACACTAATCAAAATAAAAGGAGAGTAGTTAATTAAACCAATATCAAACCAAACAGCAACCTATGATCGATCAGTATTCGTGCACAGATCTGAAATCTTTAGTTTCTCGTGTATCTTAACTAGGATGTAATGTATTTCTACCTTTAAATGCAAAGACATGTAGTCCTCGTGCATATTCTCGAAAAAAATATTCGTGTACAGGGAATATTCATACGTACATATGTTTCCTCGCTTTGATCGCGATCACTAGCTCAGTACTAACATGAGATCGCGAGATCCACTATTGGCTGTCAACGTTGTAAATAGAATTCATACAAAACAAGCATGACGGTAACCATGCATGATACTCAAATGGGATTTTAAAAAAAATGGAATAGCAACTCTTGAAGATCAAAAAGGAAATTGATCGAGATCATTTTTTCCTAATTGTTCAGTCATTTCATGTATATCTGTATGCATACCTGCACACTGCCGCTATCCTGATTAAAACAAGAAGTTAGGTTCCATTAATATATTAACTAATAAGGAGTACAATATAGGCTTGGAAATCAAACCTGAGACAGTCAATGTTCTCGAAAAAAAAACTTGAGGCAGTCAAAGGATAGCGTGCGCGCTAGCTGGCTATATGTTTTCAAAACTACAACTATACCTATAGTTTATGGTAAGATGATATCTTATAATGCTCCTACTAAGGCTCTGTTTGGCACAGCTCCACCACCAGCTCCTTGAAGCTGTTTGAAGCTGTTTGGAGCTGTTTTGTACCAAACGGGGTAAAACAAAATAGCTCCACCTAAGGAGTTCCTTAAAACCTGCTGAGACAAAAGTAGCTCCACCCAAGGAGCTGAAAAAAGTAACTTCACCCGGCTCCACTTGTGAAGTAAAAAAAACAGTTCCACTTGTGAAGTAGAGCCGTGCCAAACGGGGCCTAAATATACTTTTGTGGTCCTAAAATATTATAAATATAAGTAGAACATTTTGAAGGGAACCGGCCGGCTGTCATCTGCAATAATTCTGTTCCAATTAACCTAAATATATTGTCAGCACTCAGCAGTCAACATAATCTTCTTCAACATTTTTAATTTTTAGCTTCGCAAAATGATGAGGCATATGAAATACCGTATATAGTATAACAATAACACAAGAAAACGGCCCTATTCTTTTGCTTTTTTTTGGGTGCTTTTTGGCTTCCGAAAGCCAAAACAAATGGCCAGATTCTCCAATCGGTTTCTCAAAATCACTTCTCTGAATGACTTTCCGAATTTAAAACTATGTGTTATGTCGACGTCAGCGTCTCTGCCGTCTTAAAAAGAGCAAACAAAAACTATCAACCGCAGCAAAAAATCATCATCCACAACCCAAAAGAATAGGACCAACAATTGTTTGATTAGTTTACTTATACTGCTAATGAAATGAAAAGAACAAAGCTTGTCGATTAATTAATTCTTGAATTTGAGTGAAGAGTAATCTGACAGAAAAAGGAATCTACACGCATTGAACTAGAAAAAATAACTTAATTACCAGTCAAATTAGTCCTTGTATATTTTCTATGCTTGACTATATATTTGCATCTCCTCTCATATAATATCTCATTAATTAACCTTCGAATATCGATCTTGACTGGTCTAGCTAGCGGTGTATCACCAGACGATGCACAGAACTAATGGGCAAAGGTTGCCATACAAATGCTGGATAGCATGCATGCATAACGTTTCGTATCTAGGGACCAACAAAAGGTGAAACCTGAGTTGAGTTCATGCATTCAGAGTTTTATCTCCACGTGTCAAAACGTTGGCAACACGTGCCCAGAAACATGATCAAGAAATAATTTGTCTGTTCAGTTTGGGCCATATGGATAGATGAGGGGAGACATCCACATGGCGATCCACTGCTACAAATTGTTAGTACGTTCTTGTAGCATATACAAGCTAGAAATGATTAAGAAAAGCTATGTTAATATCTCATGTATACTGTATACTTTGCAGTCATTTAAGAGCGTTTGGAGATCAAACTGAGAGCTTGTAATTAAGCAGTATAGACGATATCCAAGGACTCTGGAACAATGTAGAATCAGGTTCAAGGCCAACTAAGAATTTAATCCACAGCTAAACATTCATGTAGAGATTGGGAAGATGAATTGAGAATTATTTATAAAACAGAAAAAGATAAATCAGTAGAAAATGAGATCTGTGTAGTATATAGGAATTAATGCGTACCGCGTACGCGCGTAGACCATTCGACGAGATCTGGTGTAATTAAGCAGCAAATTAATATGGGAAAAGCCCGAGCCCAACATACTGGCATACTTCATAATCATAGACTGAATCAAACATGCATGTACTTTGAATTTGCATATATAGCGAACTGAAAAGCAAAAATATATAGCATCATCCGAACATTAATTGTAATTGGTCTAAATCCAGATTCATGTGACCACATAAAATTAATCGAGATACTATATTTATGGAAAATAAAGAGGCACGTAATGATGAAATTAAGCATGTTTTTAAAAGGAACTGATTAAGGGAAGATTTCTGCCATCAAAGCTGTTTAATCAGAAAACCATCAAAAAGTTGATTCTGTGCATCACACACATGAAGGTAGATCGATCTATGTGTAAACGAAAGAACAAAATAAACTTAATCTCACGTGACTTCTAAATTTTAATATTGTATCCCAGCTAGCTAATTGGGTTTCTATACTTTTATCTTCAAAGCATCAATCAGGTTATTTCCAAAGAAATAGAAATCCATGCTCAATAACAACACGGAAACGTCACCTTGTGATCCCATAAAATAAGAATAATTAATACTTGATTTTTGTGTATTATATATTGTCTTTTCTAAAGGAATTTGTGTGCATAATATTGCCATTTATCTATACACAATGAAAAGAACATACAAACAAAAGAAGAGCTTATTTGAAAACGAGGATCTACTTCATATTAACTTGCGAAGTACTTATATGTGCACAGCCAAGAATTAAAGCTCAAAATTAGCATCTCTTGTAGCAGTATGATTCAGTCGTACGTCGAATCGTTTGTTTGCTAGACTGAAACGCAAGAATTTCGCCGCAGTACTGTTAAAAATTAGTATAGCACTTCTGTAAAAATTAACCATATATAGTTAGCCATGGAACAAGTAGTTTTTTTTTGAAAGCCATTATGATGCCATGGAACAGGTAGTACGTAGTAAGCAAATAAGAACTATCAACGAGAGAGAACAACATAAGATCTACAAGTACGCATACGTACAGCAGTTTCCAGATCTGGAAGGCAATCGCACTGATGCTCCTTTCCACTTCCGGGTAGGCAGATCTACCTCCAAGCACCGACACCGCCATGGCCGTCCCCCAACTTACCTCCAAGATGTACATCAGATGATAGTACCAAAAATACGTCCCAGATGGGAAAACGAAGGAACAAACTGCAGATGTTGAGATTTTCTTGCACTAACAGATCGATCGAAAGTTCAGGGAAGGAGAGGCTGGCACAAGAGAGAGAGAGAGAGAGAGAGAGAGAGAGAGAGAGAGAGAGAGAGAGAGAGAGAGAGAGGATTGAGCAGATCGATCTACCATAGTTGCAGTCAAACAGTGCAAGATTTCAGTTACGAGCATGCATGGAAAGGCGCGCGGCGAGATCGACGGGCCGTATTAATCAATTCGCCACGCGGGCCGGCGTCTCCTTCCCCCGAGGCCGGCCGTTCCCACCCCCCTGATCCTTGGAAAACTGAGACAAAACCTGCAAAGGGAAAGAGCAAAGCAGGACGGACGGACATGAGTGCAGTAGCCATGTATCTTATTCCAAAATAAGGGTCCAAGCCTCCTCTCGATCGACGCGCCGAGGGCAGACACGCGTAGGGCACCCCGGCCAGTAAAAGACAAGGACGATGTCCCGCCCAGCCTTATCTTGCCACCGCGCATGAGGTTCATCTCGTCGCTGAAACCACAACAGGCAGTAGATAATGGCGAGTGGCAGGAAGAGTCTGGGAGAAAGCTGACAGAAAGATAAGTGAGCACGCAGCAGCAGCTGCATCATTCATATGTCGTCGCCCCCGCCGCCTCTATATCCGAACTCCGAATGGGTAGATGCAGTCTGGCCGCTGTGTGCTCACTCTCTTCTGTCAACTAGCCATGCCACCGCAATCGCAAAACCAAGTGCAAACAAACATTATTAGAGAGAGGGAGGGAGGGAGAGAAAGCAATGGAAGATGATGTAGGTTAAGTCCGGCCGGTCTGCCGGACTTGGAGGAGGGGACTCAGATCTATATGTCCTGGAGAACTGCTTGTGGTGGTGCGGCTATGACTGGGTGCGTACCGCATTATATAGAGGGAAGGAGATGGTCCTGCTGCCTTTGCCCAACATTTCCTGCTTTTCCCATCCTACCACATACGGCGGCTGCGCTAGGGTTTGGGCTGCTGCAGTATCTTGGAGATAGATATCGTGTTATCATGTTGTCAACATTCAGAGATTGGAGGATGGGGTTCATCCAGAGAAAAATATTTTTCCGGATGCTTTTTCATCACACTCATCTGCTTGAAGACACCCACCTGCAGATTGGTTGATATCACTAGGTCCACCTTGCAATGCGTGGATGACCGTGGGTCTATCATGTGGATAGGTTAGAAGATTTATAAGAGAGATGACCAGATATTATTTTTTATAGCGCGGTCCAATCAGTGATCAACACTGATGGTTTTCTTTTATTTTACTAGATCTATCGGAGTTGTTGATAAAGTTCTGGCAATATTTATCTATTGAATTAGGCAATAGCTTATGTACAATTATTGTGGGAGCATATATGCGATAAAAGTGAAATTTGCTTAGCACATTTGTGGCAACAATTCAACCTCAATTTTAACTTATAGTATTGCATGTTTTAAGTTCTAGAAAAAGCATGTTTTTTGTAAAAAAACCGGCTTGTCTATGCTACATAGAAATTTTATATCAAGATGCACTTTTAACCACCGGGTCGTTTGATTTGATAATTGTGCATAATCTTAACTTCCTCCCATTCCTCTTTCCCAAATCCCACCCCTCCCCCACCTCTACACATAGGTGGTATTCTAACTAGCTTTTAGCTTAAACTTCTAGTTATGGCTTTTGGTTTTGACTGAAATTGCACTGTAGCGGCTATTAGTTTTTTCTGAGAAAAACGAGAAAAAATAAAATAAAAACTGGAAAAATTTGAAAATTATTATATCATCAAGGACAATGCAAAAGGATAAAAAAAAAGACAAAAAACCGATAAAACCAAACAAAATTAAAATAAACCAAACTTAGAATATGATATATTTCAAGTGACTTCTAGTCTAAATAAACTGATTATGATCACCGCCAAATTTGGAGGCGTCGTGTTCGTTACACTATCTCGACTGGCGCTCACAGACTACACCTGTTGCTAGCCACGAGGCACAGTACTAGTGACGCCCTTGTTGCTGCCTGCCGCTATCCGGTCAAATCTAGGGTGAACACGAATCTCCAAGCATGATCAAGGATCCACAAGGTGCCTGATTTTTTTTTTGGTGGGGGAGGGGGTTCATGTACACGATCTATAGTAAATATCTGATATTAGTCGATTTCATAGCTCAATTTCCATGTTAAACGTTACTTCGTTCCTACTTCAGATGTGTTCCGGCCATATATGAACCTGAAACATTGTTGGTTAATTTCGCTGGCACTTTAGAACTTTTTTTTTGGTACGGTCTAGGGTGCAGTCCAACATCCGGAAAAGCTTGTACGTAGTACTCAGAGAAACCAAAAAACCGACAAAAAAAGAGTAGCAACCTCGAGATCACATATTTACATCATGAGCGGATTTAAAGTGTGTCATGGGTGTTCAGCTGAACACCCAATTTCTTTATAAAATATCAGATAAATAATAGATATATTAAATGTATATACTGTTAGTTGAGCCAAAATTATATATTTGTGCTCACAAATAAATTTAGCCCGTACTCCCCCCATATCTCACCCAGGACCCATGTAACACATTAACTCATTTTCCTTCCCACCACAGCTCTCCTTATATAGGGCCAAAGAGATAAAGATACAAACCAAACCCTAACCTCTATTCTCTCTCTCATCCTATGGTTATCTGTATGGGAGCTGCTCCAGCCTCTAAGTAGTGAGTGGGCAGAGGTGCGAGTTGTAGAGGCGAGCGATGATTGGTGGGCATGGATTACGGAAGCAGGTGACAGCCGGTGGATGTGGTGCCGTGCCTTGACGGTAAGCATGCGTGACATGGTGCGGGGCACAAGGCGAGCGTGCAGAAACGCGAGCAAGTGAGCGGCATGGTGAATAGGGAGGTAGGGAGCGAGCGACAGGAAGGGAGCAACGCGGCTAGGAGGAAGTGGAGCATCGGGAAGGGAGCAGTTCCTCCAACTCACTGTTGTCGTCCTCTCTCCAGATCTAGATGTGCTTCACCCACTCCATTTATTTTTTTTCTTGCTCACATTGCTCCACTTTACTCTACCCTACCCTACCCTACTCTACTCTACTTTGGCTCTGGTTCTTTCTAGGATCTAGCCTCTGTTTTCTTCATTTTTTCTATTGGATACTATATAAAAATATAATCTTTGTCTTGGGCAATAGGTAATTAGCTGGACCCTTGTTATATATGTTTACATGCTAATTTTTGTTACCTTTTGCTTCATGGAAGAAACATACAAATTTCTCTTAAATGGGGGGGGGGGGGGTTCTTGTTGACCGGAAAAGAGTAAAAACAATTGCAGGATTAGCAAGGTATGCAATTGCCATTAATCTGTATAATTTGCTGTTTAATTTATATCATTATGTTCGCCTTATGTTGCCTATTTCCTCATAAGAAATCATTAATATCTATATTTTTGTATTATTATATCTATATACATGTATTGTTGTATCGATGTTTTGGGGAAGATAGTATACTATGGTATCAACATATTAGTATCGACATATCCGAACAACCTAGCTCTAAAGTTCAAACACCTATTCTAAAAATTCTGAATTCCCCACTGATTTACATGAACACAATCAACGGGAGCGCCTAACGACGGATGCACGTATCGGCCAGTTGCGGGGCGGGCGTTTGATCACGGCGTGGCGACTGGCGATCGATCGGGACGAGCCAACCGGCCGGCCGGCACATGGCAGTGGCCGGGGAGACGAACGGTTGCGGAGTAAGCCCGGCCGGCGAGTGTAGTGGGTTGAGTCTGCGCCGGGCGCGGCGCGCGTACGTGGGGCTGGACGTGCTGCATGGGAGCTGAACTCTTGGCCAGCTGGGTTGGGCTGCAAAGATGAACGGATTGTTCGGCACACATTAGCGGGCCTCCTCCTCCTTTTGCACTCAGTCCAAACTCCAAACGCCACAAGACGAAGTGACGGGTCAGTCCTGGTGTACAATCATACTGATCTTTGATTCTCGCCCTGTTTTAAAGGGTTGTAGTTTTTGTTTTTTTATTGTGGCTTTTAGTTTTTTTACTAAAATAACACTATAATTATTGTTAGTTTTTTTATATATTCAATTAAAAAATATAGAAAATAAAGGAAAAAACCGTGTTAAGAAACTAAAGTACTTTAAATAATTTTTAACTTTCAGAAGCTATCACTGTTTAAAACAAGCCTCTTTTCGACGGAAATTTCTGTGTCCATTTTACTCACTGGGCGGGCACTCGGTCACTCGGGCTGAATGAGTTTAGGACAAAACTATGCTGGGCCACCGCGGAGGGATGTCAAGTCTTTAGTTTGACATGGAATGGTGGTCCAAGGAGAGTGCTGGACGACTGGGCCTCTGGCCCAGCCTGTAACTCATACTAGCCTTTACAAAAGTGTGCAATTTAGGATTAGTCATTGCAAACAAGCTAATTACCGTGGTGCCATTTTGCAAAGGTGGAACATAGGGATTTTCATACCATTGCCAAAACCAATTATCAAACAAATACCCAAAATGCCCTTAAACCTTTCTTCCCAATCCTCCCCTCTCCTCTCTCTTTTATTCCTCTTCTATGGATCTGCGGTGGTCAATGACTGCGTCGGTCTACTTCTGGCCAGCGGCAGCAACATCGACATCCAGGAGATTTTTTTAGAGGGGTAGAATGGTCATTTGGCATGATCAATCCTGTTGACCCTTGCCAGTGTGGCAAATAAACCCTGTTCCCCACTTTTGCAATTACACCATAACAATTAGCTCGTTTGCGGTGGTAAATATACAAGTTCTGAAAACCAGAGTGGCAAATAAATTCTCCCAATCTGAACTCACTCACAGCGAACACCCTACGTAAAACTGTGCCGTCCCTGCATCATGCCAAGCTTTGACACTCGTGTTGAAACAAGAGAGGAGGAGCTAACGAATGTGTAAACTAAACGCAAATTCATGACTCACTGTGGCGAAAACAAACACTAAAATTCTCCAATTATTGATAATGCCCCTGCAGGTATGGTATCTGCATGTCCTGTACCCCGGGCTCTTTACACCTGCCAGGGACCAAATGGCCTGTTCTTTTTGGCTGCGGTTTATGACTTTTGACTATGACTTGTGACTTTTGAACTGTTTATGTGAGAGATTATAGAATAACAGAAACTCACGTGCGATTTTTACAGATATGAAGTCGGTATAATATGTACTACAATTAACTAGTAAATCTTATTTTGAAAAAATATTTCATTTAAAAAACTAGTTACTGTAGAAAAACCAAAAAAATATTTTTAAAAGCTAAAAAGAACAGAACCAAAATCTACCGGTAACAACGGTACGCCACCATCCATCCATGTACATTGCGCCTGCATCTTAGCCGATACCATGACCGCTGACCGGTCCCTCGTCGTCCTCCGCATCTGTGATTCCGTTCCAAAGTTCCATATCCTACACCAAAATAATTTGTGCCACATACACATACAGAACCAGCAGGTTCATAATACTACCCTGGAGCACTCTAGTCACCATCACGCATCAGAATGTCAAATGTCACATCTCATGGTTGGTGAAAGCACCATGGACACAAGGACAATAATTGAATGCTAATATTTCATCAATGGAATTGATAAGACGATACATCGACAGAAAAGTGAGGGAACAAAGTTTAATTTGCAATGTGTGAGCCTATGAGATAAGGTTATTATTTTTGCGAGCGCAACATGAATCACACCTACGATTAGAACACTGAGCTTGTCTTCTCCTTTAAGACAACCGGTCTACTCGCACTTCATAGTGTACTACTCCTGACAATATTTCACAAACCAAAAAGTCCACTAAATGGATAGACCCACAGCTTGATGGAATCCTGCAACAATACATTGCCCGCAAACATAGAATGTAACCGAACCTCTGTGTCATGATACTCCTATGGTGATCCATGCTTGTTACGCACAGCAACACCTTCAGCATCAAACCAGTTCCATTCCTATGGGATGTGAGTTTCGTCCTCATCGAAACTATCTTCGTTGTCCTCCTGTACAGCTTCCTCTTCAGCTCAGGCCATCCGTTCATCACTCTCCATTTTATACAATATGTATCCCATATACTCCCTTTCATCAGCCTGTCCTGTAGGCTCACCATGCCATGATCCTTCTTCCTCTCGTCCTTGTACTGCATCAACCTGGTCACGAGCAACTTCCTCTGCAACCACTGTGACACTGGCCTCTGGGTCCTCCCCTTGACCAACATGCTGGGCGTCAGAGCTGCTCGCACCACCCGGATGATAGCTGTCGGTATGGCCTTGTACAACTTCTATTGGGCATGGTTGCACAAGCAGCACACACTCGTATCCACGACGTCGGCAGCCTTGCACAAACCCTTCCGCGTAACAGTGTACATCAATGTTCTCAACTTCCATCTACTGTCTGTGGGAGACCGGCTCCAAAGCCCTTGTATGACGACGTTGCATACCTTAGGGTCCAAGGAGAAGCTGCGGGTGAACCAAAGCATCACATCTACGATTCAAGCATTCTCGCCGTTCAGGTTGTCAGACCCAGATTTTTCAATCTGAATCTTACTGTGTTTCACTGCACCAATCCCTGGATCAGTAGTTAGTGCACACAGGAACATTGCTGAATCAATTCATACATCGCATAAACATTCATTATATTACACAACTTGAAATACACCACGTCGGGTGATAGAGTTTACAAAAGAGGCCGATCAGGCCAATTGCCTTATTACAAACATGCACAGCGGAAATACAGCAAAAGCAAACCCAAATCCACAGGCAAGTGACTGGAAGGTACTGTGTGCATTATATGTCACCAGCTAACTAGTAACATACGTGCACACAACGCCGGATGTCCACTTGTCCATGTCTAATCAACGAAGCCTACGTCTTAATTTTCTTCGTCGTTCTTCTCCTCCGTAGCGGGAGCTTCCTCGTAGGCGTAGTGGTCTTGCGCTCCTGGTTCTGGATTTTTGCCGCAAAGCGAGCGTGAGCACTCCGACCCCGTGCTCAGCGAGCCAACACGCAGAATGCAAGATATAATATGTATGGCTAATCAAAGGATGGCTCGGGTTTATTTTATTTTTGCGAAGAGTGCTTTTGAATACAATTATAAAAATTCCTAAGACCTAGCACTTTGAACAAAAGCATAATGTTCAGGAATGCAGTATTAATATCGATCCAGATTCCATCCACCATTACATGGCATCTGCACCATATAGCAATTTCTTCAGCGTTACAGCCGCTTAACTTACCACTGGGACGACACCCAGGACAATTCCAAACCAGGGCTTTCCACTGCCCTTCCTCTTTTCCATTCCCAACCACAAGATTTTTGAAATAGAACTATATCTGGTTAAGTTCCCATGTCTGCTCTTGACCGTGGGCACGGCTATTCGAATAGTTTTAGACTCTGCAGAGTTTGTACACTTTCACCACAAGAGACAATCAACTCATTGCCCCACACAATTCCTTAGTCATGTGGTTGAGCAGACCATCACAGTGACTTTTCAAAGCATCTAGGTTCTTTTCTCATCTCACATTTATGGGAGACTGCCCACTTGCGGTGGGTCCCATCTGTGCGCGGGATGTTTCCCCCAGCCACTACGCAGCCGGACTTCTACCTCTCC